>JACEVL010001301.1:545000-583905 GCA_020284085.1 Aporrectodea caliginosa | reverse complement strand
TTCGAATCCCCGAAATGAGGGAAAAAAATTAACCCGGTTTCAGATTACCTTTCGGTCAGGCCGTAAATATGCGCTAAATGAATGGTCGTGTCGAACCGATTGCCCTTTTCCAACATCGTTGGTTGTTTTCCGTTGAGGTAGGAAACATTTCCCCCGATTACAGCAATAATGATGATGTAATCGAAAACTGCGAAACAACAGAATCCCTGATCGGACATTTCGCCATTCAATTTATACAGCGCCCCTTTTTGGCGATTTCCCCGATGTAGCACCGCGCGTGAATTATTAACAGACTGCGACTGTGATGAACGGGAGGGAATGTGCGCGATGGGAGTTTGGAAGGGTTGCGGAAAATTGGGAGGAAAATTGGATGTATGTGGGGTAATGTTGGGTGAGGAAATGGGGAGTGATGAGGAGAAATATCGGGGTAAGGAAGATTGGACGGATTTCGAAAAATCTGTGGTGAGGAAAAGAGGATAATTATATGTTAGGAACACTGGCGTAAATCACGGGGGTGGAGGACAGAGGGGGACTGTTCCCCAAAGTTTTGACTGGGACCCCTCTGCTCCCCCCCTCAATGCAAAAATCTGTCCCAAAAAATCTTTCCCCAAAGTTATGTACAGATTTTCGCTCTGGTGACAGAAATCTGGGGCGAAAGAAGAGTGGATGTATATGAGGAAATCTGGGTTGAGATAGGGTGGAAGGATTTGGGGAAATTGGGGTGTTGAAGAGTGAAGGTGGTAGCCTACTGAGAGAGTGGAATGACGTGGAAGAGGTTGGGCGGTTGAAGGTGGAATGGGAGTGGAGGAGTGGAAAAGGGCGCTGCGTAGGGAATCATAAAATATTTACGCAGATGACGAGTTGTGGAACCCGATGAGAATTGCTGAAGTATTATTATGAGAGTAAATATAGCAGTTCGCGCCGAAAAGCGACCTCCGCAGACGACATTTAATCGCCATCTTTGCACTGATTACCCAGCAGCACCGGCGCCCAATTGGTCGGCGCACTCCATCCGGCCACACGCTTGGATGGCGTCCACTACGTATTCTACTGGCTATGCTAGTCTCGAAAGTGAGAACGGGAAAAATGGCTGAAGGCAAAGGTTTAGAGACAAAATTGCATTAGAAGGAGTAATGCTTACTGAAGGGTTACAGTTGGGGTCAATGTAATTATGTAATGTAATGATACAATGATATAATGTAACGAAATTAACTATTTTGAAATTTATATAGCGTCTCAAGGAGGTGCTTATAGTGAGTAGTTGGTATAGGTCACGTCCTATACGGAAAATGATAAGTTTGTTGATAAAGTTAGGAAGGGCATACGAAGTAAAGCCAGGTGCAGCTAGGATAAAGTTTCACGGTGAGGTGAGGTCGTACGGCAAGAGGTAAGGTTTAGGCAAAATTAGATTAAGACAAGGCAGAGGCAAAAACCAAAGGCTAATTAATAGGACAGGACAGTGGGGTAGACACTAAAACAATACAACAATAGAACAACTCGACAACAAAAGAAAAACAATACGCTATTGTGTAAGCCTGTAAAGTAAGGACGACGCAAACGGTTCTGGCAGCCGCCATCTGTCGCTAAAAACTTAAATGACTGGTACTATAGAAACTCAGTTTAGACACCTTTAAATCGATTTGTTTAGAAATTATAAAGTCTCATTTTCGCTTCAACGATGTTGGAATATCATCTTTGGGAGTCAATTTACTGTGTTCAAGTTAAGGTCGACGTAACGATTCTGGCGGCTGCAAGATATCGTAAAAGACTTAATGCTTCAGAATATAATATTATTAGGCTCATTTTAGACACCTTCGTAGTATGTAGGTGTGTAGTATCAGCCTAGGTGTGTGTGCAGTGACAGCGGTTGGCAAGCAGAGTTGGTAGCCTTGAGTGGTGTGTGCAGGCAAGGGGTTATCTTGCCGGGGTATAAAACCAGTGTTTTGCGGAGCTGAGTTAGCGACCGGTTAAATATACGAGTGTGGCTGCTGCTCACCTAGCATTGTGTAATCTGTAGCTTAGTGTATTATGATTAATAAAGGTAAACGTTCTATGCACAGTGTTGAGTTGTATTAGGTAGCGTTAAGTCTAGAACATCCGACAATAGAGACGCTACAACTGGTGGACAACCGGGGTATCAGTGCAGACACACCTCTCCGCATCTGTATGCTTCTGGACAGCAGCAGCCACACTGACTCAAGCAGCAAGAACACACATGAGTGCACCGGAAAACGCAACCGCTGGTCACTACTTCCTTAGATCGGGAAAATCACAACAGACATCTTCAACATTTCTATCGTCTTCTCCTGAACTGGTTCCGTCTTCCTCATACGTTTTAACTACTCCTGCCGCATCGCCATTGATTCCAGTGATTCCGTCGTCAGTGCCAGTATCATCGCTGCCGGACCAATCTGTCTTCGTTGATCACGACGGATCTGAGAGTTCTGACAGTTCTGAATTTGAGTCTGATTCTGAGGAGATGGCGAATACGCTGGTACCTTCTGCTTTCACGGGTCGTTCTGAGGACGATATTATTGAATTCTTGAAGAACTTTGATTTGTGGGCCACTTTTCGGACAATGACGCAAGCACAAAAACTTTCGGCGTTACCTCTTCTTCTGAAGGAAGGCAGTGCAACGTGGTTTAATACGCAAACCCGACGGACACGTGAGGACTATGAGGAGTTACGTGAAGCCCTCATTAAAAGGTACGGTCCAAATTCAACGACAGCATGGAAACGGTCAGCTGAGCTGTGGACATTGAAACAGGCGCCACAACAATCTGTGGATGATTTTCTGACTACAGTTCAGCAGGCTGCCGGAAAGCTCGAAATTGGGGTGGATCAGACGTTCCTCGTCGCTTTGAACGGTCTTCGGGCACACATACGTCAACTGGTGCTTCAACATGATCCGACTACTATTGAGGAAATTCAGAAATGGGGCCGGCTGGCGGAACTATCCCAGGATGATCGGGGTGACACTGCCGACAATCTTCGCCAGACTGTCCTGGAATTGACTGCCATAAAGGAGGAGTTGAAACAGCTACAACTCACGAATGTAGCTGCTGTCAGTGCTCACCGAAGATCGTCATCGCCATCCCCTTCGTCTCGCCATGTCACTTTTATGGACCAATCGACTCCTCCATCATCGTCTGATACGCGTCACGACGTCTATGCTTCATCTTCGTCGCCTCAAGACCATCGGCAGACGCAGTTCTATGCGTCACAACGTTCGGACAACCGAGACAACCGGGGCTACACTGTCCAGCAACCGATTCCGCCACGGCAGTATCAACCAGCTGACACACAGTATCGATCATCTAACAACCAGGATCGACCACAACAATCTTCCTACTGGCGAACACCTTCCAAGTCCACTTGTGGTAATTGCGGGGGTTTTCATTCTGTTACTGGTTTTTGCCGGGGAAAGGGGGTCACTTGTTTCAGTTGCGGGAAGCGTGGTCACTTACGGTCAGTCTGTCGTTCCGCTAGGGGACGCTACTCTAATCAAAAATAGGAACGCGCCTACCGTCGTGGCCCGTCGACGGAAGGCGTCTGTGCTCAAACTGATAAGGTGCCATTGCATAAAAATACCATTTGTGTGCAAATTAAGAATTTGACAGTTAGGTGTCTGTTGGACTCTGGTGCTTCTGTGAGTTGTATGAGTGTTGACTTTTTAAAGAAGTTGAAACTTCCTATGCTTCCGTTGAAGGAAGGGGATAGTAAAAATGTGTTTTTGGCTGATAATCGTTCGGTGAAGGTTTTGGGGAAAGCGGTCATGACTATTAACATATCAGGTTTGGGTTTGCCTTGTGAAGTTTTGATATTGCCTGAGGTGGGTTTTAATTTAATTCTGGGGTTGGATTTCTTACAAGCTGGTCGTGCGAAAGTGGATTTTGAGGAGAATGTAGTACGTTTTTTTGATAATTTAACGTCTACACGGTTGTCAACTGTAAATGTTCGATTGCCAACAGTTTTTACATTGCATGCTACTGTTCTTCCTCCTCTCTCTGAAACCCTTGTTCCAATTTTGCTCCCTACTAACTGTTCATCGCACGTTTCAATTATTGAACCATTGGAGCATGTCACGAAACGTAAATTTATTTGCGCACGAAGCATAATTGATTCTTCAGGCCGGACAGCTGTTTGTAAAATTCTCAATCCTACGAATCATGTATTATGGTTGTCACGCCACAAGCCATTAGCATCCATTGAACCTGTAACCTCTAATGTTTTGGCAGCGTTTACTGATGATGATGATGATGATCATACAATCACCAGACATTCCGCTCAAAACAGTGCAGAGCAATTAGACGACATGATGGTGCAACGTGAAACAGATGTTTCCAAATTATCGGATTTGGGAACCTTGGATCTAAATTCAGATAAGGCGGCTGGCACCAAACTATCATCGGAAAATCTTCATCGGGATGCTAAAAGTAATTTGTTTGGCACGAAACAATCTTCGGATGCATCTCGCCCTGATGCTAAATGTAATGATGCTAAATGTAATGATTTTTGTTGTCCTGAATGCCCTGTACAATCTACATCGTTGCAGGATTTGAAGATTAATTATCATTCTGATCATTTGTCGGATGATGAGAATGCAAAGTTGAAAGATTTTTTACAGAGGAATGCGAGCGCATTTTCACAATCTCTGGCAGACTTGGGTAGAACTGATTATGTCCAGCATTCGATTATCACAGGCGATGCTACTCCAGTGCATCAGAGGGCCTATAGGCATTCTATTGCAGCAAAAGCTGAAATCGCAAGGCAGACGAAACAGATGTTGGACGCTGGGATTATTGAACCTAGTTCGAGTTGTTGGAGCAGTCCCGTCGTCCTTGTTAGGAAAAAGTCCGGACAAATAAGGTTTTGTGTCGACTATCGAAAGTTGAATGCAGTAACTAAGTCAATCAGTTTTCCTCTTCCTCAACTCAATGATGTATTCGATGCTATGGCAGAGGGTAGGCCAAAATATTTCAGTCTATTGGACTTAAGAAGCGGATATCATCAACTTCCGTTGCATCCAGACACTAAAGAAAAGAGTTCTTTCGTGACTCACGAAGGCCAATTTCAATTTCGTACCTCTCCCTTTGGGTTGAAAAACTTACCTTCGTTTTTCCAGCTCCTAATGGCTAGGGTGTTCCAAAATTTGCACTTCAAAAATGTCCTTGTATATTTAGACGATATTCTGATATACAGCAAATCATTTGATCTGCACCTTGTCCATCTTCAGGAGGTGTTTAACCGTCTTAAGGATGCTAACTTGAAGTTGAATCCACAGAAATGTTCCTTCGGACTGGATAAGATTTTGTATTTGGGTCATGTATTGGGGCCAGAGGGCGTTTCCGTTGATAACTCAAAGATCGAGGTTATTCAATCTTATCCGCGTCCTACGTGTCCTAAGGCAATTCGTAGTTTCCTCGGTCTCGCATCCTATTATCGAAAATTTATTACTAACTTTTCGATAATTGCCAGTCCTCTTCATCGATTATTAAGAAAAGATCTAGAGTTCGTTTGGGATGATCATTGTGAGCTGGCTTTCACGCAGCTTAAAGAAGCTTTAGCTACTGCTCCTGTGTTGATTTATCCGGATATGCAAATGCCATTTATCATCAATTGCGACGCGAGTTCTCAGGCTATTGGTTTCGTCTTGGCTCAAGAAGATGGGAGTGGCAGAGAACGTCCTATTGCGTATGGAGGACGTAGTTTGACCTCTAGTGAACGAGCTTATTCTGTAAGTGAATTGGAAATGTTAGCAATGGTCTGTGCCATTAAACAGTTCCATTGTTATCTGGCTAACACTCGATTTACTGTCTATACTGATCATCTAAGTTTAAAATATTTGCAGTCCTTGAAAACCAGTAGTTCTGGCAGGTTACTCCGTTGGTCGTTGTTGTTGCAACAGTATGATTTTACGATTGAGTATAAACAAGGTAAAAATAACAGTAATGCGGATTCTTTATCTCGTCGTCATTATCCAGTGCAAGCTGATGAATCGGATGACATGGAAGATAAAATTTTGGCTCCGATAGTTGTTGGGGTTACACCGGTGCAGTTGAACATCATCGTTGAGGAGGATTTAATTACACCTGCTGACCTGACGGAGGAGGACATTTTGCGCCAAACAGCTCATGAACAGATTACATGTTCGGATTGTGGTCCTATGATTCGTTATTTGGAGTTCGGGGAACTTCCAGGCAATGATCAGGATGCTAGGAAAATCGTGATTGAGAGTACTGAGTATGCTTTGTGTGATGGCTTGTTGTTTCATTACTATCAACCTCGATCTAGAGGACCTAGTCGAACGTACATTAATCAACTCGTCGTTCCTAGGAAGTTGCGTCAGCGTATACTTGAGAGTTATCACGATGACTGTTGCCATCCGGGTTTTCATCGCTGTTACTTATCGATCAGACGTAAATATTTTTGGAAGGGAATGCATACCGCTGTGTCAAGACATATAATTTCGTGTTTAAAGTGTCAGGAATGCAAGTTTCCTCTTCCGCTGAATAAACCACCACTTACGTCTTTGCCAATAAAGCAAATATTTGGTCGTTGGCATATGGACATTCTTCAACTTCCTAGAAGCAGAGATGGGTACAAGTATATTCTTCTTTGCGTTGAATCTCTTACTCGTTGGCCGGAGGCCATTATGTTGAAAGATCAAACTGCGAGAACGATTGCGGAAGCTTTGTATAGAGAGATATTTAGTAGATATGGCGGTCCACATACGTTACTTTCGGATAGGGGCCCAAATTTCTTGAGTACCATTGTTTCTGAACTTTCTACACTATTCGGTGTTCAACGCATATATACAGCTAGCTATAACCCGCGTTGTAATGGGGCTTGTGAAGTGATCAATAAATCTATTTGGAAGATGTTACGACTTCATTGCACTAATGAAGAGGATTGGACAGATTACATTCCTGCGATTTTGTATTCAATTCGTGCTACTACGAATGCTCATCTTGGCCATAGCCCGGCTTTCCTTCTCTTTGGGAGGGACTTAAATTTTTCGGTTGATCGACAATTGGGTGTGGCGGATGAAGAGCACGTCACCAGCGAATACGTTAAACGCATTGCAAGGGCTCTCGAAATGGCTAGGCAAGACGCAATCGAAGGTACGCTTCAGTTACAGGCGCGTAACAAAAGGAATTATGACCGTACCACTACCTTACCTACTTACGCTATTGGTGATCTTGTATGGTTATTTAACCCTGTCACGCCAGTCGGAAAGAAGGCTAAATTGTATAATAAGTTTACAGGACCTTTTTATATAACTTCCAAGACCGGGTCTTTCACTTATCTATTACGTAATGTACAGACGAACAAGCCTGTACGACACCCAGTGAACGCTGATAGATTACGACCTTACGTTGATCGCCGTGATTTTATGGAACAGGATGCCATTCCGTCGGAGTCTCCTCCAACTGTTCCGATTACTGATAATGATTTGTTGCAGGATTCGTCTGGCACGATGCCTATCGGTGATCCATTACCTCAGCCTTGGCTTGAAGCTGATTTGTTAAGTGGTATGAAATTGATCAACAAGCAAAGGTATTATCGTGTGGTATATAAAGATAAGTCTGTGCGACCAGAATGGATACCTGAAGGTGATGTGAGTGACTTTTTGAAACGCCAGTTTCACATTAAACGAACTATGACAGGGAAAATTCGTAAACGTCCGACTCCTGTCAGATTTCAAGCTGAGCAACTTACGTCCGTTCATGAAGGGATCAATGATTAGTGTGGTTGGATACTATAAGCCAGGGTTACTCTATGATTTTGCTAGGATGATAGTTCTCCTTGGAATGACTTATTATTACGTCCGGAGACTATATAACTTCCTCTTGTGCTTTGATTCAGCCATTGTGTATGATATGTGGTGCTTACATGCTGTGGTTACAAGAGAGGTTATTATTAATGTGCTTTTCTTTTTACGAGTATGTTTCGTTCCGACTGGCCAGTCATCTTATTGGTATATTTATCACTTTAGATAAATTCAGCACTAATTAAATCGACTATAATGTCGTGATTTTATATTTTAATTCATCACCATCATTTGGCTTTTATTGTTGATAGTATCCTGAGTTGTGCACATGTGGTGGGTTAGCCGCAACGCAGCGACTGAGAGTTCAAGTCATCTATACTTTCGTTTTCGGTATTATGACCTTGGCAATGGTTGTGGGCGTATAAGGTGTTTTGTTAGTCACTTTTAGTGTATTTGGTTGTATTGCGTGTCGTTGCTTGCTTCGATATATAGTCACATAATTGTACTTTCGTATCGTATTTTGGTTGTATTACCAAGTGCTGTCGTGTTTTTTTGGCTATTCATATAGGAAACGCAACTAACACGGTGGTTCTTCCTTGGCATAGACTTCACTTTGCTGTTAATGACTACGAGATCATGGCTTTAAGTGCTATATCGCAGGTTCGTCTTCAGCGTCATTGTTTATGGTCTAGTTTACTCTTTGATTGGCAAGTAGCTGTGTTACATAAACATTCGCAGATTCGTGTTGTATTGCCGCAGTCATTAAGAATTTCCTGCTCCACAGCTGGGAGATTGCGTCATATAATTGGAATTCATAAGCGTTACTACGTGAAACTTTTTATATCCAGTGCTGAATTCACTGTTCCTTTGGCTTTGGATGTATCAGCTGATTCTTCTCCTGTTCCGTATTCACCTAGCATTGAGTTGGTTGATATTCAGTCTTTATCTAGTTAATGTTTTGGTTGAACTAATGGATTTTGAGTTACATTGCATTTTATTATAGTTTGCTTGCTTTTGCTTATTTGACATTCTTATGAGTTGGACTTGATATTGGTTAGCATATGTATGTCGTGGTTTTTTTTGTTTATTACTGTATCTGCATCGTTATAGTTACGCTAAGTTGTCATTTTATGGTGATTATGATATATATCAATGACCGCGGCACGGTCATTCACTTAGGGGGGCATGTAGTGTAGTATGTAGGTGTGTAGTATCAGCCTAGGTGTGTGTGCAGTGACAGCGGTTGGCAAGCAGAGTTGGTAGCCTGAGTGGTGTGTGCAGGCAAGGGGTTATCTTGCCGGGGTATAAAACCAGTGTTTTGCGGAGCTGAGTTAGCGACCGGTTGAATATACGAGTGTGGCTGCTGCTCACCTAGCATTGTGTAATCTGTAGCTTAGTGTATTATGATTAATAAAGGTAAACGTTCTATGCACAGTGTTGAGTTGTATTAGGTAGCGTTAAGTCTAGAACATCCGACAATGGCAGAGAGCAAGTAGGTCTGTGAAGAGGCGCTATATAAATTCTCAGAATGAACAAATATAAGTGCGATTAATAAATAAGTTAATCAATAAATAAAAACTAAACCACCGAAATCCGATTCTTACTCAATCGATGCGATTTATTCATCACCGACGCAGGTGGTCGAACGCTTATTAAACTCGGGCGATATCATCTGTTGAATATTCATGATCCTCGCTCTGCATTTCGCGCTCGAGATCAGACCTCAATCTTTCGCAGTCGCCATAAACAACGACGATCCGTGGCGTGGACCAGGAGGCGGTCGGTCCCTCTCCCTCTCCCTCTTCCCCTCGATTGGTGCTAATCCAGGAGGATGAACGAGGGGTGTTAGCGGACCGTCCGTGTCAATTGCCCCCAACGCTGAGGTCGCTGGAGACGCTGAGTCGCCCTGAAAGGGATTGGCATGGGTGGGAGGGGAGGGGGAAAGTCGGCGATTGTGCGCACGGAATTACTTCGGATTGTATTGTGTGCGTGGCTGCGTGTTTGAGTGTCTGTCTGTGTGTCTGTCTGTTTGTGCTGTCTCTCTGTGTTTTTATGTATGTCTGAGTATCTGTGTGTGTGCCTGCCTGTGTGTCTGTATGTCTGTTTGTCTATCTCGGCTTATTTAGGACGAAATCGTGATTGTACCATATTTACTGACTTTCTGTCTGCCTGTTTGCCTGCCTTCGGTTTCGTCATTCATTCGTCGTTCGTTCATTCATTCATTCACTCATTCATTCATTCATTCATTCACTCATTCATTCATTCATTCATTCATTCATTCATTCATTCATTCATTCATTCATTCATTCATCATTCATTCATTCATTTGGTCAGTCATTCAGTTTGTCACTTCAGTCAGTATCTCGGTCTGCCTGCCACTCTGCTTTTGTCCTATGTCAGTATCTCTGTATTGGGACCTTGAACACGTCACTCACTCACACACTTGCTCAGAGCCATTGATTTATGTTAGGTCATCACGCGAAGTAGCTTAATAATTGCGTAATAATAATAATACATGCACGATAATAATAATAATTACAATAATAATAATACATTATTGTACATACATACATACATACATACATACATACATACATACATACATACATACATACATACATACATGCATACATACATACATACATACATACATACATACACCGTGAGGCATAAAAAAGGAAGCCCCTACAAAATCGTTATTATTTTTAACAATATTCAAACAATGTCAATGAAATTCATGAAATTTATAGCTAAATAGCAGGCAATGTAAAAAAATTTACAATTTGTACTCAAACTGTCCGCCTTCAGCTTCTACGCATGCGCGAAGTCGCTTGCACCATTCACGCACCGCAGTCGCCTTTTGTTGCGTCGCTACCCAGCTAGCCTAGTGCATTTCATCTGGTTTACTGACGAAAAATTATTCACAGTTGCTTCTCCTAGCAATGCTCAAAATTATCGTCTGTATGTAGCAGTTGGAACTCGAAAGAGTGATATTGCAGCCGACCGCCTTTTACGCACACGTCCGACGTTTAGCAAATCCCTGATGGTGTCAGTCGGTGTTTCTTCTCTGGGGCGCACGTCAATTCACTTCGTTGAACCGGGGTTAAAAATCAACGGCCAATACTACAGAGATGTTTTACTCATGGAAGACCTTCTACCTGAAATTCGATAATTCTCTGAATTTTACATTTTCCAGCAAGATGGTGCTCCAGTGCACAGAGCTCGAGAAACGGTTGCACTTCTGACGAATGAAACTTCTGACTTCATAATTCCAACACTATGGCCCCCTAACAGCCGAGATCTGAATCCCGTAGATTATCAAATATGGGGATGCATGCAGGAAATGGTGTACAAAGCAAAGGTCCGTGATGTTGAAGATCTTCGTAAGCGAATCATGCAAGCTTGGAACGATCTTGACCAACGAATTATTGACTCGGCGGTGCGTGAATGGCGCAAGCGACTTCGCGCATGCGTAGAAGCTGAAGGCGGACAGTTTGAGTACAAATTGTAAATTTTTTTACATTGCCTGCTATTTAGCTATAAATTTCATGAATTTCATTGACATTGTTTGAATATTGTTAAAAATAATAACGATTTTGTAGGGGCTTCCTTTTTTATGCCTCACGGTGTACATACACACACACGCACAAACGCTGAATCTATAATTATTAGGTTACGCAGGTTTGGTCGTTAATTACGAGTTGTTTTTGCGTTGCCATAGCAACCTGCCGGAAGAGCCTCGGAATGCAGTCAGGTGCGTTGCCTGACAACGCCATTTCCTCGAGTTCCGCCTACGACGAACCAAGTGTCGGAGCCATCAACGGAAGGTCAGAGTTTCATCCATCCATGCATCCGTCCGTCCGTCCGTCCGTCCGTCCGTCCGTCCGTCCTTCCATCCATCCATCCATCCATCCATCCATCCATCCATCCATCCATCCATCCATCCATCCATCCATCCATCCATTTATCCATTTATCCATCCATCCATCCATCCATCCATCCATCCATCCATCCATCCATCCATCCGCCCGCCCGCCCGCCCGCCCGCCCGCCCGCCCGCCCGCCCGCCGCCCGCCCGCCCGCCCATCCACCCACCCACCCACCCACCCACCCACCCACCCATCCATCCATCCACCCACCCACCCACCCACCCGTCTCAGTCCGTCCGTCGCGTCCAGTCTGTCCAGTCTGTCAGTCGGTGTCCGTGTCCGTCTGTCTGTCATAAGGTCAGTCCGTCCGTCACGTCCTGTCCAGTCTGATCAGATCAGTCTAGTCCGTCCGTCCGTCGGTCAAGTCAAGTCCAGTCCAGATCGCGTCCGTCAACGTCAGGTCCGTCCGTCCATCCACATCATCCATCCCATCCATCTATCCATCCATCCATCCATCACCAACCCATCCATCCATCCATCCATCCACCCACCCACCCACCCATACACCCACCCATCCATCCATCCATCCATCCATCCATCCATCCATCCATCCATCCATCCATCCATCCATCCATCCACCCATCCATCCATCCGTCCGTCCATCCATCATCCATCCATCCATCCATCCATCCATCCATCCATCCATCCATCCATCCATCCATCCATCCATCCATCCAATCATCTACTACCCAATCAGCAATTTATTTTGAGCCGGACTTGATAAACCGTTACGAGTCCTCTTACATCAACATTTATCTTGACGTTTTCAAGGCACCCGTTCGAAAACTGCCAATGGTTTCGCGATAAAAATGATGACTCCATCAATGTTTAGATAAAACGTACTTTGAGGCGCCTGTCTCATTTTCTACATCTCTCACCAGATGGCCTCAATTTTTTTTTATGACGTGGGTCATTTGCAAAAGGCAGTCTCATCAAAGTCATGCCTGTAATTATTTACAGACAATAATTTTCAGTCATTATAATTTTGGAACCAGAGGCACACATTCTAGGGAAACCGATTGGTTGAGTGTTTACCTTGTAAGACGGAGTGCTAGGGTTCGTAGCTTGACCCAGACTATCGCTGTGTCACAGGAGTGAGGAGAGTGCATTACAAATACTTTACCTATTGAGTATTACAAGTTAAACTTCCGTTCTTGCGTGCAATACTTAGTAATAATTGCTTGGGCTTAACTGCGGAATGAACTTTCCGGAGCCCGATATGTTAGTGACAGGTGGTAAAACCAGGTGACAAAACTGACGTGGTTTTTGTGAAGGCTGTTTTTGATTGGTGGAACCATTTGAGGTGATGTTCATAGGGACCACATAGGCTGGGTTTTTGGATTCCGTATACGTCGGGGTTCCCAGGAATCAATTTGGGGCGTTATTAGGTGGGATCTATTTGGGGTTATATCATATTCGGTGGAACCCTTTAACTGGAAACTTCTGTTGAAGTCTAATTCTTACCTGGCTGACATTTGAGGAGAGAGAGTCAAATTACCAGAGGCGAAACGATCCATTTCAATAGAGACCATTGATCTTATAATAATTATTGTTATGCATTTTGTTAAGCACAAACATCAAATGACCAAACATCAGTCAATAGCGCTCAGCAATAATCGTGTGAGTGAAGGACTTGTTCAAGATCCCTACAGATTAACTATGCCAGTATACACTGTGTCCGGATAAAAAGGGACCCCTTTTGTTATCATGAAAATAAACTAGTAAATATTCATCGATTTTTAAAATTCCAAAACCATTTTAATCCTGACATAATTTGCTAAATACTGGATAAAGTATAAAAGTTTTCGTTATTTAATAATGACGTCATAATGACGTCATTTTCATCAAAATTCAAGTGTCAAGGACGGCACAAAAATCATCTAAAATTTTCAATATTATTTTAAACTGTCATTCATCAATTATAAATTTTAGTTTAATTTAATTTTTACATTTGAATAATATTAGACTACAAGGCGTGCTCAAAGTGTCCACCTTCTGCCTCAACACAAGCTTCAAGACGAGCGCGCCACAGGCAGCAGCGATAACCAGCTGATCAAATTCATCCCATGCATTAACAATACGCGCACGGAGTTCTTCAATGTCTCTGATCTTTGTCCTGTAAACCTTCTATTGCATTAGTCCCCAAATCTTGTAATCAACGGGATTAAAGTTCGGGCTGTTTGGCAGTCAAAGATTAGGAGGCATGAAATCCAGAGTCTCCTTTGTCTGCAGTTCAACAGTTTCACGAGCTCAGTGAGCTGGAGCGCCATCTTGTTGGAATGTGTAATAATCCGAATATACCCTGGATATCAAACAACAATTTTTCCGACAGCAAACAATCACGGGGAAAAGTTCCACTTATTTTCCCGCCTGGTTCTGTTAAATGGATTTCCGTTTTACGACGATCCGATCATCCGACGCAACAATTTTTTGTCATACTTAAATTTTGATGCAAATGACGTCATTATGACGTAATTATTTGATGACAGGAAATTTTACATTTTAACCATGTTAGCAAATTATCTCAGGATTAAAATGGTTTTGGAATTTTAAAAATCGATGAATATTTACTAGTTTATTTTCATGATAACAAAAGGGTCCCTTTTTATCCGGACACAGTGTAGATGCTGAACCAGATTGGTGCCATAAGACTTCTTATGCTTATAGAGCATCGGTTGATAACGTTTTACAGGTGTCTAACAAGAGAGCTTTACCCAAGCAGATAGATACTAAGATACCGTTTCTCAACCCTGTATAACATTGAATAAAAAGCCTATTAAAGGTGTCTAAGGAGAGTGCACTAACCAATCGGTTGGTTGGCCAGACACTGTTTAACGACGCTGTGTAATAACAAAGATGATTAGCATCGCCCTCCTCCTTTCTCCTGACTTGAGACTGGTGCTATCACAGGTAGGTTGTGGCGTAGTTTTCATGGAGAGATCACTGTTTAACGACGTAGTTTTATTATGGCAAAAAGACCTTTCGTATTAGAAAGAAGACGTTGCAATTAATCTGGTGGATGGTGGTCGAGCAAATCAGGTAACTAATCTGCTCGCGCGTCTCACACTTATATACCGTCTGTTGAGAATGTTTTAAAGGTGTCTAAAACGAGAGCGCTCTAGCCAGTTGGCTATCGTGTCCCTTGCCCATATAGTCGTTACCAATGCTTAAAAGACATCGTCCTCTTCGTTTCTCTTGAGACTGGCACTACCATATTGCTAGCAGTAACGGAGTTTCATGGTACGGTCATGGATGGGTTGGTAAGTTAGTTGCGGTTTATCGAAACTGTGCTACAGATGATAACAAAGATGATTAGAGTCGCCCTCTTCCTTTCTCCAGGCTTCGGACTAGCGCTACGAGAGGTATTCAACATCGATCTTCAAACAGATTTAATCTGTTAGCTCCTGATACTAGAACAGCTACGGCTCAGTCCCGGTCCTTTACCTCAATTGTTTCCTCTCTCTGGAATGCTCTGTCTTCATCTAATAGCTTTCAAATTCTAGCTGGTTACTCCTCCTCCTCCACCATTGCTTTTCTGGAAACCTAATTTTCTCTCTCGTGGCCTTGCGCGATGAGAGCGCCTCTGAACGATTCACCTACTGAAGGCGCTTTATAAATGTTTGAATGCAAAACAACACCACAGGGTAGTGCGGAGTGTCACGGATAGAAGAGCTGACAGTTTAAAATGAGTTATTGAAATGAGTTATTGAAATGAGCTATTGAAATAAATTATTTAGAAGAGTTATCGAAATGAGTTATTGAAATGAGTTATTGAAAAGTGTTATTGAAAAGAGTTATTGAAAAGAGTTATCGAAAGATTTATTGAAAAGAATTATTGAAATGTGTTATTGAAAAGATTTATTGAAAAGAGTTATCGAAATGAGTTATTGAAAAGAGTAATTGAAAATAGTTATTGAAAATAGTTATTGAAAAGAGTTATTGAAAAGAGTTATTGAAAAGAGTTATTGCAAAGAGTTATTGAAAAGAGTTATTGAAAAGAGTTATTGAAAAGAGTTATTGAAAGAGTTATTGAAAAGAGTTATTGAAAAGGGTTAGTTATTGAAAGAGTTATTGAAAGAGTTATTGAAAAGACTTATTGAAAAGAGTTATTGAAAAGAGTTATTGAAAAGAGTTATTGAAAGAGTTATGGAAAAGAGTTATTGAAAAGAGTTATTGAAAAGAGTTATTGAAAAGAGTTATTGAAAAGAGTTATTGAAAAGGGTTATTGAAAAGAGTTATTGAAAAGAGTTATTGAAAACAGTTATTGAAAAGAGTTATTGAAACGAGTTATTGAAAAGAGTCATTGAAAAGAGTCATTGAAAAGAGTTATTGAAAGAGTAATTGAAAAGAGTTATTGAAAAGAGTTATTGAGAAGTGTCACCAACTCTTTATTCTTTCTTAGTTGTGACCTAACTCAAGAACTTTCCTTATCTCTACATATAAATTGCTCAAAAGAGTTTTCTAACTGTTTAAGAATTAAATTGACACAGTTCTTTGAATGTTTTTGAAACACAGTTATTCTTCAAACACAGTTATTCATCAAACACAACTCGACTGTAACTTCTGAACATACAGCTCTCTACTGCATTAAAACAACTACTACACTGTATAGTTCAAATTCACTGTCATCAGCAGTTTCTAAGTTTGGCGCGCTAACTGCACGTGCAAAAAGAATCTACCGTCAGCCAATATTTAGGCTACTTTAGGCCAAAACGCCGCCAGCCGACCGCGCAACTAAGGCCTAAGACTAAAACAGCTTAACAATCGATACACATTATATATATATCAACCTAAGGAACACCTGTGCTCATTATATATGCAAAACATTTGTTCACAAGAAAAGAGTTACTGAAAGAGTTATTGAAAAGAATTACTGAAAAGAGTTATTGAAAAGAGTTATTGAAAAGAGTCATTGAAAAGAGTTATTGAAAAGGGTTATTGAAAAGGATTATTGAAAGAGTTATTGAAAAGAGTTATTGAAAAGAGTTATTGAAAAGAGTCATTGAAAAGGGTTATTGAAAAGAGTCATTGAAAAGAGTTATTGAAAAGTTATTGAAAAGAGTTATTGAAAAGGGTTATTGAGAAGAGTTATTGAAAGAGTTATTGAAAAGAGTTATTGAAAAGAGTTATTGAAAAGAGTCATTGAAAAGAGTTATTGAAAGAGTTATTGAAAAGAGTTATTGAAAAGAGTCATTGAAAAGAGTTATTGAAAAGAGTTACTGAAAAGAGTTATTGAAAAAGTTATTGAAAAGAGTTATTGTTATTGAAAAGAGTTATTGAAAAGAGTTATTGAAATGAGTTATTGAAAAGTTATTGAAAAGAGTTATTGAAAAGAGTTATTGAAAAGAGTTATTGAAAAGAGTTATTGAAAAGAGTTATTGAAAAGTTATTGAAAAGAGTTATTGAAAGAGTTATTGAAAAGAGTTATTGAAAAGAGTTATTGAAAAGAGTTATTGAAAAGAGTTATTGAAAAGAGTTATTGAAAAGAGTTATTGAAAAGAGTTATTGAAAAGAGTTATTGAAAGAGTTATTGAAAAGAGTTATTGAAAAGAGTTATTGAAAGAGTTATTGAAAAGAGTTATTGAAAAGAGTTATTGAAAGAGTTATTGAAAAGAGTTATTGAAAAGAGTTATTGAAAGAGTTGTTGAAAAGAGTTATTGAAAAGAGTTATTGAAAAGAGTTATTGAAAAGAGTTATTGAAAAGAGTTATTGAAAGAGTTATTGAAAAGAGTTATTGAAAAGAGTTATTGAAAAGAGTTATTGAAAAGAGTTATTGAAAAGAGTTATTGAAAAGAGTTATTGAAAAGAGTTATTGAAAAGAGTTATTGAAAAGAGTTATTGAAAAGAGTTATTGAAAAGAGTTATTGAAAAGAGTTATTGAAAAGAGTTATTGAAAAGAGTTATTGAAAAGAGTTATTGAAAAGAGTCATTGAAAGAGATTTATTGAAAGAGTTATTGAAAAGAGTTATTGAAAAAGTTATTGAAAAGAGTTATTGAAAGAAGTTATTGAAAAGAGTTATTGAAAAGAGTTATTGAAAAGAGTTATTGAAAGAGTTATTGAAAAGAGTTATTGAAAAGAGTTATTGAAAAGAGTTATTGAAAAGAGTTATTGAAAAGAGTTATTGAAAAGAGTTATTGAAAAGAGTTATTGAAAAGAGTTATTGAAAAGAGTTATTGAAAAGAGTTATTGAAAAGAGTTATTGAAAAGAGTTATTGAAAAGAGTTATTGAAAAGAGTTATTGAAAAGAGTTATTGAAAAGAGTTATTGAAAAGAGTTATTGAAAAGAGTTATTGAAAAGAGTTATTGAAAAGAGTTATTGAAAAGAGTTATTGAAAGGAGTTATTGAAAAAGTTATTGAAAAGAGTTATTGAAAAGAGTTACTGAAAAGAGTTATTGAAATGAGTTATTGAAAAGAGTTATTGAAAGGGTTATTGAAAAGAGTTATTGAAAAGAGTTATTGAAAAGAGTTATTGAACAGAGTCATTGAAAAGAGTTTTTGAAAATAGTTATTGAAAAGAGTTATTGAAATGAGTTTTTGAATAGAGTTTTTGAAAAGAGTTATTGAAAATAGTTATTGAATAGAGTTATTGAAAAGAGTTATTGAAAAAAGAGTTATTGAAAAGAGTTATTGAAAGAGTTATTGAAAAGAGTTATTGAAAAGAGTTATTGAAAAAGAGTTATTGAAAGAGTTATTGAAAAGAGTTATTGAAAAGAGTTATTGAAAGAGTTATTGAAAAGAGTTATTGAAAAGAGTTATTGAAAAGAGTTATTGAAAAGAGTTATTGAAAAGAGTTATTGAAAGAGTTATTGAAAAGAGTTATTGAAAAGAGTTATTGAAAGAGTTATTGAAAAGGGTTATTGAAAAGAGTTATTGAAAAGAGTTATTGAAAAGAGTTATTGAAAATAGTTATTGAAAAGAGTTATTGAAAAGAGTTATTGAAAAGAGTTATTGAAAGAGTTATTGAAAAGAGTTATTGAAAAGAGTTATTGAAAAGAGTTATTGAAAAGAGTTATTGAAAGAGTTATTGAAAAGAGTTATTGAAAAGAGTTATTGAAAGAGTTATTGAAAAGAGTTATTGAAAAGAGTTATTGAAAAGAGTTATTGAAAAGAGTTATTGAAAAGAGTTATTGAAAAGAGTTATTGAAAAGAGTTATTGAAAAGAGTTATTGAAAAGAGTTATTGAAAAGAGTTATTGAAAAGAGTTATTGAAAAGAGTTATTGAAAGAGTTATTGAAAAGAGTTATTGAAAAGAGTTATTGAAAAGAGTTATTGAAAAGAGTTATTGAAAAGAGTTATTGAAAAGAGTTATTGAAAGAGTTATTGAAAAGTTATTGAAAGAGTTATTGAAAAGAGTTATTGAAAAGAGTTATTGAAAGAGTTATTGAAAAGAGTTATTGAAAAGAGTTATTGAAAGGGTTATTGAAAAGAGTTATTGAGAAGAGTTATTGAAAAGAATTATTGAAAAGAGTTATTGAAAAGAGTTATTGAAAAGAGTTATTGAAAAGAGTTATTGAAAAGAGTTATTGAAAAGGGTTATTGAAGAGTTATTGAAAGAGTTATTGAAAAGAGTTATTGAAAAGGGTTATTGAGAAGAGTTATGGTGAGAGTTTTTGAAAAGAGTTATTGAAAAGAGTTATTGAAAGAGTTGTTGAAAAGGGTTATTGAAAAGAATTATTGAAAAGGGTTATTGAAAAGAGTTATTGAAAAGAGTTATTGAAAAGTGTCATTGAAAAGAGTTATTGAAAAGAGTTATTGAAAAGAGTCATTGAAAAGAGTTATTGAAAAGGGTTAGGCTATTAAAAAGAGTTATTGAAAAGAGTTATTGAAAAGAGTCATTGAAAAGATTTATTGAAAGAGTTATTGAAAAGAGTTATTGAAAAGAGGTATTGAAATTAATTGTTTACGACGTACACATTGCAGAAGATCCATTTTCATCAATCCGATAGATGGATCCGGAGTTTAACGACAGCGTAGGACGAGAAAGGCCGTTCCCTTCGACCGAAATTAATTTGGCATATTACAGCTCTTATAAAAGGAGTACTAGAAAAAAGAGAACTATATTCTCCATTTGAATGTTTTCCTCATATTATTGTTTTGAAGAGCCAAGACCCAAACAATTATTGATGGAAAACTGAATAAATAGAGAACCAGGAAATTTCGGTCTGATTTAGGGAGCAATTGACGAATTAGTCAATTTTCTATTAGGTTTCATGTTTATATACCTTCGGTTGAATACGTTTTAAAGGTGTCTAAATGGAGCGCGTTCGAGAACATCGGTTACTCCGCCCATGCATGTATAACATCGGTTAATCTCATTTTAAAGGTGTCTAAATAAAGCGCACTAACCAATTGGCTACACTTAACTGTCCCATGGTACCATAGTATTTACTCCAGAAGTTTAACGACATCCTTGGCTGCTGCAGCGTTCACGTCTTAAAAAGTAATTGCATATCAGTTCATTTTCTTGATTACAGATCGTTCTTTCTTCTTGATTTCAAATTAGTTACTTCCTATTTAGAAGTAAAGCATATACATAATTTGACCGTTTGCGGGTTTTTCAATGACAATTAAGTTGCTTTCAATGGCCATTAAGCTGTTTTCAATGGCCATTAAGATTCTTTTCCAGTGGCCATTACAGCTCTTTTCAATGGCTTTAGGCTTATGTTTCTTATTTACATAAATATTTTAGAACTGTAACTTAAAATACATTTTCATCAAATTTATTAATTTATCAGTTGTTAGCTAACACCAAAAGAATTACAAATTAATTACAGATTAAGCGCAAGTTATTTATTTATAGAGGCATAGGCATAGGCAGAGAGGCAGAGACAGAGGCAGAGGCAGAGGCAGAGGCAGAGACAGAGGCAGAGACAGAGACAGAGAGAAGAGAGAGAAAGAGAATTGTTTAAGTAAGTTAGTTGGTTGGTTAGTTGCTGTTTAACGACACTTTGTCATAATAAAGATGATTAGCGTCGCCCTCCTCCTTTCTTCAGGCTTGGGTCTGGCACAGCCAGAGTACAAGCAGTGGCGGAGTTTGTGTAAGTAAGTAGTTTATTAACCACCAACTAAAACGTTTTAAAGGTGTCTAACAATCGTTATAATTATGATTGTCTATTGATCATTATAGGATACGAACGGAGAGGAATGGGGGAGCCTGGTGTCCGAAGAACCCCATCTCGAAGAATGTCTACGAATGGATAGAGCTTGACCTTCAGGAAATGAAGGTCGTTACGCAGGTCGAAACTCAAGGACGCTTCGGAAATGGACAGGTGACAGGTCCCCTATGGTCTGGTCATAAATGGTCTGGTCGGACTTTTGGTCTGGTGTAATTTGATGATAATTGGTCTGGTCTGACTTTTGGTCTGATACGGTCTGGTAATATTATATGGTCCGTTCTGGTCTGATTTTTCCAATCAGAAATCTGGCCAGAAAAGGTCTGGTCCGCTTTATTCTTGTTTGGTCTGGTGGGTATTGTTCTGCACTTATCTGGTCTGGTGTAGATTGGGCTCATATTGTTTAGTCTGGGGTTAATTGGTCTTAACCTATATATTGTCTGGTGTGATCCGGTTCCATATTTATTGGTCCTCGTGGTGGTGTGTATTTGGGTCTGGTTATGGTCTAGTATAATTTTGCGTCTACCCGTTTTTTATAGTTCGGTTCTTTAAGGATCTCTAGTAGGGCGGTCATTGATCACTGAATGAAATCGCTTGTATCTGATCATAGGGCTACAGATAGATTTATTTTTGCTAACAGAAGAGCAGTCTCTTACACACCGTTTTTAGCTTTGTCTGCGCGCTATATATACGAGAAGCAGTGCATTCTCTGCAGCTGATGAAACCATAGTACCAGTGAAAAATGTTCAAATAATTGCACACCTCTTTTAAGTGAGGTATGCGTCCTATAAGAGAAAGCAGAACAGCAATCCTGTATTACAAATCTGTTTTCGAGTTTATCAAGGCTGTATTATGAGATACGAACGGTGAGAACTGTTCAAAAATAAAGTCGACACCTTTTTGAAGAGTGATATTCGCACTATAAGTGAAAGAAAATATGCCTTGTATTACAATCAGACCATCCATGCCATAGAAACGGAGAGAACAAAAAGAGCCGTAAACGGGAAAATTAAATATGCACACACATACACATACACATAGACATTATGCATATACATATACTATACATGTATATTCGCTACTTCTAAATAGGAACGAATTGAAATTTAGCAGATCAAAGAGATGTCGATGCTTTATAGGCCTACCTGCCAGATTACAGAATTTATTTCGACTGATTTTATCTCTGTTAACACAATGAACTCAGAAGCCTTCGAAACATTTTCGTGTAAACTATTGACGACCTGAAAAGAATGATCTGCAAATCAAGAAATAGTAGAGACAATTATCTTGTTCTTGAAAGAAGTCAACGGCCATATATAGCAGCCATGAGACTACACTGGAAACTTCCCTGAAGCTAGCCTGAGAGGCAGTCACAGAAAGGAAGGTAGGAAGCGTTAACGACACCATTTCCTTAGCCTCGGCATATGAGGGCGGTTGCTCAGTCCTCTCCCTCACCGTCTGATCTTCCCACCGACAGTGTGCGGTCAGTGTACTCATTATAGCTTAGC
The DNA here is from genome assembly GCA_020284085.1 of Aporrectodea caliginosa. Lineage (NCBI taxonomy): Eukaryota > Metazoa > Annelida > Clitellata > Crassiclitellata > Lumbricidae > Aporrectodea > Aporrectodea caliginosa. Next base: position 561,579 of record JACEVL010001301.1, on the reverse strand, counting down.
TAGCAAGGGTAGAAGTGGTACAGAAATCCCGAAGCAAGTTTCTGCCGTGGTGCGGATTTGAATCTCGACGCCTCGGTTGACAGTCCCGTACTCTAGCCACTTGACGATAGCTTACCCCTGAATAAACTCTAGAATTACTTGATTAACTTAATAATCTTCGTTAATTATTTCAAACTGACAAGCCGCAGTATGATTACAATTCATATTCTGAACGGATGATCACAAGTTATTACAGGAGTCGCATTAAACTGTTTGGTAGCCATGCAAGGCGCCAATCTGTCCTACTGCTCATTTTCCAACCCATCTGGCAAATGAAAAGCTGAATCGACCTTTGGTAGAGCGATCCTGTGACTTTGCTAAATAAATGGTTCAATTTGTAAGCTTATGACCATGTCCATTGCTATATGGCATCGGATCTACAATTTAAAAGGTGTCTAAACAGAGCGAGATTATGACTAATATTAACGTAACTTTCTATACAGAGCACTCCACTCTAAAATGCACAATAATTTTATGAATGTTCAGCCAAGGACTCGATCGTTAGTGTTTCATATGCACAACTGTTTTCCGTCTTCTTGTACCGAATGATAGAAGCCAGGTCGAAGGGGTTGATGCAATGGCCCCTTGACCTCTTAGTCTGCGGTGAGAAGAATAATATACAGCTGTGCATTGGTGAATTTGGGCCTTGTCCACAGTTGTTCACAGCACAGAACGATAGGTTTACTTCTAGTCCACCATGGCTTTCCATACAAATCCATCACATCAAAGAAGCATCGTCCATTATGGCCTTCCATACAAAGCTTTCGCATGAAGATGCATTCCCATCACAGCCTGCCATACAAGGCTTTCGACAAAACGAGGCAGTGTCTGTTATGACCTTCCATACAAGGCTTTCACACCTCTATAGCCTTCCATACAAGGCTTTCACATAAAAGAGACAGTGTCCATTATGGCCTTCCATACAAAGCTTTCACATTAAAGAGACAGCGTCCATTATGGCCTTCCATACAAAGCTTTCACATTAAAGAGACAGTGTCCACAATGGCCTTCCATACAAAGATTTCACATAGAAGAGACAGTGTCCATTATGGCCTTCCATACAATCTTTCACATAAAATAGACAGTGTCCATTATGGCCTTCCATACAAAGATTTCACATAAAATAGACAGTGTCCATTATGGCCTTCCATACATAGCTTTCACATGAAGATGCAATGTCCCTTATTACCTTCCATACAAGCCATCACATAAACATACATTATCATCCTCCGTCATGGCTTTCCACACATAGCCCTTCCATAAACATCGGTCTACATCAACCAACTGACTCCAGTCTCTCCGTCCCATTCAAAGAATGAGTCTCGAGCCATCCATGGATGGCGTTTGTCTAACGACGCCATCCATAGTCTCAACGGCAAAGGGGGAAGTGTGGGGCTATATTACCATTACGCTGTCGTTGAGTAAGATTTATGTCCATCGTGGCGTTCCATACAAGAACACACTTAATTCAAATCTAGCGATTTCCGTCACGACTTTCCGCATTCAGGTAAAGGCTTAATTTACACAAAGACAGATGTACAGAGATGCACACACACACACACGCATACATACACATACAAAACAAAACACACACACACATGCGCACACACAGGCACACACACACATACATACACACATACACACACATAAAAAACAAAACAAACACACACGCACACGCACATACACACATGCACAAACACCCACATACAGATTATGATACACACACAAACAGACAAACGCACACAAAGCAGTTCTATGTTTGCTGCAATGTACCCATCAGCGATTCGTTGGGTCACTTGGGTGGTTACCAAGAGTTTAAACGACTCATGGTGGTGGTTTTTCTGTTTAACGACTAGCTGTGTGGTAACAGAGACCATTAGCGTCGCCCTCCTCCTTTATCCAGGCTTGGGACTGGCACTGTCAGAAAGCGAACAGTGGCGGAGTTCAAACGACTCATGCTTTTGGAAAGCCTTATATATACGGACGCTCACGATTTCTTAACTATATAGTTTTAGAAAGAAAGATTTAAAGGTGTCTAAGTTTGAACGATAGGGCATTAGTATAATTATAACAGCACCAGGCGGGAGCGAGTGGACGTGCAGAGCTCTATAATCTCATCATCTTTCCTAAATCTCTCGTCATGCATGCACTCATGCACATACACACAAACACACCCACAAACAAACACACACACACTCCACACACACACACACACACACACACACACACACACACACACACACACACCACACACACACACACACAACAACTACCAGACACACACGTGTATATATATATACATAATATATATATATATATATATATATATATATATATGTATGTATGTATGTATATAGCATATATTCCGAGCACAGATTGAATTTGCATCGAGCTGTGTGTTAGTCGAGGCTGCTGTTAGTTTCATTATGCAAAGCACGCGCGCCGCGGCAACACGCTTGCATTTCTCTAGTGGGATGGTCAGCTCATTATCTACGCATACACACATCTCCCATATGCGTGGTCGTCCTCGTGTATAGTACACTAAAGCTTCCGGTCACGTTCCCCTCCCAATCCAGCCACTCCGTCCACTTATAGGAGGGTGTCGGATGAGACGGGAAAGACCTCCCTTACAGGAATAACAGGATATGAATTAAAAATTAACTACTTTAATCACATGATTTATTTATGCATGACATTGTATGTATGTGTGTATGTGTGTATGTATGTATGTGTGTATGTATGTATGTATGTATGTATGTGTGTATGTGTGTATGTATGTATGTATGTATGTATGTATGTATGTATGTATGTATGTTTGTATGTATGTATGTATGTATGTATGTATGACTGTATGTATACGTATGTAAGTATGCAGACGTATGTATTAGTTGAGTGATTGGTTACCGAGCCCCAGAATGAATACCGGAATCAGAATCTTTATCATACTCAAATAAATTATTAAATTTTTTATACAGCATAAAACATAAAAACGAGAATACGACAGATTGTTCCTGCTTAGCAAACAGTTATAAACATTCACCAGTAACAAAAGTGTAGTCTTAATACCCAGTGGCAACATTATGAAATCTAAATTTTACTGTAGAATATCATATATTTGTGTGTAATCTGATGTTTTAAAGAACTGGTCCGCTGTAAGACTTGGAAACCAATTACAGGTCCACAGCATCAGAAAGTTTGGGAAGCAATTTAGGTGACTGTGTTATAGGGACCTTGATCAAGTCGTTCACGTACAACTGCTTATCGATATTGTTTCGTTCTGACTTTGCATAGAGCTATTTCTTAACTGAAGTTTTATTATTATTATTGTTCCAAGGTTTAACTTCGTTTTATAACATCAAAGGCCGTTGACAAATCACCATATCATAAAGAGTAAAAGAAGAAAAAACTGAATTTCAATGGAGGCTGATAAATATATAGTTCCAGTGGAACGTAGTTTAAAGGTGTCTAAATGGTGCTGTACGGGTGCGAGGCATGTACAAAAACCAAAGCACTAGAGAAGAAAATCGAAGCATGCGAAATGTGGATTTGGAGGAAAATGCTGAGGGTCCCCTGGACTGAGAAGAGAACAAATGAACATATACTGGAAGAGATAGGACACTTAAGAGGAGAGATGACATTGAGACAAAGAGCGGCGAGACAAAAAGTGATGTATTTTGGCCATGTGATGCGGGCGGACGTCATGGAAAAGGAGATGATGCTGGCGTGTGGGGAGGGAAGACGAGGAAGAGGACGACCAAGGAAGAGATGGATGGAGGAGATACACGAGACGATGATGATGAACATTCCGGAGCTGAGAGAGGCGACGAGAGATCGGAACACATGGAGAAGGCTGACTATGACGGTCGCTAGGATTCAGCGAATCGACGGCACAAGGTGACAAGGTGAAATGGAGCATTGTATTATTCACAGTTCAACGTCATTTGCCAGGTGGGCAATGTTGAAAACAGTTACGTTGTACGTTTTATTATAAAGTCGCGTGATGCATAGTTTATTTTACATTTCGTATGTGACTGCTGTAGGGTCAAGAGTTCGCCGAAGCCTACATGATCGAATACAGACGAAATCCCTCAGACAACTGGATTCGATTCCGAGATAGGCGTGGCAACGAAGTCAGTATTATATTTAAATTACTTACAGACTTATATATCTATACATATCAGTATATCATATATTTATATATATATATATATATATATATATATATATATATATATATATATATATATATATATATATATATATATAATATATATATAATGTCGCAACTGTATTAGACACCCTTAAAAAGTGTTTCTATTCTTCTATATATAACTAAATTTACGCATGTCAATAATTTCGACCAACTTTCGAAAGTATCCCTGAAACCTAAAGTTACAAAATCGGATTGGTTCGACAATTGCTTTTATAGCTTGTAAAAAACTGGAACAAACCCTTGAAGATATGCTATGCAAATTCAAGTAATGAATGAATGAATACAGAGGAATAGACATGAAGAGAGAAAAAGAACGACAGAAATGAAGAATAGGAATAAAATAAAGTAACTAAATTGAAGAAAACGGAGAAATAAATTTAGACACCTTTAAAATGCGTTCAACTGGCTCTATATATTTATCGGCCCTCGTGGAACGTCATTTAAAGCAGATGGTTAAACCGAAAATCGATAGCTCGGCTTGGAAATTGCTCGTGTGCTTCCCCGTTCTCCCTCTCCGTGTCTCTGGTAATCTGTCCCATAACCCTGCTTCTGTCTGTCTGTTTGTCTCTGTCTCTGCCTCTGCCTCTGTCTCTGCCTCTGCCTCTGTCTGTCTCTGTCTGTCTCTGTCTGTCTCTATCTCTGTCTGTCTCTGTCTCTGTCTCTGTCTCTGTCTCTGTCTCTGTCTCTGTCTCTGTCTCTGTCTCTCTGTCTCTCTCTGTCTCTGTCTCTCTGTCTCTCTGTCTCTCTGTCTCTGTCTCTCTCTCTCTCTCTGTCTCTGTCTCTCTCTCTCTCTCTCTCTCTCTCTCTCTCTCTCTCTCTCTCTCTCTCTCTCTCTCTCTCTCTCTCTCTCTCTCTCTCTCTCTCTCTCTCTCTCTCTCTCTCTCTCTCTCTCTCTCTCTGGCATGCTTATACATATACATACATACAAGCATACATGCATACTTAGACACATGTATAACATGCATACATACTAACACAGAAATTTACGTTATTGTATTGTATTGTATTTATAAATTTATAAAGCGCCTCTCACAGTGCCCACCAATCAGAGGCGGTCCCAGTGCGAAAGTCCCCGAGAATAAAGACAAGTTTTGAGATATACGAAAGATGTACCAGAGGTTTTCATAAAATGGTGGTACGAATTAAGGGGAAGATGATTCCATAGCAAAGGGCCATTGCAGGCAAAAGCACGGGACTGGGCTATGGCCGTTCTCACACGAGGAACAAAAAAGTCAAGACGATACGAAGAACGGAGCGGGCGAAGAGATAGAATAATAGAATTCCTGCAATCATTGTTATTATTATTTATTTATTTTAACGACTTTTCCGTAACAAGCACGATGGGCGTTGCTGAGCAAGATCTATAATCTAAAACCAGTGACGCTTTGGACTAGAGCTGATTTATTATACAACTGGCTCAAAATATTGAACCAGTTGAATACATTTGAGAGGTGTCTAACTGTACATATAATCTTTTGCAGCGTTTCCCGGGTAACACTAACACGTACATCGCCGAGATGCGAGACATAATTCCGCCGATAATCACCAGGTGGCTACGCGTCATTCCTTACAGCAGCTTCCAAAGAACGGTTTGCATGAGGATCGAGTTGTACGGCTGTCCATGGAGAGGTAAAGCTTTCACATACTTATCTGCGGATTTCTTATCTACTGAAAATGACCAGATCTAAGTCTTTGAAACGTTTCCCCCCAAATCACAATAATCATTTAAGTCAGATTAATTCACTAAAACGCCTTACTGCTGTCTGTGAAGAAGCAACTTATAGTGAACGACGGCGCTGCACACCTTTATTTTAGAACTTTTATTTTTTATAAAGGTCCTGATCCACGGACGGTATTGTATCATTTTAAATAATTTACCTTACCAACAACAGCTGTCGTGTGTGCAGTTTTGGAGTTCCTTTGGTAGTGCCAGTCCTCAGCGTTGAGAAAGGAGGAGGGCGATGCTGATCATCCATGTTATGACTGTGCCATTAAACAGTAACTAACTAATCTGCGTTTTGTCTGTAGTAACTTTCTATCTTTTATCCCAAACGGAAAGCGTGTTTTCTACGTTGTAAAATGTAAGAGAAGTCGTTGTGAAAGACTGCAGCCTCACCAGTGCCCGTTCTTTGGTAGCGCCAGTCTCAATCCTGGAGAGGGCGTAGCTAATCATCTTTGCAACGGCACGGCGTCGTTAAACAACAACTACAAGCGAACGCCATTTTGCTACATATTTACTCCCGCAGTTGAGGCTGTATTGAAGCCTTACGAATTGCTAGAAATGTTTTGTCTTTAAAAGTTGTTTTTAAACTGCTGGGTCAGAAGCCACTTGTCTTAAGGAAGCTTTAATACGAAAATCAATCGTCGGTATCAAGAACCCTGGCTATCATAAGCTGTCGTTAAGCAATAGAAATTACAAAAGTGCAACTGTATTAGACACCTTTAAAACGTATTTCAAATCTTTTATATATTGTTGTAAATAGGCACATATAATATTGCTGTTTTCTTTGGGACAAAACTGGATAAAACTTTCGAAAAGTATTTAAAACTCTGAAAACCTAAGAGCAAAACAATAAAAATAAAAATTATCGACAAAGACGCAACTCATGCGCACTGCAACCTCCTAAAGACATGTAAACCTAAAATGAACGAAAATGCCGTTCAAACAAAGCGGTTCAGAGGAACAGAAAGACTCAAAGAAAATAGAAATTAAATCAACTCAATTGCAGACAGAAACGGCCTTAGATGACATACGTTGTCGGAAAACCTTGGAAAGAAGAATAAAACTCAATATTGATCGAACTATATAATCTTTCATTATGCTAAACGAACAGCGGGAACTGTTCAAACAACTTTTCCAACCGACGACTGCGGCCATTGACGCCATAAGATGTTGTCAAACTGGTTGTAACAAAGAAACCGAGAGTCAACTTCTTTCAAGCGGTCATTTACTATAATTATAAAATGTCGACGTCAATGGCCTTGAGTTGAGAGTCATATGATTGCTTAAATCACTGGAAACCACTAAACTTCGACATATTCTGGTTGTGAAAACAGCGCATTAACAAGGTTTAAATTCAGTTCGATATAAAGTAATAGTCGACGTAAACGACTCTGACAGCCACAAAATGTTGAATAGTTAAAGCAGCGCTCTCCTTAGACACCTTTAAAATAATTTCCTCTGCGTCTATATACATTTCGCTAGCGTGAGCAGTGTATAAACAAAAGCTCTCTTTAGACACCTTAAAAATAGGTTCTTCTACGGTTATTTACATTTCGCTAATAAAACAATTGTAGATTAGTAGGTTGTGGATATTTCGTTTACGTGAGAACGGTAGATTTTAACTACGCCACTGCCCAACATGTGGTAGTGTCAGTACCAAGTCTGAATAAAGGAGGGGTGACTGGGGTGCCGCTATTGATCTTCGTTATCACACGATCGTGATGAGTTAGCAACTGCACATAATCGTTAGATTAGCTCTTTGTAAGCAATCACAAATAAAAGGGACTTCAACTGCACTGGCAGCCGCAAGATGGCGTTCCACACTTGTTTTTTATGCAGTATGACTGCCGCGCTTACATGTAAGAAAACAATTTCTATTGGGATTTTCTTAAGCAAAATAAATAACTCGCTGCTTAATTCACAATTCACAGACGGTTTGAATGTCCGTATGAAAAAATTATCTTTGCAAAACATAATGATAAATCAATTAACCAGCAAGTCAATCAGTCAGTCAGTCAGCTAGTCAGTAATTAAGTGAGTAATGAATTCAGTAATTAAGTAGGTCAGTCAGTCAGTCACTCGGTCAGTAATTAAGTTAGTAAGTCAGCCAGTTAGTAACTAAGTAAGTCAAGCAAGAAAATCAAGCAGGCAAGTTAATACGTAAGTAAGCAAGTAAATAACTCAAATCTTCCTCCTTTTAGCCGTGGCTGGGCTGGGAGCGCTCCTGAGTAGATTTCCTGAAGAAGCCCTATATAACTCTTCAGAATGAATGAAAGTGAGTCAGTCAGTTCCCCAATTATTGTCAGTCGCTAAATCAGTCACTAACTAATAACAGATATCGGACGCAATGACTTAGCTGTGCTTCTGTTCTATTCGCCAGATGGCGTCGTGTCGTACAGCATGCCACAGGGCGAGAAGAGAGGCACGGAGGTCGACCTGCTCGACTTCACCTACGACTATAACACGACCGACGGCTACCTATCGGGAGGTCTGGGCCAGCTGACGGACGGGGTCGAAGGCCACTCCAACTTCCGCATGGCCCCCGAGTCGTCGGGTCGCAAGGGCTACGAATGGGTGGGCTGGAAAAACGACTCGGATCATCCCCGAGCGACTCCCATTGAAATCCTCTTCGCCTTCGACCGAGTCCGGAACTTCACCGCCGTTCGTTTCCATAGCAACAACATGTTCAGTAAGGACGTCCGCGTGTTCCGGCGCGCCATCTTGCGCTTCAGCGTCACCGGAAGTACGTTCCAGGAGCTTCCGGTCGTCTTCGATCATCCACAGGATTCGCTGATCGAATTCGCTCGGAATGTGATCGTTCCGATTGGCCACCGTGTTGGTCGGTTTGTGAAAGTGGAGCTCTACTTCGACACCAGATGGATACTGATCAGCGAAGTCAGGTTCGAATCAGGTAAAAGACTTCATTCATTCACTCCCACTCTCTCACTCATTCACTCATTCGTTCATTTTATTTCATTTTATAAAAGCAACAAAGAAAGAAATCGGAAAAAGATAAGTGTTTCGATAGAATGTCTTCGCTTATGATTATTATTATTATAAGTAGTAGTAGTGGTAGTAGTAGTAGTAGTAGTGGTAGTGGTAGTGGTAGTGGTAGTGGTAGTGGTAGTGGTAGTGGTAGTGGTAGTGGTAGTGGTAGTGGTAGTGGTAGTGGTAGTGGTAGTGGTAGTGGTAGTGGTGGTGGTAGTGGTAGTGGTAGTAGTAGGTAGTGGTGGTAGTGGTAGTAGTAGTGGTAGTAGTAGTAGTAGTAGTAGTAGTAGTGGTGGTAGTAGTATAGTAGTAGTAGTGGTGGTAGTAGTAGTAGTAGTAGTAGTAGTAGTAGTAGTAGTAGTAGTGAGTGGTAGTAGTAGTAGTAGTAGTAGTAGTAGTAGTAGTAGTAGTAGTGGTGTAGTAGTAGTAGTAGTAGTAGTAGTAGTAGTAGTAGTAGTAGTAGTAGTAGTAGTAGTAGTAGTAGTAGTAGTAGTAGTAGTAGTAGTAGTAGTAGTAGTAGTAGTAGTAGCAGTATAGTGGTAGTAGTAGTAGTAGCAGTAGCAGTAGCAGTAGCAGTCGCAGTATATAGTAGTCGCAGTAGCAGTAGCATATATTTATTCATTTTAAGATGCCTCCGCGACTAGACGATGGCTTTTGATTATGTTGCACAGGGGTCAACTTGTACTATAATGAATTTCAATGGAGGCTGATAAATATATAGAGCCAAGTGATCATATTTTAAAGGTGTCTAAGTGTTCATATTATATATAAATATATATATATATATATATATATATATATATATATATATCTTGTAGCGTTCATCGTTTAGTCATTCTTCTTCTTTTTCTTCTACTCCTACCGTTTGTGTTCCTCCTCCTCTTCCTCCCGTTCTCCTGCTCCTTCTTCTCCTCCTCCTGCTCCTTCTTCTCTTCTCCTCTCCTTCTCATCTTCCTGCTCCTCCTCCTGCTCCTTCTCCTCCTCCTTCTCCTTTTCCTTCTCCTGCTCTATTTCATCTTCCATCGCAGTATTCCATATCTTCTTGCCAGATGTCGTTCGTGTGAACCTAACAAAGGAACCGGAAGTCATCGAAAGCACCTTCATGTACCAAGAATCGGAAACTAAGGAAAAGGAAGAAGATGAAGGAGACGAAGAAAGAACGACCAGTAAGATCAGCTTCAATTCATTCATTCATTCATCCATCCATTCATTCATTCATTAATCCGTTCCTCCATTCATCCTTCCATTCATTCATTCATTCATTCATTCATTCATCCATTCCTTCATTCAGTCATTCGACAATTCATTCATACATCCTTTCATTTATTCGTTCATACACTGTGATTTCCTTTCATTTTCTAACAGAGATATTTGGATTGATGAATTGAGGGACGGACGGACGGACGAACCAACCGATGGATAGATTAATGTATGATAAAATTAATTATGGACATAGGTGGATAGATTGATGAATGTTTGGATGCATGATTTTGAATGAATCAATGGACGAACGGACGGACAGGTGAATCGATATGGATGAATAGATGAATAGATGGATGAAAGGAAGGATGAGATTGATGGGCGAATAGATGGACAGGTGGATGAAAATGGATGCATCGACAGATGAGTGGATGAATGAATGGATGAATGGATTGATAGATGATCTTATGGATGTCCTGATGTAGATGAATAGATGGATAGATGAATGGACCGAAACCGTGTGTCTGTCCACTAAGAGTGTTGTGCACTGTTTCTCTTTCGTGCCCATTGCAGCCTCTTCTAGTTGGTCGGTCGATCGCCTCAGCCTGTCCCCAATGTCCCTCGACCCAGGGACAGTCACCCTGGCCTCATCCATCGTCATCGCCTCTGTCCTCATCGTCTCATCCGTCACCCTCTTCTGCATCCTACGTCGGCGTCGAACCGGCGCTCAGTCAAACAAGACGGGGTCAGAGGAGGATTGCGTCAAAGCCAATCCTTTCGTCTGTTCGTCACACTACCCCCCTCCAGGGCCAATCGGCGATCTACCCCTCGAGCCCAACTCCAGGTGTCTCTTGGTCCAGACCGCTTCCAACGGAAACGTTTCCACCGGAACGACGCATGTCAATGGCGGCTTCAGGGATGCGGAAACGACTTCCGGTGTCTGCTGCGCCAGAGGTCCGCTTCCGGTCTCGCCAGGTGGCGCCACGTTTCGGCGGCAGACGGAGGGCAAAGGTCACGGACCGATGAACCAGAGACAGCTGCCGGAAATACCGCAGACGACTAAGGCCCCCAGTCAAGGTCAGAAATTGTACCTACCTACTTACTTTCTTACCTATTTATTTACTTACTTACATACTTACTTACTTACTCACTCACTTAATTGCTTGCTTATTTACTTATTTACTTATTAATTTACTTACTTACTTAATGATATACTTATTGACATACTTAATCATTTTATTACTTACATATTTTCTTACTTACTTACTTTCTTACTAACTTGCTTACTCACTTACTACTTTACTTACTTACTTCCTTACTTATTTATTTATTCATTTTCTTATTTATTTATTTACTTGCTTACTTACTTTCTTACTTTTTACTTGCTTGCTTGCTTACTTATTCTCTAGCTTACATTACATTACCGTAACGTCCTATTTAGGCATATGCCTGGTATAAAGATATTTACTTACCTTGTCCTACCTTGTCATCTTACCTGGCAGGAAATTGGTTTTTCTTACCTGTAGATTACCTGTCGGATACGAATACGTCGACGTACGACGTTCCAGGGCCTTCGTTGGAACAATACGGTGCTTCCATCAGCCATCAGTTCCAGCCTCTGGACCAGGTCCCATCGCCTCACTGCCTTAGCACCGCATCATCATGCGAGTCCTTTAGCCGGACGCCCCCTCCTCTGCCCCAGGGCCTGGCCGCTCCTCGGGCCCTCTACGCCGATCGGTGCCCTGTGGAGGGACTGCAGGGATCCTGTGGCAGCAGCCTCTATGCGGTTCCGCCGGGTTCCGCGGTCGACACGGAACTGTGGAACGTTCCGGAACTCGATCGGAACAAACTGAGATTCGTGAGGAAAATCGGAGAAGGCATCTTCGGAGAGGTTCGTCTGGTGCATTAATTCATTCATTTATTCATTTATTTATTCATTCATTCATTTATTCGTTCGGTCGTTCATTCATTCATTCGTTCGTTCGTTCATTCATTCATTCATTCGTTCGTTCGTTCGTTCTTTGATTAGTTAATTAATTAATTAATTAGTTCGATCGCTCGCTCGTTCATTGATTCATTGATTCATTCATTCAATCATTCATTCAGTCGTTCATTTGTTCATTCATTCTTCATCCGCCTTTTTTTCTCCTCGTAGGTCCATCTTTGTCAAATCAACGTCGATTTGTCACGTGACACTGTTTCAAGCGAGAAGCGACAAAATGGCGACTGCGCTGCTTCCGGTCCAAGACTTCTCGTCGCTGTTAAAGTCCTGAACAAGAACGACAATATACGAGCAAAGTAACGACCCTTGAATGTTCGTCCATCGGTTACGGGTTCGAGTCCACCGAGTAGGCAACAGTTAGGTTAATTAGGAAAATGGCGACCGGTAATTTATTTACAGATTGCAAGATAAGTAGAAACAAAATGTCCATCATTGCTTATGTAATTGCAATTGTAATTAGTGACTTCTATCGAGCCGGTGTATTGATTGATTGATTGATTGATTGATTGATTGATTGATTGATTGATTGATTGATTGATTGATTGATTGATCGATCGATCGATCGAGCGATCGATCGATCGATCGACTCGATCGATTGATCGATTGTTGGTTTTGTTGGTTGGTTGGTTTGTTTGTTGGTTGGTTGGTTGATTGATTGATTAATTGATTCATTCATTCATTCATTCGTTCGTTCATTCATTCATTCATTCATTCATTCATTCATTCATTCATTCACTCATTCATTCATTCATTCATTCATTCATTCATTCATTCATTGATAACCATATATACTATTTATATAGACTACTAGCAGTTTTTACCCGGCGTTCGCCCGGGTTTTCCTCAGCGCCCGTGTATTTGAATTTAACGACATCTTCGTCAACGCCTGTGAATTTGAATTTAACGATATGAAAATTTTTCGTGTGTCCCTCTGGCGAATTTACGCGCTGGTTTGAAATTTGTTTAATTGCAGCTCTATGTAATATATACTCCCATGCATTTGCTAGAATTCAATGGCATTGAAACTCTGACCACATCGAAACTTAAAATGTCCAAATTTCGGAATTTAAAGTAAATTTTGAGTTGAAATATAGTTGGGTTGAGATCTATAGAAATTCAAATGAAAACGTTCGTTAAAAATTTCGTATCGCTAAAGTGTTGCATTGGCGAATTTTTCAGTCCGATGACCTAGAAATTCTTCTGATGTTAAATCAACGTCATCGTGATTGGTTGCGAATCAGAGCGTTGACCTATATGCTACGTGTGACGTAAGATTGCATATTTAATTAGCATGCGTGACGTGGCCAAATGGCCTTACTATGGGACCGGTATTGAGATATAGCCTCGTGGAAATTTAAAATGGCTATATATCGGCGTTTAAATAAAATTGCGAACTGAAAATAGTCGCGTTGAATTAGACGTTGCGTAATAATGTTTTGTAAATTTTTTCAAATCGCTAAACCGTTCCGTTTCGGAGCCTTTAGCCGGACAGCGAAACATACATACATACATACGGAAGGACATCGTAAACAGACTAAGAATTATAATATAAGATACCGCCCAGCGCCCTGTGGTGGGTAACTTGTTACATTGGTTGGATACAGAAATCATCGACGACTAAACGCGTTTGGCGCATATATAGGACCAGATGCATATTTTTAAAGGTGGGCAAAGAAAGCGTCGAACGGTTCATTAACTTTTAAGAGACAGATGTTCTGACATCTTTCTATTTTTTATTTCCATCATTAATAAACTACCATTATTAACTAATGCTATTTCCTCTATGAATAAATTTCCACAATTAGTTATATTTTATATAAATCATTAATTAATTGCCTAAATTAATGAGGTTTTAATTTTCGTCAGTAATTTACTCTTAGGTCGGACTTTCTTCGAGAGGCGAGTCTGATGTCTCGATTGGGTGACCCAAACATCGTGACCTTAATCGGAGCGTGTACGAGGGACGAACCCTTTGCCATCGCCGTTGAGTACATGACCCACGGTGACCTCAACCAGTTCCTCCACAGACATCGACCAGCCGAACCGGAAGTACTCGTCGCTTGTGCTTCCGGTCTGCCCACTTCCGGTCCGCTGTTGAGGTTCAGACGATGACGCTTTGATTGCTTTTATCATCGTCGTTGCCATCATAAATATCATTATCATCGTCAATGATCGTCATCTTATTCGTCGTCGTCATCATCATCATGATGCATTTTCATATCGTCGTCATTGTCATTCTTATTAATTGTTTGTCGTTGTCACCAAACCAACACCGTCCATAATTAGCACTATCATAACCACCAACACCATCGTTATCATCATCATCATCATTATCAACATCATCATCATCATAATCATCATTATCATCATAATTGTTATCGTCATAATAATAATAATAATAATCATCATCATCATCATAATCATCTTTTTCATCATCATCATCACCATCATCGTATTCGTCATCATCACAATCATCATCATCATCATCATCATAATCATCTTTTTCATCATCATCATCGCCATCATCGTATTCGTCATCACAATCATCATCATCATCATCATAATCATTTTCATCATCATCATCACCATCATCGTATTCGTCATCATCACAATCATCATCATCATCATCATCATCATAATCATCTTTTTCATCATCATCATCGCCATCATCGTATTCGTCATCATCACAATCATCATCATCATCATCATAATCATCATTTCATCATCATCATCACCATCATCGTAATCATCTTTTTCATCATCATCATCACCATCATCATCACAATCATCATCATCATCATCATCATCATAATCATCTTTTTCATCATCATCATCGCCATCATCGTATTCGTCATCATCACAATCATCGTCATCATCATCATCATAATCATTTTCATCATCATCGTCATTATCATCATCATCATCATCATCATCGACCACAGCAATATTATCACCATGTCCATCATCACATTCAAGTACTTATTTGCATTCATGTTCATAATTATTCAATATATATATTATGATGGAAATGATTGACTGCACAGCGGATACATCGAATGTGCTTAAGCCCGTTTTTCGTTGTTCTTACGGTGTGCGTCGGATAGCTACGGCTGCCTGATCTACATGGCGATGCAGGTCGCTTCTGGGATGAAGTACCTCGAAGGTCTGAACATCGTCCATCGAGACCTGGCCAGTCGCAACTGCCTCGTTGGACACAATTATCAGGTCAAGATCTCTGACTTCGGAATGAGCCGGAGTCTCTACGCCAGGGACTACTATCGCTTCGAAGGAAGGGCCATGCTTCCCATTCGGTGGATGGCATGGGAATCCGTCATGCTCGTAAGCAGCTCATAGTATTAGTTGCTGTTTTACGATGCTCTGTGATGACAAAGATGATTAGCGTCGCCCTCCTCGTTTATCCAGGCTAAGGACTGGAACCACCAGAGTACGGGCGGTGGCGTGGTTTAAGCTTTATCCGCATTGAACCTCATACCATTTCGAATTACATAATATTATAATGCTGCATTTAGACACCTTTAAAACGTATCAAACTGACACTATATATTCATCAGCTGCCGTTCAAAAATAAGTTATGGTTGAGTTTCAAAATAATAGTTCTGTCGATATCAACAGCATTTGTTGCCATAGGATGTTCTTAAACTCTTGGAATTCAAACATATACGTGTCGTGGTTGGTGCTAGTCCAAAGCATGGATAAATTAGGAGGGTGACTCCAATCGTCTTCCCTATGACACAGCCTCGTTATACAGAAACCATTTGCCCAATCGTAAGTCATTGAAACTACACATAAATCAAAATTTGCATAACCATTCGGTGGCCACAAGCTTATTGATTTGTAAAATATGGTGAAATATGTTACAGCGTAATAGCAATAATAGCTTCTTCTTTTCTTCTTTTGGTTCGCTGCATTGCTAGGCAGATTCGTACGTCCAATTTCGCCATTCATCACGTTTTCTGGCTCTTTCCTTCAGTTTGCTGTAATCTTCCTCCATCATCCAGTCCAACAACATCATTCTCGGTCTTCCTGGTGTCTTCTTCCCCTCCATTCTTCCCTCAATTATAATTCTTAGAAGGGAGTCTCCTCTCATTTTCTTTGTCGGCTTCTTATTATCCCTATCATGGATCTTTTTTCGTCCACCATTTGTAGTGTGTCTTCATTTGTCCTCCGATCCATCCAGCTGACTCTCTCCATTCTTCGCCATATCCACATCTCGAAGGCCTCCAATCTTCTGATGTCTTCCTTCCTTAGAGTCAATAATAGCTTACCAAATATTATTATCCAGATAGCGCCATCGTGAAGCAAGCGTCAAAGTCTATCAATGTTTCTGTTTCATTTGAAGGGCAAATTCACAACGATGACGGACGTCTGGTCATTCGGCGTGACCTTGTGGGAG
>JACEVL010001301.1:522500-540000 GCA_020284085.1 Aporrectodea caliginosa | reverse complement strand
CCGTGAAGTCCTCTGGCGTCGACTCTCTCACCACAGTGACACACTGTATTATTATTATATATTATTATTATTATTATTATTATTATTATTATTATTATTATTTATTATTATTATTATTATTATTATTATTATTATTATTATTATTACTATTATTAATTAAATAAATGATGCATTATTATGTTAATATAATCGAATGATGATATTACGCTATAAGACCGGTGAGAACTGTTAAAATAAGTACACACCTCTTTTAAGTGTCATAATTGCCCTACAAGAAATAATCAGATCGCTCATATGATAGGAAATTTATACTTTAATAAAACTTTATATAATAAATAAATGGCAAATAGAATATAGTGGTGATAGTAGAGGTCATTTTTATAAATCTATGTGTCCAATTGTTAGTACAGATATTAAATATTTAGAACCTTTTAGACATAAGGAAGTTCAAATTTCTAGACTACGTCTAGGAGTAGCCAATACTAATCAAAGGCTGTTCATTATAAAAAGGCATGATGATGGTCTATGTGATACTTGTAAGGTCAAGGAGACAATCCATCACCTCTTACTTGATTGTAAAAAAGAAGATATTTCAGAGGTATTAAGAAATAAATGTCAATTATATAAACATGAAGTTTCCGTTAAAACCCTTTTGACGGTAAATTTATTTCAGAATGAAGTGTATAGGTTAGTTAAAATAATTAATAAAGGTAAAATTTTGTAAATGGATGTTTTAGTGTGTTTTTTTAATGCAACTAGTTTTATATCTTACTCAAATCTGTAAATATTTAATTACTCTTTTACTAATACATTGTTATTATGCAATTACATGTATGTACTGTGTTGCAATGCTGGTTATCATATTATTATTGTTATTCAACTTTGGTTTTTCAATAATACATATTACATGTGGTGTGGTTTGGTTATTATATCACAGTAGATATTATGTTGCATAATACTGCAGTACTGTGTTGCAATGCAGATTATTGAAATATTCATAAACTACTTCTTATCAACTGTTGATTATTGAATATGTTATGTCAAAATAACAAGAACTGATGTGAGAAAATTTTAAATTTTACCTATTGGTAAATGAATTTCTGTTATTACCATATTATTGTTATTCAACTTTGGTTCCTCAATATAAGATATGATTTGGTTTGGTTACTGTATTACAATAGCTACTATGTTGCATAATATTCAGTAATGTGTTATAATAAGAGATCTGTGATTATAATTTTAATGTATTGAAACTATACTTTAAACAATTATAATACATGTATGCTATGTTATTGAATGAACTTTTATTACATGTATAGTATGTTAGATACATGAACAGTTTAAAAAAGTACTTAGTAAATTTTGTATATGGATCAATTGCTGCATAGTTACATAACATTGTTTAATTTGCATGAAATCTTTTGTCAGAATATAGAAATCATAGACAGAATAAGATGAACTACCTTATGTTAAAAAAATATTGAATATAGTGAAATTATTGTAAAGCTCTGTTTGACACATTTGATGGTGTCATACGGATGCTATAAGTTTCTTGTAATCATTGAATTGTATCTTTCCTGTATTGTCGTCAACGGCCTTTGATGTCATAAGACGACGTTAAACGTTGGATTAAATAAACATATGATATTTTCTTCTATGGCGAATATGACACCATTCTGTATTAAAACTCCGCCACTGTTTGCACTTTGACAGTGCTAGTCCCAAGCCTGGATAAAGAAGGAGGGCGACGTTAATGATCTTTGTAATCACACAGTGTCGTTAAACTGAAACTATTACTATATTGACGCCAACGTTGCCATAAGATGTCCTTAAACTGTATCTATGGTTAACAATACTCTAACGTTGACCGTAATTTTATCCACCAAACCTTATAATTATCGATAATCAGCCAAATCTGGCCCACAACCTTTAAGCCAAAAATGACCATTTAAATAGATAATCTCAGTTCAGTTGTATAGTCCCTGTTTCCTGTGCCCAGTTGCGGTATGTCATCTGGTCTTTCTATTAAACGAATATTTAATAATAACACTGTAACGGGCTTCAGCGGTTATTCCCTGTGAAATCCAGTAATGAACTTAGGTGTTTTAAAAGAGCAACCTTAAACACCTCTTCTAAGCTTTGTTTTCACCTAATATAAACGTACACGCAGCAGTGGAGACGTCATAAAAATCTCATCCACTGCTGCGTGTACTTTTATATTAGGTGAAAACAAAGCTTAGAAGAGGTGTTTAAGGGCTGCTCTTTTAAATCATCTAAGACTCTAAGTTTTCGCAGTGTCGTTTAACTGAAACTACTAATACTAGCGGAGTCCCTGTGTGTGCCTTCTAAAAGCTATTCGTTTATTGGTTCCAGGCACCTCTCCATAAGACGGTGACAGAGAAACAGACTGGGACTTTGAAGAGGACTAAGAGGCAGACAGAGGCACGGACACAGAGCGACAGGGAGAAGAAGAAGAAGGTGCGAAGATCAAAAAAGCCAAAAACCACCGAAAAGCCGGATGTACATGAAAAAGATAACAGCAGGGACATTTTCATATCGGTAAGTTGAATTTAATGGTATACGTTAAATAAGAGGCATGTGGAATAATGGTTGGATGAATTTACGAATTTAATTAATTAATTTATGAACTTAATGACCTTATTAGCAAGTAGTTTACCGTGCGACGTTGCCAACACAACACGAATCTATCTCGCCATTTCTTACCATTGAGTATATTTCCATGCCTCCACATAATAATATCTTGCCATGCCTCACCGACTCACTTTACCATAACTCACCATACCTCACAGACTATTCATATCACAATCATATCCTTTAGTTACATGACCTCTGCTGCTCCACCTTGAGCGTCCAGCGCCGTGGTTCTCTCCGCTTCTCTAAGCAGGGTGAGCTCTTCTTTCTCCCGGTAGCGGATATCTATTATGAAGCACCGTGCCTTTTCTGTTGCTGGCCCTGCAGTCTGGAATGCGTTCCCTGTGCCCTGTGCCCTGTGATCCTACGCCTAATGCTTAGAGCCCTTGCGACCACGTTCTGCTCTAACCTCAAGACTGTTCTCTTTAGCCGGGGTTGGGTCGGAAGCGCTCCTGAGTAGATAATCTTGAAGGGCCGCTATGTAATCCTCTGAAATGAATGAATGAATCCTGCCATAACTCACCATACCTTACCGACTCATCTTGCCATACCTTGCCACACCTAACCCTACCTCACGCTACCTAACCATAGGTCATCGTCTGCTATCCTTAGGATCCAAACGCCTTTTTTGAACGCGACGAAGAGGCTGACATCCGGCAGGGGGTTGCCAACCAGCTGTTCGTCGAGCACTGGCCGCGGACGCTGACCTACTTCCTGCTGGCGCAGCTGTTCATCTTCCTCGTCCTCTTCTTCGGCTTCTTCACCTACGGTTACTACAAGTACGAGATCTGGAAGCTGAAGGAGTCGAAGATCTACAAGGCGATCGTGAGGCTTATCTCTGCGTCTCAGGAAGCGAAAGTGGGAGGTGACAAGCAACAGCGGCTATAATTATATACCGGCCTTTCGTTGATCTAATAGTCCATCGTTCATTCGTTCGTTCAGTCAGTCAATCATTCCTTCATTCTTTCATTCTTTTGTTCGCTCACTCATTCGTTCATCCATTCATCCACTCGTTCATTCGTTCGTTCGTTCATTCAATAAATCATACGTTAATTCTTTCGTTCATTCGTTCGTTCATTCATTCACTCTTTCATTCATTCGTTCGTTCATTCATTCGTTCATTCATTCATTCGTTCATTCCTTCGCTCGTTCATTCTTTCATTTATTTGTTCATACATTCGTTCATTCATTCATTCATTCGCTCATTCGTTCATTCTTTCATTCATTCGTTCGTTCGTTCATTCATTCGTTCGTTCATTCGTTCGTTCATTCATTCGTTCATTCATTCATTCGTTCATTCATTCGTTCATTCGTTCGTTCATTCGTTCATTTGTTCATACATTCGTTCATTCGTTCATTTGTTCATTCATGCGTTCGTTCATTCGTTCATTCCTTCATTCATTTGCTCATTCATTCTTACATTTATTTGTTCATACATTCGTTCATTCATTCATTCGTTCGCTCATTCGTTCATTCTTTCATTCATTCGTTCGTTCGTTCGTTCATTCATTCGTTCGTTCATTCATTCGTTCGTTCATTCATTCGTTCATTCATTCGTTCGTTCATTCATTCGTTCGTTCATTCATTCATCCATTCATTCATTTGTTCATACGTTCGTTCATTCGTTCATTTGTTCATTCATGCGTTCGTTCATTCGTTCATTCTTTCATTCATTTGCTCATACATTCTTTCATTTATTTGTTCATACATTCGTTCATTCATTCATTCGTTCGCTCATTCGTTCATTCTTTCATTCATTCGTTCGTTCGTTCATTCATTCGTTCGTTCATTCATTCGTTCGTTCATTCATTCGTTCATTCATTCGTTCGTTCATTCATTCATTCATTCATTTGTTCATTTTCGTTCATTCGTTCATTTGTTCATTCGTTCGTTCATTCATTCGTTCATTCATTCATTCATTCATTCGCTCATTCATTCTTTCATTTATTCGTTCATTCACTCGTTCGTTCGTTCAATCGTTCGTTCATTCATATGAGTTTTTTTATGTACGCCTGTTAATAGAGACGGCGGGAGGTAGAAGGTTCAACGCGCAGGTGGATGCTATGGCCGAGGATGCTCTCGCTGAGGACGATAAGCGTAAGATGGGAGCTGAGCAGAATATGGCAGAGCGAGAGGAGGCAAGAGAGCTCCAGATGACTGCCTTCGAAAATGTCCAAATCATCAAGGAGGCGCGCCAACGGCGTAAGATGGCAGCGGCGCAGAAGAAGCAGATGAAGAAGATGATGAAGGGGATTCGTGCGAAGGGCAAGGAAGTCAAAAAGTCTATGAACAAGCGGGGAAAATCCATAGGTGCTGGTGGCCAACCCGGAGCAGTCCAACCGGGCGTCCAAGTCCTGCCAAAAGCCTTCGATCCGTCCGCTGCTTATAAGGGCTACCTTCCAGGCAACCAAGCGGGTCGTCCAGGGGTTTATCAGTTTCCAAGCTAGTATGGTCTTGTAGGGTAGGCGTATGTTACGCTATATATCTACTGATTATTACCAAGACAACTTAAAATTTTAAGTGTTCGTAGAATTGACCGTTGAGGCTTTAGCTATTCAGTGGCCGAGAGATTTAGAGAAACAAGGAGTTTTTCGTGTTTGTTTTGAAAGAAAGTTTTAAAGTTTTTTCGTAGTTTTCCTGTCAAGCAGCCGTGAATGTTACCTGCTCAAAGCAGATAAAATAGACTACAATGCGGAGAAGAAGAATGCGAAGAAGAATGATGCGAAGAAGAAGGAGGAGTTGGAGGAAGGGGAAGGGGAGGAGGTGGGAGGAGGGGGGAGGAAGAAGAGGAGGAGAAGAAGGAGAATCAGAAGAAGGAGGAGGAGGAAAAGGAGGAGGCGGAGGGGGAGGAGGGAAAGGAGGAGGAGATGGAGGGAGGAGGACGAGGAGGAGGAGGAGGAGGAGAAGGAGGAGGAGAAGGAGGAGGAGGAGGAGGAGAAGGAGGAGAAGAACAAGAAAAAGAAGAAGAAGAAGAAGAAGAAAAAGAACAAGAAGAAGAACAAGAAGAACAAGAACAAGAACAGGAGGAACAAGAACAGGAACAAGAACAAGAACAAGGAGAAGACGAGCAGTCCCTTGAGCTTACCCCGAGAAACAGACATGTGCATGAAATGCTAACGACTTCAGTATTCTTAGCTTCGGCATATTAGAGTTCGGGTGGCCAAAATCTATGCCTATAGTCATCGCATCTGCAAAGCGACGATCACAGTCGAAGCTCAGTTTGTGGCCTTGGCGTCGCTAGAGGTCGCAGGTGGAACGTGATTCTTGACCCAGTGGACAAACCGAAGGACGGAAGAATTGACCGAAGGACACGGACAAAAGGAATGATGAACAAAGGAACAGACGGACAACGGGACGGACGGACTAACGGACAAAAGTACAAATTGAAGGACGAACAAACGGACAAAGGGAAGAACGGACAAAAGTAAAAGTAGGCCAAACTAACCAAGCTAATGTAATGTAACCTCTCACCAAAACATCCAAAGGTCAAAGTCAACGACCTTGGCCGCCACAAGGTGTCGCTAAACAATGGAATCAACAAAACGCTGGCTTTCTGTTCACGTACATATATCTGTTTAACGTCATACGAAACTTGAAAACTTTCCTGTTGACTTCAACTGCTTTTGATGCCAAAGGAAGTCGTTAAACTATTGTAATCCATCCAAGCACTACTAGATATTAGTGCCTTGTAGAATTAGGTAAGTTTGTCGTACACGGCCTTAACACCCACGAGACTGCGTTAAAATCACTAGATATTAAAAGTTTTCTTTAGACACCTTTAAAACGCAGCAACCTGACACAATTTATTCGTCTGCTTCGTTCTAACACACTGCATATACGTAACTATTATAATACTGAAACATATTCCACATCAATGTTATCACACAGTGTCGTTAAACTGAAACTATTAACGGACAAAAGTACAAATAGAAGGACGAATAAATAGAAGGACGAACAAACGGACAAACAGAAGGACAGTGACACGGACAAATAGTAGGACGGATACGCAGACGAGCAGATGGACGGGCAAACGGAAGATCGGATAGAAGGCGAATAATTATGTTGGTCGTGTAAATCATTGTCCGGTCGTATGCAGGGTTTGTTTGCATGATGATTGGTTGGATAAAAGGGGGGGTAGGAAACTCGGTTGGGAAATTACTTTGGAGCATTCCTTGCGGCAGACTCTGTTGTCTTAGAAGAGGTTGCCATGCCAACGACTGAGCCTTGATAAAGATGCGCAGCGAAAACAAACAATCTAGCCATAACCACTTCACGTTGCTTTACCCGTGATTGCCTCGCCTTGCCCGGATTTGCCTTGCTTTGCATTGCCTTCAGTTGCGTTGACTTGCCTCAAATTACATTGCCTTGTCTTTGCCTTCAATTGCATTGCTTTGCCTTAAATTGACTTGCCTTGAATTATCCTTTCCTGTTCTGTATTGGCTACAGAGACTTGTGACTATTGGCCACAGCGACTTGTGGCTATTGGCCACAGATACTTGTGGCTATTGGCCACAGCGACTTGTGGCTATTGTTCACAGCGATTTGTGGCTATTGGCCACAGCGACTTGTGGCTATTGGCCACAGCCATTTGTGACTGTTGGCAATAAATTACTATTGGTTACACAGTCACATTGATTTGTGTTTTGTTACCATGGCTAGTGAAGTTTATGATCGTCCAAATTACATCAATCTCTGCCGTATTCATGAATTACTTTTGTGAGTGGCGCACCTAGCAGAGGTCACTGTGCCAAGCCCTCTCGTGTTCCCGGCCGCTTGACAGCTGACCGGCATTGGTTATGGCCCATTGGGTCTGCACTTTGAGCGTGACCTCTTGTTTTGATCGGTTTTATGTCGAAAATACACCGACATCATGCCTACTTAAAATGCCCGGGAGATCTGGGACAATCGTGGGGCCATGATCTCAATAAAGATTTACACCCCAACAAAAAATTAATGTTTTTCCAAGAATTCGGTCAAGCTGCCCGGAATATTCATGAACAGATATCGCTGAGCGGTCAAGCTTGGTGAACGAGTCTTTCAGGTTGCTCAAGCTCATGCAATACTGGGTTACTGGGTTTCTGCTAACAACCTTTAATACCTTAACCCTTTCGCTGCCATGCTTGCTGGATTTATCCGGCGGAGGAAATAAATCGTATTCCTCTGAGTGCCGGATATATCTTGCAATTTTACGCTCTGTTTCATAACCTCGGTAATTAGTATCGGCAATATGGCTTTACCGAATAGCATTGCTTATGGTCATCCAGATTATCCGTAGTGAAATCTGCGGTGGTGAATCCCCAATTCCCCATACCTTGCTTATGACTCAGGGATGAGGTTTAAGTGAATGGTAGCACTCTGGCACGAAGAGCAGAAGATCAGCATGGACGCGGGATCGATTCCCGCCACCCTCCCAAAGGTCCACTCAGCCTTCCATTCGCTCGATGGCGTTGGTAAAACGAGCAGTAAGACAGATGGGTGCCTTGAATTCGACTCCTGTAATGACGTGCAAGCATACGTTCATACCATGACTTGTAATCATACTTCGGTGTCAGTTTGAATTAGTAATAAACACACATATAAATATATGTTTTCCCAGCTGGCACACATAGGGGCGCTCTAGCGGGTCTGACGTGGATGAATTTCATTTCCGGTTTGAGCTTATCATTACTCAAATAATTTATTCTATTCAATAAGATGTCTGTGTATTGCTATAGGATATTGACCTACTGATATTTATTTATTTGATTACTAAAAAATGAAATGTGAAAATTAAAACCAAAATTCATAACGCGTATAATAATAAATAGTTACAGGATATTGCAAGATATGTATATCTTGCAATATCCTATAAACAACGGGAGCATATAGCTTCCTATATCTTCATATACATATTATGTATACAAGATATATGCTATAAACAACAGGAGTATGGCTGGAGGACTTCCTGCCATCCATCATATTACCACCTAAAAAGAAACCAAAGTCAACAATGTCAGATGCATACTCGACATTAATGTAAGTATATTCTTTATTAAACCAATTGCATATCCGCACTTTGGTATACATACATTTACACAAAGTATAACATTTTTATTATAAACGATCTGCGTGTGAGATTGTCCGCTTGTGCAATAAAACGGTCATGTAATCTCACACTTCAAGGAGTAGGGGAGCAGCTTTTTGGGGGAGCAGCTTTTGGGGAGCATGTCCCATGGAGTGCATGCCCAAGACCGCAGAGAAGAGGCGTGAGTCAGCAGTGTGGCAAAGATGTTCAAACGATGGACTGTCCTCTGGCAGGTACCGCAGACGAATAGGACGCCGCATCGCAGACTGAAGGCGATTCTTTTCTTGCTGCCCTGTAAACCCCCACCAAGCCGGAGCGGCATAGAGCATTCGGGCTGTCAGCTGCACACGCCAGACAAGTCAACTGCACAGTTTTTGTCAGAAATCACACTATTTTCTGTCCACTAATGGGTTTTAGAAACCGTCCATCGGATTATCCATCCTCGTTCTCAGACGACATCGTTAACGCGCGGCTTATTGAAAACGAAGTCGAGATTTGTTAAATCAGACCGTTTTATAGCGACGAATAAACGTCACCGGAATACGCAGAAAAATCACACCATCTGGCGGCCAACGTTGTTTACGGCACTTCTGCGCCATACTACTCGACCACTCCCTCGTCACCCGACGCCTAACTTCCCTTGCCTGGCCCTGACGGTGTGTGGTCAAATCAGGACCGGACGAAAACAGTTCCGGCCTGTGATTGGCTCACGTGACCAGGACGCGGAAATTTGTTTCTAAATATAGGACTGCTCTGTCTATATCGTTTGCCATGGAATCATTCATCAAAATGGTGTTAAGCATTACCTATGGTTTCAGAAAACACGCCTGGGCTTTGCAGTTAAATTGTTTGATACTTTCTCTGGTATTGTTTGAGTTAACTAAAACACTGAATAAATAACCGATTCGATGCCAAACCGGCCGAATTTAATTTCTTGCTAACTAATAATAATGATAATGCCGCAACTTGTTACCAAGTTGCGTCACGACAGCTTATTGTTATCAATAAAGGAATATTTACTGTATTCTACTGCAGTGATTGGTCACGCATTCGATTCAGTCAATAAACTAAACCAAGCCGGAACCACTTTAGCCAAGGAACCGATTCGCTGCCACACCGACGAATTCAATTTCCTGCCGTGTCAATAACGGTTAGCTGGTAAAACTCTGTTCTGCCTGCGTCGCAATCAAATCTCGCTCGACGTGTCGTCCACAGTCGGTCTTTGCTGCCGTTTTTTCGTCCCCTGAGTCTGTCGAAAGTCCTTACCGTCAAAAGAGTTTTTGATCTACGCAAAGCGAAAGAAAGCAGCAGTCGTTGCCACTTTGTCGATAATGGCGTTTCGTGTGGAACTGTATTTTTGGCAACCTTTGCGACGTAAGGGGAGTCTTTGTTGCATGCAAATTAGCGGACTGTGTTCGCGTCTGGTCAATAATCAAACTGATTGGAGATTGTAGGGGTAGAGAAACAGTTCCTCCTAATCGTGTTAATTAAGGCGTGGTTCGCGTGCCATGCTTTTGTTGCGCTGTTCTGTGTTCTGGGAATCTGTTTGTATGTGTGTGGATGCGTGTATGTATGCGTGTATGTATGCGTGGATGTGTGTATGTATGCATGTATATGTGTACATGTGTCTGCATTTATTTATATATATATACATATGTATGTTTTCATATATGTATGGATGGATGGATGGATGGATATGACGGACGGACGGACGGACGGACGGACGGACGGACGGACGGACGGACGGACGGACGGACGGACGGATTTGACGGACGGACGGACGGACGGACGGACGGATGGATGGATGGATGGATTAGGTCTTACACTATAAATACGGCGTTGCAATGTACTGCATTGCATTTTATGGTGTCACAATAAATTGTACTATTAATTGTATTGCATTTCAATTGCATTGTGTTGTTGTTTTGTTTTCGATTGTAATTACTTTTGGGTAGGCTATACGTGTGAGCGGGTCTTATCTTTAATGCCACCTACAAATCGAAAGTTCAGATCATCCTGTGAATGGCAAAAGCAATGCTCTGCCACCGTTTACGCATAGATCAGTATAAACGCTTTTTCCTGTTCTTTTATACAACGGATTTTACGGTCACCCAACACAGCTGGGGCACTCTCCGTCTTCATAAGTACGACCTTGGATGCTTTCATACAATCCCGCACGGTCAGGCGGGCTGATGCGGCGTCGTATGTTATGGGTACTTAAGGCTGACAGGGAATAATCAGTTATTGGAACACCGCCACTGCCCGTGTACTCTTATAGTACCAGTCTAAAGCAACGATAAACGAGGAGGGCGATGCCAGACCCATTTTTTTGTTTTGACGCAGAGACGTTAAACAGCAACTAACCGCCTATTCACTTATTGGGCCTGACTGTATTCCCCGTTGGGCTATAAGAATCCAGTTCAAGTGATTTACAGCGTGCAATTGTAATTACAATAGAACGTTTATATCGCGCCATTAATAAATAATAATAATAATAATAATAACGAGGTTTACGGTGGTTCAGAAGACTAGCATCTGTGTGAGAACCACCACTAAAATTTACATGTCTCTAATATCCCATCTGTCCGAGTCTGGCCTTGAAGCTGTCGAGTGTCTCCACTGAAACAGTCTCATCGGTAAGCTCATTCCAGGCAGTTACTACTCTGCTGCTGAAGAATCGTTGCTTGGTACTGCCTTCGGACTTCCTGAAAATCTTAAATCGATGTCCTCGTAATCTGCTTCTGTCAGCCAGCTGGAAAAATCTTTCGCATGGTATTTGTTCTTTGTTTGTCATCAGCTTGTATGTCTCAATGAGATCTCCTCTGCATCTTCTTTTTCCAGTGTTGTTAATCCGCAATTCACTAATCTCTCTTCATATGTCATTTTTCCAAATCCTCTGATCATCTTAGTTGCTCTCCGTTGCACCTTTTCCAGCACCTCCTTATCTTTTTTTTTTGTACGGACTCCATACTTGAACACAATACTCCAAGTGGGGCCTGACCAGAGTTTTGTACAGGCTCAAAAAGATGTTTTTGTCTCTGCTGATTACCGTTCTTTTGATCTGTCCCAGTACCTTGTTTGCTTTGGTCGCTGCTTCTCGGCATTGTCTTGATGGCTTTACGCTTTGTTGAATTATGACACCCAGATCTTTCTCCTCTTCCGTTGTTCTTAATTTCCTGTCTCCCATTTCATATTTTCACACACACACACACACACAAGTGCAAAAATCAGGGGCGCTTTCTGCGATATCCTATAGGATGTTAAAATGCCATTAACAACTGGAATTACATCAATTAGTAGCTAGAAGAGTCTTCAGTTGCGGGCACACACACACATACAAACACACACACGCGCGCACACACACACATAAACACACACACATAAACACACACACACACACACACACAGGTGGATAACACAACACACACACACACACACACAAGTGGGTTGTCTAGAGGTAACCTGTGAAAAACCAAGTCTGACCTGAAAAGCAGACAAAATGATTCAATTGTGATGACAATAACGCTCCTTTATTTATCACCTCGCAGGTTTTCCAATCCAAACCAAGCATCACCTCCGAGAATTCCTACCCTAATCCATCGAAAGAGAATTCGTGACTTGAGGCTTTAATGTTCGTAAACATTCGTGAAATATAGGGCATTTTTAATATTCGTTAATATTTATAATTATTCGTTTGTGACGTCACTGTTTATTCATAATTATTCGTTTATGACGTCACTGTTTCTGTTTTGTTTGCAAACTAATTTAAGAAAATGTGCAGTGTTTTGTGGCGCTATACTTAGCTAAAAATCTTATACCCGTTACTTACTTACTTGCTTAGCGAATTGCATTATGGGATGTGGCCGCTAAGTAGCATCCGAGCACAATCTGGGGCGGCCATATTGTTTATGTAGAAAGGCAGCTCAGGTAGGCACTCAGTCTTTGCAATTACCTTTTATTGTTTGAACTTGAGAAATTTTGAGTGTGAAAGAGCGTGAAAATGGCACTGAATTTTTTACAATTAATCCCGGATTTTGAATTAAGTATTAAAAGAAAGTTTAAAATTAATATTCGTTGGCCAGTTTTAATATTCGTACATTGGCCTGTTTTAATATTCGTCAATATTCGTCAATTTCTGCAAATCTTAATATTCGTAATAAGCGCATACTCGTTCTTCTATGCCCTAATCCATATGATCCTCCGCCCTCGAAGCTTTCTCCTCATCATCGAAATCCGGATTAGCAGTTGATCCTCCAAACTGGAGGATCTGGATTTGGATCAGTTCCTCCACAGGAATTCCAGTTCCTTGTTTCTCGCATATATTCAGATAGAAGCGAGTATTTTTGCTTGTTGCGAACGTACAACAACTTTAAAAAGACCGGCCTTCCTTTCAAAGACGATTGACACTATTCCTGGCTTTTCAACCAACGCATAATGGCGCTATATTAAGCAGCAGACGACAAATAAGTCGTAAATCTATTAAGATCGGCCAGCAGGTGGTTGGTGGTTGGATTGGATCAGGGGAAAGCCAAAGAACAGAGAGAAGTATAGAATGAATTACATCAACGCAGAGACGTTCAATGTCAGTCGTTGAAAAGGAGTGTTCATTGAAGAGAAGAGGGTGTGTGGTTAATCCTGGTGACGCTTGTAGAAACTACTGACAATGTCATTGGATATTGACTGGGATCCTGAGAGATATAAATCTCAATAAACGCCTTGTTTCACAGGCCAAGGTGAAACTTGTCTCAGGTGACTTTGGTGTACATGTATCAATTGATATTTAAGTATAATACTATAATGCATGAGTGTATGTATGTATGACGCACATGCATGCATACATACATACATACATTCATTCATTCATACATACATGCATATATGAATGCATTTATATATATGCATAAAATTATTTATACTCACATCGAGAAATACATTAAGCATACACTGAGTTATACCTTCACGCTTGCAACATAATATTATGCATACGCACATACTGTCGCATACATGCATGCATGCACAAATACAGAATTACAAACATACACACATACATACACGAATTCATGCATGCTGGAAAATGGACGAGTGATCATGAACCAGTTCTGTATAATTTCGTCGTAAGTCTTGTGTGAACAATTGACGCGTGGGGCGCGGTGGTGTAGGGGTATGTTCGGTGCCTTGCAGCCGGAAGGTTGCGGGCTCGAATCCACCTCAAGCCGCCGCGTAGGGACCCTGGGCAAGTCCTTCACTCGCAATTGCTCATGCGCTTCGGCGTGAAACTCCGATTCAGCGTTCGCGCAGTAGTCGGGAGCGCCTCTGAGTAGAAATCTTGAAGGGGCGCTATAACAATACATACATACAAAGACCCTAAAGCTTTTTATTAAGAAACAAGTACTATAGGAGAAACGCATTAACCATCCACCTGGCGTCCTTTTAGGCTGATCAGTCAATCGCCTTGACTGATGCCTCATGCATAAGCCAACTTTTATTTGCACACAGCCTGGCCATATGACTGTGGACCATGTCATTAGCCATTTGCACTTTAACACTTTGACCGCCGGACCATTTATTAGCAGTACGCCACAGCCCTGTAGAACATTTGAATCCCGACAGCCCTATCGTAAATTTGACACGCGGCACCCTAGAGTAAATTTGATGCGCCGTAGCCCGGTCGTAAATTTGATCGCGGGACCTGTAGGCATACGCAGCAGCCCTATCAAAAAATTACAGAAAATACGGCTATTATCATTTATTATTGACAGTAACTCTGGAAATGTAAAGAAAATGAATGAAACTGCAAAGAAACTGCTAATTAGTCCACTATACTTTACAGTAACCTGACTAAAAGTCTGCCTTTGAATGATAGTCCTGGAAGCATTGCATCAAACACGGTGCAGGCTTATAAGCACATGTGCTGCAAATATAGCGTGTTTCTTTGCGCTCTCCATGCTTGTTGCACACAACACATTTAGTAGTTGGTATCTGTTTGAGGCATTCGAGATGAAGTGTCTGAGATTGATCATGAATATATCTTGGACGGAAATGCGGAAAAATGAATGGGTGCTGGAGGAGGCAGGAGTGGAGAGGAGTCTCCTAAAGACGGAAAAAGAAAGAAAACTTAGTTACTTTGGACACATCATGAGAAGAGATGGAATATGCTTGGAGAAAGACATCATGCAGGGCACAATGCCGGGAAATCGGAAAAGAGGAAAACCGAGAACAAACTGGTTGAGCAACATAAAGGAATGGACTGGATTGACAATGGAGGAATTGATAAGACTGACGGAAGACAGAAGACGCGCTGGAGGAATATTATTCATGATGCGGCCGACCCTCGAAACGAGGATGGCTGAGAACAGAACAGAACATCTGTCTGTGCTCAGTGGGCGGTAGAATGGCGACATAGTGCTGTGCTGACAATCGTGTCAGGTCTGACGCCTTGTTATGATGAAATGCGTTCGGGAAACTAACAGGTTCAACGTCATCTAGTTGATTGTCACTATCTCGATCACTGTCATTATCATCAAGCTGTTCATCGTCCAACAAATCTAGTTGTTTCAAAACCTCAGCAGCTGTATATCTTTTTCGCGACGTCGTTAGGCCCAACTAGGCTTACTTCGGAAAACGCACGGTATGAGTTGTATGCAATAAAAAATATGCATCGCTAGTAACCAAATGACCGCACTGTTACAGAGACGTCTCCTCCCACCCAAAGTGGGTACCGTACACTTTGACTGCCGGACAAAGTGAAACACGACGGCAGCCCTATCGTAAATTAGACACGAGTCATTCCTAGCGTAAATTTGACACGCGTCAGCCCTGTCGAAAAGCATCGACAAGCCGGGGCCAGGCTCGAAATCTGAGCTATCATTACCAGAGGCAGCGTTGATTGCCAGCACGCCCATAGCCGCTGTATATTTGAAGTACGAGTTAACTCGTACCTGGCGTCTCGGCAATCCCATTCAAGTACGAGTTAACTCGTACCTGGCGGTCAATGTGTTAAAAGAGCCAATTCACAGCCATCTGTCTCTTTCCAGAAGATATCCACAGCCATCTGTCTCTTGTCAGAGCATAATATCCACAGCCATATTATGTCCTTTGCGATGACCACATAGTTTCATTTAGCGTATGTTAGAGCCACATGGTTTCGTTTAGAACATGTCGATAGCTACATGGCTTCGTTTATAGCACGCCCATAACCACATGGTCTAGTTTAGAGCATGACCATAGCCAACTGGTTTTGTTAGATGATGCCGATAGCCACATGGTTTCATTTAACGCATGCCATAGCCGCATGGCTTCGTTCAGTGTATGCCCATAGCCACATGGTTTAGTTTGCAACATGCAAATAGCCATAAGTCACTGACTTGAGTACAGCCATATGATTCCGCCCTAGGTCAGTGTGCGATCTGCTTTAAAAGGAATCAGTGAGGGGATGTGAAACCCAATCTGATCCAAAACTGTATCTAGGCCATTGTCGCTCCTTCACTTGGCGCTCATGAGTTATTGCCAACTTCGACCATCTAGTCGGAATTGGCGCTATATAAATCGATGTTTCGAGGGAGGAGACGTCGAGAGGGGACCCATTCATCTAGACAGGCGACGATGAAAACATCGAGGATTAGCGGCTCCTGTCTTTCGCATCCTCACTGTGCGTCGCATTGTCCGGCCTTCGTCTCACTGAGAACGACCCTCCTCCACAGGTACCACGGATGCTTTTAATGGGTGTTGATGTTGCCAATGGGCCACTGGCTAACTGTATTTGTAGGAAGAGGTCATGGTGACACGGTCTGGAAGGAATTATTGATAAATTAATGGGTGTTTGGAGAAAGGGACGGACGGACGGACGGATAGACGGACGGACGGACGGACGGAGTAAGGAGGGAGGACGGAGGGACGGACGGACGGAGGGAAGCAGGGAGAGGAAGGGAAGGAGAGAGACAGGGATGGATGGATGTATGGAGAGAACGAGGGAAAGATTGATGGATGGATTGAGCCGTGAAGGGAAAGATGGAGGATGGATGGATGGATGGATGGATGGATGGATGGATGGATGGATGGATGGATGGATGGATGGATGGATGGATGGATGGATGGATGGATGGACGGACGGACGGACGGACGGACGGACGGACGGAAGGATGGATGGATGGATGGATGGATGGATGGACGGAAACGGAACTGAGCGGTGATTAACGGGCGGAAGATTTTCCATGTCTTTTCCATCCTCCTCTTTGTAGCCGAAGCGACGGAGAGACGTGGCGACATTCCACGGATGGATGGATTGATCAGATGGTATAGACGGAAAGACGGATGGATCTGGAGGCGGATGGTGAGTGGGCTGATGATGGAGATTGGATGCGAAGGATCAGTGGGAATTGGTCGGTGGGAATAAAACACGAGTCAATTCAAGCGTGAAGAGATGAATGAATGAATGAATGAGTGGAGGCATACGCTGACGTTCTACATGATTTCGTTGACTTCTCTGCCCCACAGGATGATTCTGCGGCTTCCTATTCTACGCATTACTATGTATATGTATATATGTTTGCATGTATATATGTATATATGTATCTATGCATATCTGTATATATGTATAAAATTATGTTTGTATGTATATATGTACGTAGAGTCTATGCATTAACGTATATGTGCATATATGTATATATGTATGTATGCATATATGTGTGCATGCTTATATGTGTGTATGTATATAGGCATGTATGTATATACGCATGTATTCATATATGTATGAATGCATATATGTATGTATAAATGTATATGTGT
>JACEVL010001301.1:430000-515000 GCA_020284085.1 Aporrectodea caliginosa | reverse complement strand
GGGGGCACCCGCGGAGATGCAGATGCAGAGTGAAGCCCTGGAAAAATCCCTTACGCTAAAAGGACGCATCTGGACATCTCCAAGGGATAGAGAGGGTTAAATGAGACCCGTTAATGTCAGTCAAAGCCATCGAATCGTTGCCGCATCGAATTGCAACTATCGTAAAGGCAGCGGTGCGTATCGATGAATGATGATCTCTGATTACAACACTGGCCGCCGAGGCCACTAAGTGTACAATTTACACCATCGTAAAGAGGATTAGAGGTTGTCAGCTACGTGTATTGCCGTTTGTACTATCACCCCAACATAGGTTACCAAGGGTTCACAAGTGCACGAAGCTCTGGGTGATTTATTGAAAGTTAATTTTACGTGTTTCTCTATAGCGACCGTATGCCATTAACCATGCTAATTTTTCATCAAATTGATCGGGTGAATAACTTCACCCACGTAATTTGAATGGTTGTGACCCCAATTAAGGTCCCCGTGTACGGATCGTTTAAGAGCGACAATCTGGTCTCAGCCCTGCTCGTTTTTCAATTAATTGTTCGGGTGAGATCCTTCATCACCGCTGCCCGTTTGAACGGATGCTACGCCATGCAAGATCCTCGTAAATAGACTGTCCAATAGAGAGTGACATGGGGAATTTCCCCGCGGGGAAACCGCGGTAACCGCGGTAAATCCCGCGGTAATGGGGACAACAATTGCGGTAATACCGCGGTAATGGGGACAACAATTGCGGTTATACCGCGGTAATGGGGTTTACTCTCGCAGTAATACCGCGGTAATGGGGAATGAGCCGGAAAGAAACCCGGGTGATGTTAAGAACTTGAGAACTGATGAGGAGATTTTCTTATTTCCTGAAGCCTTCTAGTCAGAAATGGTCAAGACTTGGTTAATGCAAACTGTCGATAAGATAATAACAGACTAATGCAGTCAGCAATACAAATAGCTTTGTAAGCTAAAATATGTTATTTTTAAATTTTAATTGGTGTAAACTTTTGCGGGGAATGTGATGTCGTCCTGCGGGGATGGGGTGGGGATGGGTAGAAAACCTGCGGGGATGGGGACAAACCCTGCGGGGATGGGGCGGGGATGGGGAAGACTTACTTGTTGCGGGGCGGGGATGGGGACGAGATTGTCTCCCCATGTCACTCTCTACTGTCCAAGCACGAAATTTAAATCTCTGAAATAGGCCACTATCCGTGTAAGAACGAGTAGTATTGCACAGTGGTTGGTTTGTATTTCTGTGTTGAGGATTCGAATCCTGAACCCGTCTATGCCATCAGAGGCAGATCTATGGGCCATGTTAACATGGCTCCCATTTGATTGGGGAGAGTGACCACGCGATTTTTATGCGCTTCCCCTTATTCGCTTTGGCGCCCTTGTAGAGGTATGGCCGCGCAACGGCGCCATGTAAATTGTTATTATTATTATTATTATTATTATTATTATTATTATTATTATTATTATTATTATTATTATTATTATTATTATTGTTATTGTTATTGCTATTGTTATTGTTATTGTTATTGTTATTGTTATTGTTATTGTTATTATTAATTATTAATTATTATTATTATTATTATTATTATTATTATTATTATTATTATTATAATTATTATTATTATTGGGTGAGAGTTGCTCTGATGTACCTTAGTTTGATGCCTTGTGCATTAGACATTGGCGCAATAGAAGCTGCTAATTACTACTGTTTGAAATATCTGTAGACATGAAAGAAATTGTTTTGAGTGGCAATGGCTTAAATTGGTCTGCTAAAGTCAGTCGCTAAGTCACTGAATTGGACAGAGGCCTAGTAGTCTAACCCACGCACTCTCTATTACAGGCCAAACACTTCATCACTATAGGCGTTAAATCCGCCTTAGCCACGCCATTGCTCGTACTCTGGTATACTATAGTGTCAGTCCCAAGCCTGGATAATGGAGGAGGGCGACGTAATAGTCCTAGATGCCGTTAGAATTAATATCTTGTATTGTGTTTTCACAGAGTAAACGTTCTGCATGAAAACTTCTTGCAATAATCACACTGTGATGTCATTGAATAAAACTGTCGGCATGGCAACGTCTTTTATTTGTACTATAATAATTGCATTGTGATGTCATAGAATAAAACTGTTGGCATGGCAACGTCGTTTATTAGTAATATAACAATTGCATTGTGATTTCAGATTTCATAGAATAAGACTGTTGGCATGGCAACCCTTTTATTAGTGATATAAAAATTGCATTGTGATATCATAGAAAAAAAACTGTTGGCAT
Source organism: Aporrectodea caliginosa (assembly GCA_020284085.1). Lineage (NCBI taxonomy): Eukaryota > Metazoa > Annelida > Clitellata > Crassiclitellata > Lumbricidae > Aporrectodea > Aporrectodea caliginosa. The sequence goes on along the minus strand of JACEVL010001301.1, from coordinate 512,724 downwards.
GGAAACTTCTTTTATTAGTGACATAATAATTGCATTGTTAAACACCGTACACTATTACACTAAGCCAATCCATTGGCAAGTCCAAGCCGCAAACTTCATGCACAAGCTAAATACTTCACCACTGAGCCAATGCATTGAGCCCAGTGCAAGTCTAACCCACACACTCCAAGCACTTTATCACAAAACCAATGCATTGGGCCCATGGTGAGTCTATCCCACAACTCTCCGCGTTACAATCCAAACACTTTATCACAAAGCCAATGCAGCTGGAACCAGGGCAAGTCTAACCCGTGTTACAAGCCGACCACTGAATCAGTAAGCATTGAACTCGCGGATAAAGATGGTCTTTATGTAGATGACAACATCGATACGTAGCCATCGATCAGAAACTTATCTTCCTCTGGGCTCCGCTGCCTCTCTAAGCATTCACCAATTCCATCTGTCGGTCTGTCCGTCTTTCCGTCTGTCCGTCTTTCCCTCTGTCCGTCTGTCCGTCTGTCCGTCTGTAGTCGGTCCAGACCAGCACCAGCAGCGGATGAGCCGCATCTCCCGGACCGAAGTCCAGCTGCACCTGTTCTCTGGTCCCATAAATCCGGTCAGCCACTAAAAGCGAAGAGAAGCTTACAATGTCTAGCGACGCCAGTCGATTAATCAACTTGCTTACCCACCGAAGTCTGATATATGCATGCATGCATTTGTGTATGAATCTATATAAGAATATAGGCAAATCCTTCTTTCCATTGGTGAACAATTCTGAAATCGAATACGACTGTTTTGAACCGACAATAAAAATCAAGCTTACATTCATACACGCGGGATATGACATCACAATGTAATTATTATTTTATGAAGAAAAGACGTTGCCATGCCAACTGTCTTTATTCTATGAAATCACAATGCAATTGTTAGGCCTACTCTGTAATTGAAAGAGGTTGCAATGCCAACAGTTTATTCTATGATATCACAATGCAATTATTATATCACTAAAAAAGGATTGCCATGCCAACAATTTTGTTCTATGATATCACAATGCAATTATTATATCACTAATAAAAGGGTTGCCATGCCAACAGTTTTGTCTTATGATATCACAATGCAATTGTTATAATTATTAGGCTACTAATAAAAGAGGTTGCCGTGCCAACAGTCTTATTCTATGATATCACAATGCAAGTTTTATATTACTAGTAAAAGAGGTTGTCATGCCAACAGTTTTATTCTATGATATCATAATGCAATAATTATATTACTAATAAACGAGGTTACCATGCCAACAGTTTTGTTCTATGATTATCACAATGCAATTATTATGTCACTAATAAAATGGGTTGCCATGCCAAAAGTTTTGTTCTATGATATCACAATGCAATTGTTATATCACTAATAAAAGATGTTGCCATGCCAACAGTCTTATTCTATGAAATCACAATGCAATTACTATATCACTAATAAAAGGGGTTGCCATGCCAACAGTCTTGTTCTATGAAATATTATATCACAATGCAATTGTAATATTGCTATTAAAAGAGGTTGCCATGCCAACAGTTTTGTTCCGTGATATCACAATGCAGTTATTATATTACTAATAAAGGGGTTGCCATGCCAACAGTCTTATTCTATAAAATCTGATATCACAATGCAATTGTTATATTACTAATAAAAGAGGTTGCCATGCCAACAGTTAAACTGGATGGAATCACAATGCGATTATTGCAAGAAATGTTCATGCAAAACGTTTACTCTGTGAAATTAAATCCAAGATTTTAACAATCTAACTAATTTAAATAACTATGCATATATGTGTGTATGCAACTATGCATGCATGTGTGTGTGTGTGTACGTGCATGCACGCATGCATGTATGTTTGTATGCATGTATGTATGTTTGTATGTATGTATGTATTGTATGTATGTATGTATGTTTGTATGTATGTATGTATGTATGTATGTATGTATGTATGTATGTATGTATGTATGTATGTATGTATGTATGTACATATTTATGTATGTATGTGGCCATTAGTATAGCGCCTTTCAAGAACCTTATAAAGGCACTTAAGATAGCAAACTAACAGACCTAATTTAACAAATTGAACTAATCTAAAACTTCAAGCTCTCCTCTCCTTCTTCTTCCTCCTCCTCTTTCGTCTATGTCCCTTTCTTCTTTATTTACGTCACCCTCCACCACCGATTCCTCCTCGTCTTCCTCCTCCTCCTCGTCTTCCTCCTCCTCGTCTTCCTCCTCGTCTTCCTCCTCCTCCTCGTCTTCCTCCTCCTCGTCTTCCTCCTCCTCCTCGTCTTCCTCCTCCTCCTCCTCGTCTTCCTCCTCCTCGTCTTCCTCCTCCTCCTCGTCTTCCACCTTCCTCGTCTTCCTCCTCCTCTTCGTCTTCCTCCTCCTCCTCGTCTTCCTCCTCCTCCTCTTCTTCCTTCTCCTCGTCTTCTTCTCCTCCTCGTCTTCTTCCTCCTCCTCCTCTTCTTCCACCTCCTCCTCGTCTTTCCTCTCCTCCTCTCCTCCTCCTCCTCGTCTTCCTCCTCCTCCTCGTCTTCCTCCTCCTCCTCTTCCTCCTCCTCCTCGTCTTCCTCCTCCTCCTCGTCTTCCTCCTCCTCGTCTTCCTCCTCCTCCTCGTCTTCCACCTCCTCCTCGTCTTCTTCCTCCTCCTCGTCTTCCTCCTCCTCCTCCTCGTCTTCCTCCTCCTCCTCCTTCCTCCTCCTCTTCTTCCTCCTCCTCCTCGTCTTCCCTCCTCCTCCTCGTCTTCCTCCTCCTCCTCGTCCTCCTCCTCCTCCTCCTCGTCTTCCTCCTCCTCCTCGTCTTCCTCCTCCTCCTCCTCCTCCTCCTCCTCCTTCTCCTCCTCTTCTTCCTCCACCTCCTCGTCTTCCTCCTCCTCGTCTTCCACCTTCTCCTCCTTCCTCCTCCTCGTCTTCCTCCTCCTCCTCGTCTTCCACCTCCTCCTCGTCTTCCTCCTCGTCTTCCACCTTCTCCTCGTCTTCCTCCTCCTCCTCCTCCCTCCTCCTCGTCTTCCTCCTCCTCCTCGTCTTCCTCCTCCTCCTCGTCTTCCTCCTCCTCCTCGTCTTCCTCCTCCTCGTCTTCCTCCTCCTCCTCCTCTTCCTCCTCCTCTCGTCCTCCTCCTCCTCCTCCTCGTCTTCCACCTTCTCCTCGTCTTCCTCCTCCTCGTCTTCCTCCTCCTCCTCCTCGTCTTCCTCCTCCTCCTCGTCTTCCACCTTCTCCTCGTCTTCCTCCTCCTCGTCTCCTCCTCCTTTCTTCCTCCTCCTCCTCGTCTTCCTCCTCCTCCTCGTCTTCCTCTCCTCGTCTTCCACCTCCTCCTCGTCTTCCTCCTCCTCGTCTTCCTCCTCCTCCTCGTCTTCCTCCTCGTCCTCCCTCCTCTTCCTCCTCTTCCACCTCTTCTTCCTCCTCCTCCTCTTCCTCCCTCCTCCCTCGTCTTCCTCCTCCTCCTCGTCTTCCTCCTCCTCCTCGTCTTCCTCCTCCTCCTCGTCTTCCTCCTCCTCCTCGTCTTCCTCCTCCTCCTCGTCTTCCTCCTCCTCCTCTTCCTCCTCCTCCTCGTCTTCCTCCTCCTCCTCGTCTTCCTCCTCCTCCTCCTCTTCCTCCTCCTCCTCGTCTTCTCCTCCTCCTCGTCTTCCTCCTCCTCCTCGTCTTCCACCTCCTCCTCCTCCTCTCTTCCTCCTCCTCCTCGTCTTCCTCCTCCTCGTCTTCCTCCTCCTCGTCTTCCTCCTCCTCCTCGTCTTCCTCCTCCTCCTTCTTCCACCTTCCCTCGTCTTCCTCCTCCTCGTCTACCTCCTCCTCCTCGTCTTCCTCCTCCTCCTCGTCTTCCACCTCCTCCTCCTCTTCCTCCTCCTCCTCTTCCACCTTCCTCCTCGTCTTCCTCCTCCTCGTCTTCCTCCTCCTCCTCGTCTTCCTCCTCCTCTTCCTCCTCCTCCTCGTCTTCCTCCTTCTCCTCGTCTTCCTCCTCCTCCTCGTCTTCCACCTCCTCCTCGTCCTCCACCTTCTCCTCGTCTTCCTCCTCCTCTGTCTTCCTCCTCCTCCTCGTCTTCCACCTCCTCCTCTCTTCTTCCTCCTCCTCTTCCTCCTCCTTCTTCCTCCTCCTCCTCCTCTTCCTCCTCCTCCTCCTCTTCCTCCTCCTTCCTCCTCGTCCTCCTCCTCCTCTTCCTCCTCCTCCTCGTCTTCCTCCTCCTCCTCGTCTTCCTCCTCCTCCTCGTCTTCCTCCTCCTCCTCGTCTTCCTCATCCTCCTCGTCTTCTCACCCTCCTCGTCTTCCACCTCCTCCTCGTCTTCCTCCTCCTCCTCTTCTTCCTCCTCGTCTTCCTCCTCCTCGTCTTCCTCCTCCTCCTCCTCGTCTTCCTCCTCCTCCTCCTTCCTCCTCCTCCTCTTCTTCCTCCTCCTCGTCTTCCACCTCCTCCTCGTCTTCCTCCTCCTCCTCCTTCCACCTCTTCCTCGTCTTCCTCCTCCTCGTCTTCCTCCTCCTCCTCGTCTTCCTCCTCCTCCTCGTCTTCCTCCTCTCTCCTCGTCTTCCTCCTCCTCGTCTTCCACCTCCTCCTCCTCCTCCTCCTCCTCCTCTTCCTCCTCGTCTTCCACCTTCTCCTCGTCTTCCTCCTCCTCCTCGTCCCTCCTCCTCCTCTTCCTCCTCCTCCCTCGTCTTCCACCTCCTCCTCTTCCACCTCCTCCTCTTCCTCCTCCTCCTCCTCGTCTTCCTCCTCGTCCTCCCTCCTCCTCGTCTTCCTCCTCCTCCTCGTCTTCCTCCTCCTCCTCGTCTTCCACCTTCTCCTCGTCTTCTTCCTCCTCGTCTTCCACCTCCTCCTCGTCTTCCACCTCCTCCTCGTCTTCCTCCTCGTCTTCCACCTTCTCCTCGTCTTCCTCCTCCTCCTCGTCTTCCTCCTCCTCGTCTTCCTCCTCCTCCTCGTCTTCCTCCTCCTCCTCGTCTTTCTCCTCCTCCTCGTCTTTCTCCTCCTCCTCGTCTTCCACCTCCTCCTCGTCTTCCTCCTCCTCCTCCTCGTCTTCCTCCTCCTCGTCTTCCTCCTCCTCGTCTTCCTCCTCCTCCTCGTCTTCCTCCTCCTCCTCGTCTTCCTCCTCGTCTTCCTCCTCGTCTTCCTCCTCCTCCTCTTGCTCCTCTTCTTCTTCTTCCTTCTCTTCCTCTTCCTCCTTCTGCTCCTCATCTTCTTTTCACTCCCCTCTGTTCTACATCACCGTCACCTTTTCCCTCATGTAAATGTACAATATCACAAATTGCCGGATACATACATATATGTACATACGTACAAACATACATACATGCATACAAACATACATGCATGCATACATACACGCATAGGTCAGGAGTGCTCTGAGTAGAGACCTTAAAGGGGCGCTATATAAATTTCGATTGATCGATTGATAGTTTCAGTTTAACGACAATGTGTGCTAACAAAGATCATAAGCGTCGCCCTCGTTCTTCATCCAGGCTTGGGACTGGCACTGCCAGAGTACGAGCAGTAGTTGCAGAGTTTGATTGATTGATCATCTTGATGTTCAATATCATACACGTGACGTATACATGCATGAATGATATTGAACAGCGTGTATGGTACTCTAAACACTTTGAGCCAACAGACAATATATTCCAGAGAACCGTAGAAATATTTCCCAGTGTCCAACGGGTGATGACCGGATGTTGGACCGTCGCTTACACGAATCCCGGTCATCGGTCAGTTCCTCCTGTGTCCAGTCCCGGTCAAGCGCAGTGTCTTTAAACATTCATGTAGCTCCAGACGATCATAACACATCGAGGAGTCATTCACTTGTGTTGTGGGAACATAAACCACGTTTCCTTTTCTGATAAGAACCTAAGAAGAAACGTCAATAGGAGACTAGGATACTGATCGTCATAACACACACACACACACACATATACACACACACACATACACCCATACACACACACCCATACACACACACCCATACACACACATGCACACACACCCATATATACACACACATGCAGATACACACGCACACGTATTGTATTGTATTGTATTGTATTGTATTGTATTTGCTATTTATAAAACACTTCTCACAGCAAAAGCCTTTCTTTCAGAAGCGCTCTCAGTGCGAGCAACCCCGAGGGAAAAGGCAGGATTTTAGTTTCGAAAAGATGAGGAGAGACTACCAGAAAGGATGGCAGAGCGAACCGATGGAGGAAGTCCATTCCACATAGAAGGACCAATGCAGGCGAAGGATCTGGATTGAGCCATCGCAGTCCTGACACGGGGAAACAAAAAGGAAGTACACAGTCTGTCACACACACATTGCATGATTGTAAGCGACACGTACACGCACCTGTGGCACACAATCATACGCACGCACCCACACACACCACACGCACCATGCACACACGATACACGTCAACGTACACACACGCACGCACGCACGCACGCACACACGCACACTCTCACACACACACACATACACACGCACACAGATACACACGTACGTACGCACGTACACAAATTTGTTTATATATGAATACATAAATAGATATTGCATGTGATCTGACGTTAAAAAGCACAATGACTATCTTGCCATAACGTAATATACAACACATATTTTTACTGCAATGTATAAGGTTATTACGAATAATTTTTGTGCGGATAATATACAGGCATACATGTATAATAGCCACTCCCGACACACAAATGCTGCTTTGGCTGTCGGGGAAATGGGTCACGCCATGGGGACAGGTTGGAGACATGGAAGTCATCATCATATCGCTTACTTCTTTAGGTGAAAACTGACGTATTCGGTGCTTCATTCATTAACACATTAATTGATCATTGATTGACACATTAATTGATTCATTGATTGACATATTAATTGATTCATTGATTGACATATTAAATGATTTATTTATTGACATATTAAATGATTCGTTGATTGACATATTAACTGTTTAATTGATTGTCACATTAACGTTTTCATAGATTGACAGGTTGAGCTGTTTGACTGATTGCTATTTTTCTATAGTCACTTATTTCTAGTAACTATTTATATCCATTTGCTTTATTTATTGTCGTGAACGCATAATGGATGAGGGAGGGAGGGCGGGAGCGCGGGAGAGATAATGGATGACGTCGTCGATGGCTTTCGAAGACTGCGGCCAACGATGCTCTTCTTCCGGTTAATCTGTTACCACGGAGACGTTGCCATGGATACGACCTTTGGCTCGCCTGACCTCTGGCCCCGACCTTAGCCAGACGAATCCGAACGACAAGCTACGGTGATTTGTCATGTTCGCACCGTTGGCCTACTTAGCGAGAGAGAAAGAGACGGGCAGAGAGACGGGCAGAGAGACAGACAGACAGAGACGGAGACGGAGACGGAATCGGAGAGAGAGAGAGACAGGAGGGAGTAGAGAGAGAGCAGAGACAGACAGACAGACAGACAGATTAATATTAGTAATAAAAACCTCAGAAAACGAAAATAATAATAATAGTAACAATAACGATAGCAATTATTATAATACTATTATTAATGTTATTAGTATTATTATAATTATTATTTATGCCCCAAGGTTCATCTCTAAGGGACATAAATACTAATTAAAAGAGAGCGAAATGTCCTTCCACTGATAATGTCCTTTCACTCTCTATATTTGAAGGCATAATGTCCTTTCACTGTCAATGCTATACTGCTGCTGGTTAGGAAAACGCATTTGCCTATATAGTCATCATTTGCCTGTGTTAGGATATATACGCGTCATCGAGATAGAAGCATTCGGTAAATATCCATTTGGATAATTTCTCTATTACCTCTCAGGTCCACTGATTCCACTCGCATATAAGCACAGCTAAATGCCATTCCGTTTTTCTTCAGTGTGCGCCATATAAATGAGCCATTGACCTGAGCGGGACAGAACCAGTGCTTTGTCACTGACGGTTTCACGGCATTCGCTCAGAAAAGCTATCCACCTAGAAAAGATAAACACTAGAAATAATATCTTCTAGGAAGGTATGCTTACGGGGAAAATATTCACTCAGTGGAAGACAGATATATCCACCTAGAAAACAATATCCACCCAGATGAAGATATCATATCCACTCTGAAGAAAAAGTTATCAATCCATACGAAATATCTAATGAGAAAAGGATATCCAATGAGAACTTACATGTAGAAGAAAATAAACACCCATGAAAAGATATCCACCCTGAAGATATTTCCGTTCAGAAAAAGTTACCGTATCCACCTAGAAATATTATCTACTGAGAAACAGATTTACACTGAGAGAGAGAGACAGACAGACAGACAGACAGAGAGAGACAGAGAGAGAGAGAGAGAGAGAGAGAGAGAGAGAGACAGAGACAGAGACAGACAGAGAGAGACAGAGACAGACAGAGAGATTAGTGGATTTTCATTGAGAAAAGATCTTCACCGAAGAAAAGGTCAATGAACTTCTCTCAGAAAACACACATAAACATTGTAATTGTAATTGTAATTATAATTGTAATTAGGTCAATTTCCATAGCATCATCGGTAGCAAGCTACTTCTAGGATGCTTTACACACACTGTCAACAGTATACTGTGAGCGCAGTTTCCGGTGCAAGGCCAACAACAACATTACGTCATTATAAAGGACCCGCAACACCGTTGAAGCGTCTCAACATGATTGAAAGCGTCTTCTACAAAGGCAAGGCTATAGGCGCCTACGTGAGTTTCTTGTAAGGCGCTATATAAATGGCCATATAAATACATACATACATACATACATACATACATACATACATACATACATACATACATACATACATACATACATACATACATACATACATGTCATACATACATACATACATACATACATACATACATACATACATACATACATACATACATACATACATACATACATACATACATACATACATACATACATACATACATTATATTCAAACATACATAAATGTATACATACATAAATACATACTTGCATACATACATACATACATACATACATACATACATACATACATACATACATACATACATAGGCTACATCGCTGTCAATCACAATATAGCTGTCGACACGAAGCACCCGTTCTGTCCGGTAGTCCGTCCGTCCGTCCGTCATCTGACCTATGCTATAAATATAGGGAGACTCGTGTCTGTGCTTTACGCCTCTATTTCCATATGCACACATAGATTCTGAAACTCATTTGCATTAAATGTCAGCGACCCATTATCACAACCCATCACGGAACCGTTCCCTAAATCATAGGACGGAACCAATGGTTCCATTCGGTGTGGCGACGAGGCGGATGTCATAAAATGGCGATGGAGGAGTTTTAGACGGAGCATTTTGGGAACACTCAAAAGCAATATGAAGATGTATGGACGGACGTATGTATGGATGGAGGAATGGAGAGACGGAGGGATAAGTGGATGGAAGGATGGAAGGATGGAAGGATGGAAGGATGGATGGATGGATGGATGGATGGATGGATGGATGGATGGATGGATGGATGGATGGATGGATGGATGGATGGATGGATGGATGGATGGATGGATGGATGGATGGAGTGGGTGGGTGGGTGGGTGGGTGGGTGGGTGGGTGGGTGGGTGGGTGGATGGATGGGTGGATGGATGGATGGATGGGTGGATGGGTGGGTGGGTGGGTGGGTGGGTGGGTGGATGGGTGGATGGATGGATGGATGGATGGATGGATGGATGGATGGATGGATGGATGGATGGATGGATGGATGGATGGATGGATGGATGGATGGATGGATGGATGGATGGATGGATGGATGGATGGATGGATGGATGGATGGATGGATGGATGGATGGATGGATGGATGGATGGATGGATGGATGAGAAAAAAGCAAACGAGTCTGTTCAATTACTGCGGTTGCGTCTCACATGAGATGTATAGTTTCGCTGTATGAACATCTTTACGAAGTACTTTGAAGGTGCTTCATTGATGTCTAGTATCCATTGCAAGGGATCGCGCCCTTGTGTAATGCACTGTAAATCAGACATTCTTCGTTAATGTGGATTTGTAGAGGAGATAGGAGCAGCCCCTTGACTTAACCCCAATATGCAGTATACGCAGTGGCGACGCCAGACATTTTTTGCAACCAGGGCATAGCCAGGGCAATCATACAAGCAACCAGTGCAGGGGCGGTTTATGCCCCAAATAAATTCTCGGCAGGGCAAAAATTCTGGCAGGCAACGACAAGGGCGAAGGCTTTTTTATCAGGGCATTTGCCCTGTCTTGCCCTGGTGTAGTGCCGCCACTGAGTATACGGTCGATGTACTCATTTGCAACCGAGTCTGCAACTTGGCACTTGTGGAATACATTTCCTGAAACACCTTTCTTTCTTAGCAGAAGTGTTGAACCCATAACACTGAGGTTGACAGCCCAGTGCTCGCTTTTCGCGCAGTTTGACACCTTGTTCGACTTTCGTAATCGTAATCGTAATCGTGAACTCCGAACTTCTAAAGCGCTACTTAAAAGTTCAGCCCCGGGCACCAGCTTATTCACGGGCGTTGCGTCGTATTTATCGGGTCGTATCTTAGAAGTTATCAGGCGCACCTTACAGTACAGGTATTCAGAGGCTGACGGATGGATAGATGAATTGATGGATTGTCAGAGGGGGGTTGTCCAGATAAGTGAAAGGCAAAGTCCGGTTCCCATAAGACGAGCGAGAGAAGAAGACGGAGAGAGACTCTGGGTATCGCTGACGTCTGGTAAGCAATACGCGGCGGCGCCGGGTGGAATGACCGAGTACTAATCGCCCGTCTTGCAATGTGTTCGGCATTCTTTATCGTGTGATGGATTGCTGTCGTCAGGTGTGTGCTTCAGCCAGAAGATCGTTCAACGTCAGGAGATGTCCGCAAAGGACTCCTATTCATGTCGACGTCCGAAATGACCGATTGACCAATCGGGTTGACCTGAACGACATCCGGAAGATCCTTCAAGAACCTTAAATAATCCATCGTCCAGTCCTCAAATGACGAAGACGTTTTCGTCGGACCGGATGTTGGTGAAGGATTATCTGAAGGGGAAGACGCCGTCCTCCGTTCAAAGCTATAAAGACTGAGATCATTCTCAAGTTAAATAATGTATACGTAAAGACATTCTGCTGCTTACTTTGAGAACGGTCTCATTTGAGAATGGTAAAATCTGGGAATGGCTTATTTGGGAATGATCTCGTTCGAGAATGTTCTCATTTGAGAATGGTAAAATCTGGGAATGGCTTATTTGGGAATGATCTCGTTCGAGAATGTTCTCATTTGAGAATGGTAAAATCTGGGAATGGCTTATTTGGGAATGATCTCGTTCGAGAATGTTCTCATTTGAGAATGGTAAAATCTGGGAATGGCTTATTTGGGAATGATCTCGTTCGAGAATGGTCTCATTTGAGAATGGTAAAATCTGGGAATGGCTTATTTGGGAATGATCTCGTTCGAGAATGGTCTCATTCTCATTACTTTTGCCGTGGCTGGGCTGGGAGCGCCTCTGAGTAGATTTCTTGAAGGGGCGCTATATAAATTTCCAGAATGAATGAATGAATTTGAGAATGGTAAAATCTGGGAATGGCTTATTTGGGAATGATCTCGTTCGAGAATGGTCTCATTTGAGAATGGTAAAATCTGGGAATGTCTTGTTTGGGAATGGGCTCGTTGAGAATGGTTTCATTTGAGAATGGTTTCATTTGAGAATGACCTCGTTGAGAAGGGTCTCATTTGAGAACGGGATCGTTTGAGAATGGTCTCCTCCGTTGGTCTAATTGGAGAATGAAAAGATGCGGTATACTTACCATAATATAGGCAGACCGGCAGATACTTGCAAAGATATAGACAGACGGATAATAACACTGATATATATATATATTTGTGTATATATATTGTATGTAAAATATATATCTATGAATTCGTATTTTCCATGTTCGTATTCTTGACCTAGAATCGTAACAATAGAGAAATAAATAATTGTGTTTTGATCGGCGACTGGTGGTCACTAGGCAACCCCGATGAACAGCAGTCGTCCATGAGAGTTCGCCATCTCACAACCGAAACACTACACGAGTTAAATTCTGTCCACACACACTCACACGGCCACACACACATACACAAATACATGCACACACAAACTCGCGCACATATACAGTTATACACACATGCACACGCATGCACACACAAGACACACACACACACATACACACATGCACACACAAGTACACACACAATCACGCATACAAACGCATAAACATGCACACAACTCTTGGCGTATACCTCGCACAAACTCCGTCACTACCGAACGCTGGTAGTGCCAGTCCCAAGCCTGGAAAAGTAGCAGGGCGACGTCAACTGTTCTGGCATCCATAAGGTATCGATAAACACTGGAAACGACAGAGAACCTCGCACGAACAGTACTTGACTCTCCGGTTTAATTGATCGCTGGTCCAAGGAGGTTTGGAAATGGCTGCCCAGTTCAGTTCTTTAAGGTCTCAGGTTTTAGGACTCATCTTTTTCAACTTGCATTCCGATCGACTGTAGCCTGGCTTCTCGTTTCTCTAATCTTTCGGATTTTGAACTGGCTTTTCCAACGGATTTTGATTGCGATTTAACTCGAAGAGACCATCGACTAATATTTTTTGGACATATGATTACCGATAACCTCGTTAGATTAGATGAGATATAAATGATTAGACAACCATTAAATTCTTTTGTGGTAAATGTTTTCATCTGAACTTTTATATAGCGCGTTTTCAGGAGACCCTCAGAAGCGCTGTAACCATGGATGGATGGACCGACCGATGGATGGATGGAGGGATGGAGTCGGAGGGATAAGTGGATGGACGGATGGATGGAGTCGGAGGGATAAGTGGATGGACGGATGGATGGAGTCGGAGGGATAAGTGGATGGACGGATGGATGGATGGAGGGATGGAAAACGACATGTTAATGTCTCCGTCTAGTTGTCTGTCTAGTTGCCTGCATGCCTGTCTATTTGTCTGTTTCTGTGTCTGTCAGTGGGTTTGCAATTTTGCATGGGACTATGTGTGTGTATGTCTGTCTGTCTGTCTATCTGTCTGTCTGTCTCTCTGTCCTTCTATCTGTCTATCTGTCTGTCTGTCTGTCTGTCTGTGTCTTTCTATCTGTCTGTCTGTCTGTCTGTATATCCATGTCTGTCTGTCTGTCTGTCTGTCTCTGTCTGTCTGCTGTCTGTCTGTCTGTCTGTCTGTCTGTCTGTCTGTCTGTCTGTCTGTCTGTCTGTCTGTCTGCCTGTCTGTGAAGAGCATCTTCTTCCCTTCAACAGGCACTGCACGTATTCAGAGACAATCAGGAGTTCCAGACGTCTGGAAATTGCGATCATTGTAGGAATCCAGTTACTCGAGTCAGAAACACCTGTGGAACATTTCGAAGCTTTGTGTAGGCCTACAGCGGTCCATCCGCTTGATTTGTATACTGTGGGAATGATATCTCCATGAATAGTCTATGCACCCGCTGAAATTCAGCGATTGTATTCAACGGTTGTATACATTCATGGAGATATCATTCCCACAATAAATAAATCAGGGAGAGGACGACTGCAATGACATCATGGATATTTTCCCAGGGAAAGATATCCAAGAAAAAACATAAGCGGAAATATCAACATTGAACATGGCAACGTCTTCGTAGAAATTAGTCACGTGGAAATATCTTCTTGTGAATATCCTCGTTAAAATATCTTCTGAAAAATACTCCCATGGAATATTTCGTTGGTAAAATGTACCTAGAAATGTGTCAACGGAAATATCATCACGGAAATTCCTTCGTGGAAATACCTTCATAAAACTATCTCCATTAAACAACTCTCTGTTAAAATTATAATTGCGGATATAGCTTAATGAAAATATTTTATTGGAAATATCTACATAGAAATATCTCTATAGAAATACCCCCATAGGAATAAAAAAGTACCATAAATACCTGCGTAAAATAATCTCTTGGAAGTATCTTTGTAAAACATATCTTCGCGGAATATCACCATTTAAATATAATCTCTCCGTAGCAATATTTTCACGGAAATATTTCCATGGAAATATCTCCGTGGAAATATCTCAGTGGAAATATCACCATAGCCATATTTCCACTGAAGTATCTCCATGGAAATATCTCCCTCCAAATCGATCCGTCTTTTCACCGCCGCTTTCTGCGGCCTTTCTGACCCTTTGTCTAATGACCCACAGTCACGCTATAAGCACCTCTGACAAAAGACGTCACAATACAACAAAGAAAAGGCGTTCTATATATAATAGATGTTCTCGCACGATAGAAAAAACTCATAAAGACATAAAGACACACATACACACCTACATGCAGATATACATGCATAGAAGACACATATACATACATACATACATACATACATGTATACATGCAAAAACATACATACATACATACATACATACATACATACATACATACATACATACATACATACATACATACATACATACATACATACATACATACATACATGTATACATGCAAAAAACATACGAACATCAATCTTCTTACACGAAAGGGTATTATTAGCTTAAAGAAAGACAGCTTCTGCAAGTCGCAGGTGACAGGGAAGCCTGGGAAGGGGTGACCCGATGTGGTGAGGGATCAGAGGGGAAGATCAAGGGTTTAGAGGAAATTGATTGGAAGAAACTATGCTACACCCCAGGCTAGGAAACAGTGATGGGGAAGCTTCTGCACTTCCCTGCAAATCACCCCAAGTTTTTAATCTGACCTTATCTTGTTTGATGTTATCCAATAAAAAGTAATCCTTTGCAATCCAGTCTAATCTAATAAAAAATTATATTAACTTATATAGCCCTGTTTTTGTATACACATACATTCATGTATATATATATTAGATATATGCATGCACAGATACATAAATAGATACAGTATATACATACGTATGTGCACATATATATATGCATATATATAATTATACAAACGAGCATACATGCAGACATATAAGTGCATATACATGCATTCTTCCATGCATGCACAATTGCACATGTACATTCATGCATGCATGCATGCATTCACACATACATACATACACACATAGACCATATTGATTACATACACATACATACACACATAGACCCATACACATAGACATACATAAACATAGACACACATACACACATACACATACATACACACTCAGTAGTCACACACAATACACAAATACACACACATGCACACACACACATACACGCATACATGCATACATATACAGGCACAATAGCACATGCATGCACGTACTCCCATGTATACACACACACACACACACACAAGTGCAACGTGTGTGGTGCCATTGTCTTGTGGAAGCGGGTGGCACCGATTAAGACAATGTCTGGCACCGCTTTGTTCCTCATGCTCCCGTCCTTTCAGCGTCGCCGATGCTTTGACCATTCTGCTGGTCAACAGTTCCATGTATTACAGGCAGACGTATTATTCGTCCAGATGAATACACGGCTGCAGGGTTCCAGCACAATTGCATGTGCCAGCAAAGCTTGATTTAGCGAGGGAAACACTACGAGACCTACAACGGCAGAAGCCCGCTATGCGTTGGAGGTCACAGCAGAATATTTAGTTATGTTATCCAATAGACTGATATATATATATTATATAAGTATATATGTATTATTATTATATATTATTATATATTAAACAAATACATATATATGTATGTATATATATGTATATATATATATTATTATATATATTAAACACATATGGGTATCGTATGAATATGTATATGTGTACGTGTGTGCATATGCTTAAGTGTATGCGTATGCCTGTGTGCATATACATATGTGCATATGTATATAATGTACATGTATAGGCCTACGCATAGGTATATTAAGCTTGTGCAGATATATGCATATGAATGTGTGTCCCTGTATAGGAATACATATATGTAAATGCATATGTTTATATACGCAGATGTATATGTGTGAATATACGTTTGTACATGAGCATGAGTAGATATATGCGAACATATTTGTGTATATAGAATTATAGATATATGAAATTATATATATATATACTTGGTCATATAGACGTAGGTATATATATATATATATATATATATATATATATATATATATATATATATATATATATATATATATATATATATATATATATATATATATATATATATATATATATATATATATATATATATATATATATATATAGCTTGGGTATATATATATATAGATATACATAGATATATATGTTTGGGTATTTAGGCGTCTTTGACGGATGCCAGCGCCGCAGAGAGCCGCTGCGTTCTGCAACGATTGTCGGCGGCGGCGTTTCATTCCACTTGCGTGGACTCGTGCGAGAGGCCGTCACCAAGTCACATGTTCGTCGATCTATTTCTTTATATGTCTGCGTCCGCTGTCAACTGGTTCCATAGGAATTCTGAATATTATAGGGAATTGGATGTACTTTGCGAAAACTCTTCACATTTCAACTCGGACTCGGAGCCCAACTGTGAGTACTATACGGTGTGCCGCTGGTTAAGAAGTGAATATCGGAGAATTTTCCTCATTGAAATACTTAGATTTCTGGAACGATTCTTGTGGTTAGGGTAATGCCTTTAACTGGCTTAGAATATCCTTACTTGTCTTTGCCAGTCTTTAATTGCTCCTGTGAAATTCATTTGTTCATTTGGGGCGCTTCGAATCAATTCCCGAATGAATTGAATTTCAATCCAATCGGTGATTGTCTCAGCCAATCGTCAATTTTTTAATTACTATCTCCTTAAGTAAATCCTTATTATTTTCCTCCCGTCAATCCTAAATTGATTCGATTAGAACAAAACTAAAACGGTTGTTCGACGTGCCTGGAATTCAGTCTTCCTACAAAATCAGCTTTCGTTAACGTTTTGCTCAGTATGTTTAAGTCACTTGTCACATTTCGTCCATCCTACACAAACAGACACACGCACAAAGAGACAGACAGGCAGACAGACAATGACACGCATGCGCAATGACAAAAGGACCTTACGACAGTTACACCGCGTTCATTATTAACAACTTCTATAGCGCCATCGTAAATAAGCAAAGAATCAATTCATAGATAGCGCACCAAAACCAAGCCGTAACCTTGTCAACATCCAGAAGATCAGCCCGTAAGGCACAGAGGCAGCCTATGGTGGAAAAGGGGACAAGGGACAAGAAACAAGAGTCAAGGGACAATTTTGAGTAACACAACTGTGCAACAAAAGGCAAGAGTTGATGTTCTGGTGAGTTCGTATACGATGTATCAGATAGTTCGGATGATTCAATAGTTAAAAGATTCTGCGAGCAAGACCAAACTGCATGGAGATTCGAGACTTCAACAAGAGCTAATGTGAGCCGGAGAGAGAGAGAGAGAGAGAGAGAGAGAGAGAGAGAGAGAGACAGATACAGAGACAGAGAGACAGACAGAGAGAGACAGACAGACAGACAGACAGAGACAGACAGACAGACAGACAGACAGACAGACAGACAGACACACACAGACACACAGACACACAGACACACAGACAGAGACAGACAGACAGAGAGACAGAGAGAGACAGAGACAGAGAGACACAGAGACAGAGAGACACAGAGAGAATATTATCACTTTCAATTAATGCCAAACTGTTGTTAGCACATTACACTGACAATAGCTGTAGCGAATCTGGAATTAACCGGATGTAATTGTAACGGACAATTTGTTTACCGCCTCGAAAGAATTTCACGTTCTCATCACGCATAAAGCAAAGCACCGTCTCGTATGATTTTCGTCTGCGCCATCGTGTGTAGCGAGCGCATTACTATCAACCTCTCACAGCACGACCCGACAAAGTCTCAGGTTGCAGGAAAATCTGCTGCGCACACAACTGTGTGTGTCGGTGTATTTGTGTATATTGGACAGCGTCCTAGGCTTTTCCCATGATTTTCAAAGCACTCGGAGATAATCACACTTGAGAGACGTGAACTCCGACACCCGTTATTGTCATTCTGAAGCTGTGGTTCTTCGGACTGACTTCTGCCAGCGTGTGGTACGTGCGGTGAGTGAAAATCAGGGCGTCTTCGAGTGGGAATCTCGAAGGGGCGCTGTATAAATTCTGATTGATTGATGACCCTAAACGTGAGACACATCGTCGCTCCTCAATAATTGCGGTCCCTTCTTCTGTCAAGGATATTGATTTTACATCCACCTTATGGTGGTCGACTTGTCGGAATTCGCTGTCCAGTGCAGTTAGGTCGACCAACTCTTTGACGTCGTTTAAACAAAAACTTATGACTCGTCTCTGAATTGAAGGTTCTCAGAATAGCGAAAGTTTTGTCACCTGTTTACTGCAATCCCAAAAATAATGAGGAGCAACCTGGGATTTTCTCCAGGAAAGACATTTGCCATATAAATTGTGGTAATTATTATTATTGGTCGAACTACCGCGAATCTGCATGCTCGGAAAAAACTATTGGTTAGTTGCCATTTAACGATACTTTGCTATTTAATGATACTTTGTCATATCAAAGATGATTAGCGTCGCCCTCCTCCTTTCTCGAGGCTTGGGATGGCATTGTCAGAGTACTAACAGTAGCGGAGCTGAAGAAACTATTGATATTAGGTCTACCAGAGGCGGATCCAGGATTTCTGGTTAGGGGGCGTATATATATATGAAATTAGATCACGCAAAACTATAATGATCCTTTTTATAGAAAATGTTATGGAACTTAAAAAAAATATATAGTTTCTCATATAAAACAATTGGTCTCCACTGAAGGTTAACAGTGAAACGATTATAAATCAGTTATCGGTTTTGATCATGCAACCCTTGATCCAAAAAGAAAATAATTAAGTGTCACATGCCAGTGGATTAAGCAGTGTCATTCTCCTTGGATGCTTTCTGGCGTAGGCATTGATAATGTCATCAATGTCTAACTTGATGTCCTTGTGGACAAACAATAAAATGAGTGCATTAAATCTGTCCTATAATTTTCAAACTCGCAATTATACATGCCGAATGTCTTCGTATTTGTTAAACTTCTTACATTGTTTACTTTTTCCCCGGGCACTCCGGGCCCCCTCACACCGCCGGGCCCTGGGAATTTGCCCCTCCCCCTTTCGGCGGCCCTGGCTGCCCCCAACTAAAAATAATATAGTCGATGCCAATTTATCATACGATAATTAACATAGTAATGATAGAAATTGAATACACTAGTATTTGTATAAAAATAGATTCAATAAGCAAGGGATGGATCATGCGCCTCATCCATGGACCGCACGCCACTGAGCGTTAAGAGAATGATTATATGAGTAGGCCTAGTTCTATATCCTTGATTTGCTTTTGTCCATAATATCGGCAGCTGAACGCTTTCGGCGGCTAGAATCAGCACGACGAATTTCAAAATTATAATCATATGCCATCTTTTGAGATTTAGGCCTAAGATAGGCCTATGTCTTACCAACGGCAGTCGGCTTATTCGCGAATGATAAAACTGCTTGTTTAAGCCGTTTTGACGGCGGACCACTCGACATATTTTTAAATTGACCAATTTCTATTTACGTAAATTTTGTCTGTACATGAACTTTGTGAATGACGTCACGGCAAAAGTCATTGGTCACGTGGGCAACGTCTGCTAGCAACTCAGGTAAGTAGGTAAGAGAGCTCCGGTAAGAGAGCTCCATTCTGCCGGTCCAGCTACTTCAAACATCCTATTCCCAAATTGCAGTTATATTAGTTTTAGGTCAGTTTAGTTTGAGAACATTTGCTGCAGGTTTAGGGGGGGCGTACGCCGGCTCCGCCCCCCTCTAAATCCGCGCCTGTCTACAGTATAAATTTTGTCCGTCTTAATTTACATCGACTTTCGGCCTGGATAAACTTAATAAGGTCAATATATAGGATGTCTTGGATTAGACGTCCGATCCACCTCCGCCACTGAGTGCACTCTGTCAATGCCAGTCCCAAGCCTAGCTAAAGGAGGAGGGCGACGTTAATAATCTTTGTTATCACACAGTGTCGTTAAACTGAAACTACTACTACGTCCGATCCCTTGTATACGTTTCCTTGCAACAGAGCACATCACCTGACTCTTTATGTCTCAGTTAGCACCAAGCAATTGTCAGCGTTATTTAAGGTCGTTTTACGTTTATTTTACGATGCTGTTGTCATAACGAGGATGATTGATGTGTCGCTTGAGGCTGACCTGCGTCATATATTCCAAACAGGTGGCGTCGATTATTCTCAGTGCTTGGATACGCGAGCAAATTTCTCATGCCTCGTCGGCTGTTTTCGCTTGTGTCGTTTCGATGATCTGATAGCAGGTGAATATGTGAATGAATTTCTCCCAGAGTCCCAGAGGGTGTTCCTTTGGGATCGTTTTGTTGATATGTGAGACAAAGATCATAAACAAGTCTACGATGTTCGCTTGAATTCGGCGATGTCTCAGTTGGTGCACCGCATATCGACCCTCGTGCCCCCACCACCATCCGCCTCAAGCTCCTCTATATATCACTCCTCGGGTTTAGTAGTAGTTTCAGTTTAACGAGACTGTGTGATAACGAAGACCATTAGCGTCGCCCTCCTCCTTTATCCAGGCTTGGGACTGGCACTGACAGAGTACGATCAGTGGCGGAGTTGCCCCTCGGGTTTACGAACCAACTCCAAATTAAAGTCTCATCTCTTCAAGAATTTCCATCAACTCCCCGCCTTCCAAACTCTCTCGTCCTTCCCAGCCTCCTTCTCTCCCAGGTCTTCTGGCAGCCGGACTTGGGCCTCTACTTAACATCTCTGCACTATCCCTCTGAAA
This sequence comes from Aporrectodea caliginosa, assembly GCA_020284085.1. Classification (NCBI taxonomy): domain Eukaryota; kingdom Metazoa; phylum Annelida; class Clitellata; order Crassiclitellata; family Lumbricidae; genus Aporrectodea; species Aporrectodea caliginosa. Next base: position 491,886 of record JACEVL010001301.1, on the reverse strand, counting down.
CTGAGCAGCGCTCGTTAATAAACTCGTGCCCTGTTTAACTATGACGTAGCGCTTAAGAAATCTAGACTTTGTATTATGATTCTGTGTTTGGTGTGTATGAGGAAAGGATCATACATTTGTACGTTTGTCTGTTTGAAGTCTTTCAGTCCATTGCTCTTATTACAAACCCAAATACCGGAAAAACACATCGGACAACTACGATTCGTAATCTCAATCGTAATCGTAATCGTAAACTTCAAATTTCTAATGCCCTCCTCTAAAGGGCACCAGCTTCTTCATGAGCGCTGCGTCGTGTCCAAGGGGTTGTCCAGAGAAGTCAAGGGATTGTCCGACTCCGGATGTCGGTGAGACCAGAGAGCGATGGCGTTCCCAACAGAATACCAACTGAAACCAAAAGCCAAAGCTTCTCTAGTTGGTCGCTTCTCTTACAAGACACGATTTCTTCATCTTCTCAACTGACTTCTCTGTTAAGTAAACAATTGGTTGAGCTAAAAATCCTCGTTGATTGATTCCTTACAGACGAAACAGAATCGTCGTTATTGAATTTTCGGCTGAAATGTAAGCAGATCGATTTTTATGCTAAGAAATATCTTCTGATCACTCTGTGAGTTATGGTAGCGTGGAAGATAAGTGGGCCTCTGGACAGAGGCCATGTATAAGCGGAAACAGTATCATCAGCGAAGAATAATCTATCGGTCGGATTGGTCACTGGAAGAAGAAAAATGTTTGGAATCGTAACTTTGGTATTGGTATTGTATGTACATGTATGATGATGTATCATCAGTGGTTGACAGTTTCTAACAACGGGGATGAAAGCAATGTATGGGGAAACTATCTTTAGTGGAAGATAGTCTGGACCAATGGTGGAACGAAATGCATGGGGAGTGTAGCTTCAGTGAAAGACAGTAGCCTATGTGTCAATGTTGGAACCAAGCGGTTGAGAGAAATGAGTGAAGAAAATTTGTTTTAATTGGGTAGAGCCTAAACAAGTGAGATGGTGGTTTCAATTTCCCTAATAACAAATTTACCAAGCTCCTGATACTTTTATATCAAGTGACATACTTTACATAAAACACCGATAGCTACAACGGCAAGGTGTTCCTATCACACAAACCTCCTTATCTCCTTAAAGTCGCAAACCAATCAACTTTCTGCACCCAGTAACATCCACCAAACATATGCATTACAGTAAATTGCCAGGAATTTATATTTAAAGATACTTTAAGAACACAGTTATTATCTTGCGATTCACAATTTTGCGATAATCCGAAATGCTTTTTTGTTTTAGACGATATATTGATGACAGTGAAGGCTTTGGTCCCTCGACGTTGCAGTCTCTGGAGGCCTGGAACCACTTTGAACTAAACAGAACAAAGAAAACTGAACCATCTGAAAGAGACAAAGTCGGATATCAAAGCACAAAGGATTTCAACGTCTGTTCTTACTTTTAATACAAAAGGAACGGTGTCCTTTGCTATCATTCCTACGGCAGACGTAATAAAGAACATAATCATCTGCTATCGTTCATACGTCAGGCGTGATAAAGAACATTAAGTCATAATCGACTGTTACTGTTCCTACGTCAGACGTCATCAAAAACATATTCATTTGCTAATGTTCCTACCGCAGACGTAATCAGGAACATAATCGTCTGCTAATGTTCTTACGTCACGCGTAATCAGGAAGATCTTTTCCACAATCGCTAGTAGCCTACGTTAATTAATACCAAATTAATACGTAGTTAATTAATACGAGCTCAATAGTTAATTAATACATCAGTAAGCACGTTAACACGTTGGACGAGAGATAAACACGAAAATGTTGATCAACTCTTCTGAAAATTTTAACTGGAAAAGTCAGTCGGATGAGATGTCAACAATGGACGATTTATTGAATCGTTCCGACATGGAGTATGGATGGAACACGACGAGCGTTGATGACGTCAGAGTCGGCCGCTTCACACTGGACGAGATGTACGCTATCTACCGACCGTCGATCACTGCCGTCAACAAGTACGTCACCCCTGCTCTGTATGCAGTCGGTTTCCCTGGTAACCTTCTGTCCTTCCTCATCTGGATTCGGCCTCGAATGCGCCACTCCTCCGGTTGCTACCTGGCCGCCCTCGCGATGACCGACCTCGTCTTTCTGACGCTCCACATCTGCTTCGAGCTGCAGTTCACCTGGCGTGCCATCGACTGGTTGTCCTACCCTGGTGTCTGCGAGCTGTTTCCGATGTTCTTCCTCGCTGCCCAGCACCTCAGTCCACTCCTCGTTCTCGCCTTCACCGTCGAGCGATACATTTCCATCTGCCACCCCTTCAAGAAGGACGTCTTCTGCACCACGTCCCGCGCCTACCACATCATCCTCTCGCTGATGGCGTTCAGTCTCCTACTTAACTCGATCCAGGCCTACTTCTGGAGCCACTCCTCTGGCGGGACACACAACATCTGCGAGCTGCGCACCGAGGTCCTGACGACCATACCCGGGTACTCGGCGTCCTTCTGGGACGTCTACTCGTGGACGGCGGAGACGCTGATCTTCCTCGTGTCGCCACTCCTGATCGTCGTTTTCAACTCGCTCGTCATCGCCGAGCAGCGGAAGGTGACGGCCAGAGAACGAGCGCTGACGAGCTCCATAATTCGCTCGGGGAAGTCGTCGAGACCGAAGTCGACAGCACCTTCAGCGACGACCATCATGCTCCTCGTCGTATCCTTCTACCTGATCTTCACCACACTTCCGGTGACCGTGTCCTACGTCCTGTACAACAGCTTTCCAGCTGGAAACATTTCGATGGCGGATACGGAGGTCCTCAGGGACAGGACCTGGCAGACGTACTTCGACTACTGGATGGCCAAGGTCATCATACAGGAGTTCGGGATGTCGCACTTCGCCTGCAACGTCATCATCTACCTCTGCACTGGTCGCATCTTCCGGTCGGAGCTGCGGAAACTGGTGTGCGGTCGCCGTAGCAACAGAGGATTCAGCAGTCGAAGGACTGTGTCGCAAGTCAGTCGAGACCTGACCACGATTAGGACGTAATGTGGAAGAGGACTAAGGTCGACAAAGGACTAAGTCTGAGAAAGGACTAAGGTCGACAGAGGACTAAGATCGACCGAGGACTAAGCTCGATAGAGGACTAAGGACCACGTATAGATTGAAGTAGTCCTCTGTCGACCTTGGTCACTACGTCATTCACTAGATGACGCTATGTAGGCTACATACCTACGCATATACATATACTTACATACATACATACATACATACATACATACATACATACATACATACATACATACATACATACATACATACATACATACATACATTACATACATACATACATACATACATACATACATACATACATACATACATACATACATACATACATACATACATACATACATACATACATACATACACACATACATGCATACATACATACATACATACATACATACATACATACATACATACATACATACATACATACATACATACATACATAGTACATACATACATGATTAGATAGGCTTAAGGTTACATACAAACATATTTTCTCAAATTATGAATGTGGCATTACATACTTTAATACGATACTGAAGCAAGCATACTCATCGTCATCGTAATCATGAACAGCAACTTCATCATCGTCGTCGTCGTCTTCGTCTTTGTCGTTGTTGTCATCATCAGTGCTTGTTTGTTGCGACAACGAATCGTATTAAGCTTAATTGTTTTTAATCACTTTATCAAACAATTAAAAAATATTTTTTATACTTGCATTGATAAACTGTACATACATTCTTAATTAACCTTCTTAATTAATTACACAATTAATTCGTCTGATTGTAAAGTAACTCTAGTAACTCGTAAGTAACTCGTTTCTTGAGGCGTTGTGTGAACTATTTTTATTGCGCTTCTTCTTCTGCTGATATAGCGCCGTTGTATAAGCTGGTCTCCCAGCCATCGCATTCCGAAAAGACATTTCGAAGATTCATTAAACATCTATTGTTCATTAAGAATTGCGATGTCAACATTTTATGCTACTTTACTCGGCTTATGTCTATGCATTGTGTTTCGTTTTAACATTTCCAGCATTATGGAGTCATATGACCATATATGTTACAGGGAATGTGTATAATCAGGGAATATGTATACCCCTGAAACTTCAGGGTATGTATATAAACAGGGTATGTGTATATGCATGCCCTGAAAATTTAGGGTTAGGGTTTAGGGTTAGGGTTAGGCTAGGGTTAGAGGGTTAGGGTTAAGATTAGGGTTTGTGTTAGTGTTAGGGTTAGAGTTAGATATACATGAAATATACACATACTCTGATTATACACATTCCCTGTAACATAAATATATATATATATAATTACTTATATATATATAAATATATATATATGCATTAATATATACAGACACAATAGCGGATTGGTTTCGGCCATTGTCTTGTAACGAGCAATCGTGATCGATTTTTTTTTATAGCGCTTCAATGTGCTCCCGAATTGACAGCTTAAGACGACAATAAATGTGGTGTTCTTCAGTTTAGCTGGTGAAACCGAGACCGAGAAAGGACAAGGACATAGGTGTCGATGTTTTCGCTGGTTCGATCCTCCTTGAGACGGTTACTCTCAGTGACCTATAGTTGAATTGAGCAAGTCCTTCACGCACAGTTGCTCAGCGCCATCGATTGATGCTCTGTCGTTAGACAGTGGGGCTTAATCAATACAGAAATACTAACACTCTGGCTGGAATTCGCTTCCTATGTATATGCAAATCGGATTAAGTCCCTGTGGACTGTTTAAGGCAAGAGTGTAGTTTGTTGTTATTAAACTGTGTTTGAAGAAAGAAAGAAACATTCAAAGAACTGTGTCAATTTAATTCTTAAACAGTTAGAAGACGTTGAGCAATTTATATGTAGAGATAAGGAAAGTTCTTGAGGTAGGTCACAACTAAGAAAGAAAAGAGTTGGTGACATATTTGGTGGCAGCAGCGGTGGGATTCGAAACAACGTCTGGGATTCGAAACAACGTCTGGGATTCGAAACAACGTCTGGGATTCGAAACAACGTCTGGGATTCGAAACAACGTCTGGGATTCGAAACAACGTGGTGAATACGCATTTGAATCATTGGTAAATTGACGACAACGAAAGCCTCAACGACAAAGGTATAAAAGTTGGTTGTTATCAAACAAAGAACAATCCCCAATACTTCAAACACAAAAGAAAACTCGTGTTTTCCAGAAAGGACAGCACTGAAGTAAAGAAGTAAGATGGAGAAATTAAGTGTCAAAAAACAAGCAGAACTGAAGAAGATGTCTTCTGAAAGATTAAAACAGCGCTTGTTAAAGGCTGGTTTTGAAGAAGAGAAACTGGAAGATATGTCACGTGAGGACATGCTAGAAGCGCTAGCTGAAGTCTGGCTTAAAGAAGAAGCAGAAGAAGAAGAAGGTGCTGTCGGCGGTGCTGTGGAAAAGGTTATTGAAAAACCGCCTGGACTTATGTCTATGGAGATGATGATGCAGTGGATGATGATGAAAGAAGAAAGAGAGGAGAAACGGAGACAAGAAGAGAAAGAGAAAGAGGAGAAACGAAGACAAGACGAGAAAGAAAGAGAGGAGAAACGAAGACAAGACGAGAAAGAAAGAGAGGAGAAACGGAGACAAGAAGAGAAAGAAATGCGACAGGAAGAATTACGTCTTCAGAGAGAGAAAGAAGAGAAGGCAGAGAGAGAGAAAGAAGAGAAAGCAGAGAATACAAGACAGGAAGAATTACGTCTTCAGAGAGAGAAAGAAGAGAAAGCAGAGAATACAAGACAGGAAGAATTACGTCTTCAGAGAGAGAAAGAAGAGAAAGCAGAGAATACAAGACAGGAAGAATTACGTCTTCAGAGAGAGAAAGAAGAGAAAGCAGAGCAAGTTCGTGTGGCAGAACTTGAGTTGCAAAAGCAGCAATTTGAGATTCAATTAGAGCAATTGAAAAGAGATCGAGAAGATGCTGAAAGGAGAAGATTAGAGCAGATGATTGAATTTGAAAGGGCGCGGAAAAGTGACGAAGAGATACGTCAGCAACAGATTGAAGAGAAGAGACTACGTGAAGAAGAAAAGGAAAAAGTGCGAATTTCAGAGTTGGAGCGAGCAGAAGAGGTTAGACAAGAAGAACTGAAATTACAGAAAGAAAGCATGGAGAAGGCGGAAGAGGAAAGACAAGAACGTTTAAAGTTGGAAAAAACAAAAATAGCATTAAAAGAAGCACAACTCAAAGAGGAGAAACAAAATAGAGAAGCACAAGAACAAAGAAGGCAAGAAGAACGAGAAGAACAGAAAAGGAAACAGGAAGAAAGTGAAACGATGGTTTCGAAAATAAAGAAAATTGGTGATGCCATGAAACACGTGTTACCTAAAATGCCAAACGATATGATGGAGGTGCCATTATATTTCGAAACGGTTGAGAATGCGTTTCGTAGTTTCAACGTGCAAGAACAATTCTGGGTGAAGTTACTATTGCCATTGATGACTCCGAAAGCTAGAACTGTGCTAAACAGATTGTCATTCGCTGATTTAGATGATTATGAGATCGTGAAACAGCACTTGTTAAAAGAATTCAAGTTGACACCGAGAGAGTACAGATCGAAGTTTATTGATGCGAAGAAGACAGCTGAAGAAACGTATACAATGTTTACAGCTAGGCTGAAGAACTTGCTGAACTATTATGTGAAAAGTCGCAAAGTGGATAAGAATTTTGAGAAGCTGTTTGATTTATTAGTGGCGGATAAGTTGAAAGAATCACTACCACCAGGTCCACTACAGTTTGTATTGTCGAAGGAAGGAACTGATTGTTACGAAGCTAGTGTTGTGGCAGACCTAGCGGACATTCATGTGAATAATAGAATTGGTTTGGCAATTCCGAATAAGACAAGTTTTGGTTTTGTACCCAATGTAAAAAGAAATCAACAGTTCACTCCAAATTTTGGTTTTCATTGGAAGAGCAATCAAGAAACAGGAAATCAGTTCAGAGGTGCAGAAGTGAAACCAAATTCTCCGGTTGTTCACGAGAATAGAGAGTCGATGATGACCAGACAACGTCAGGTATATAACAAATCACCACCAAGGTTTGTCGCAAGAGAAGGCAATGCATCGTTTACTCCATATAAGAGAAAAGAAAGCATCGAACAACGAGGTGCAGTGGTGAAACGTTGTCATAACTGCGGATCAGACAGGCATTTGATGAAATTCTGTCCAGTTCCTGTTACAACCTCCAATTATGGTGGAAAACAAGAACATTCGAGGGTGAATCGAATTCAAGTGGTTGATAATTCTGAAAGTCAAGCCACAGAACATCAGAACAATGAAACTGAAGTAAAGTCAGTGATGAAATGTCACCTTTCACCTGATATTCAGAAAGAAATTCTATTGCACAATGGAATGCAGAAAGAAATGGTTGGAAGAGATGAAAGTACAGCATTGAAGAAAGTGTTATTACAGTACGTCGAGGTAGAAATTCGTGGAACAGCAGGAAAAGAACCAGTGAAAGTAAAAGCACTGATTGATTCTGGAGCAGAGGTTCCGGTGATTAGTGAAGAATTACTGGAAGGCATGAAGGTGGAGCAGATTGGAAAAGTGAACTTACAATGCGTGGCAGGAGATGCCATTCCTGCAAAGTTGGTGAAAGTTGATGTAAGGCTGTGTTGTAACGATGTGGAAGAAGAGGTAATTCCGCATAAAGTCAAATGTTCACTTACACCTTATGTGACATTGATGTGTGCTAGTATTGCAAAAATGGGAAGCACAGAAAGATTCTTGTTGCATCCAGAAATCATTGCAGAACTTAAAGCCGTGCCACAAGTGAAAATGATACAAGGAGATGTGCAAGCGAATGTAACGACGAGATTGCAGAGTCAGCGAAAGAAAGTGATAGAAGTCGAAGAGGAAAGTGAAACTGAAAGTTCAAGCGAAGAGGAAAACGAAAGTGATGATCAACAAAGTTTAATGCAAGACGGTATAACAGCAGAGATGAGTGAACAAGAGATGGCTGCATGCAAGAATGGTAATCTAAATGAAACGAAAGAGGATAATGATTGTGATGTGGCGATAGGAGATTTGTTTGAAGAAAATGAGAAAGACGAAGAACAACAGATGCAGATTGCAGACGCAAAGAAATTCGAAGAACAGCAGAGACAAGATGAATCATTGAAAGCATGGTGGACGTTAGCGCCAGATAAAGAATCTGAATTCTGCGTGGTAAATGGCTTACTGTACAAGAGATATCGAATATTAGAGCAAACGATATATCAATTGGTGTTACCAAAAGAGCGACGAATGAAAGTGATGGAGTTGGCTCACGAATCAGTATTTGGAGGACATCTTGGAGAAGAGAAAACTAGAGAACGAATAAAGTTGTCTTTTACCTGGCCAAAGATGAGAAGAGATATAGTGAAATTTTGCAAATCATGTGAGAAATGTCAGTTAAAGGCAAGAAGTTTGGTGATGGACAGGGTTCCTATCACTCCAATTCCAAGAGAAGATGTAGCCTTTAGAAGAATTACAATGGATTGTGTAGGACCAATCGAGCCAGCATCTGCTGCAGGTCACAAGTACTGTTTATGTATTGTCGATTCTTGCACAAGATGGCCTACAGTGTTTCTGTTGAAATCATTAACTGCGAAAGCTGTGTGTGATGCTTTGATGGAGTTGTTTATGAACGTTGGTGTACCTTCAGTGATCACAAGTGACCAAGGAACAAATTTTACTGCGAGTCTGACAAGAGAATTTCTGAATTTAATGGGTTGTAGTCCAAGATTTGACACGCCAGGTCATCCAGAGGCAGCTGGACTAGTAGAAAGATGGAACCAAACATTCAAGAAAATGATCCATCATGTAATTGTTGACAATCCAAGGCAATGGCACAAAGTAATTCCGTTTACAGTGTGGGCATTACGAGAAGTACCGAATGCAACTACTGGAATTGCTCCTTATATGTTGGTGTATGGAAAGATTCCGCGTGGACCACTGGCAATTCTAAAAGAAAGTTGGACAAGAGAAATTAATTTACCACCTCATATTGGAATCCAACCAGAAAAGTACTTGAAAGACATGAAAGCAAATATGGAAAAAGCATTACTGTTTGCAGAATCATATTCACGAGAGAAGCAATTACAGTATACGAATCAATACAACAAAAGAGCGAAACATAAAGAATTTGAACCGGGTGAAAAAGTTATTGTGTTGTATCCGACGTCAACAAATAAACTGATTTCACGATGGCATGGTCCATGTACTGTCATACAACGAAGGTCAAAGTACTCTTATTTGATTGACATGGGTGACGATTGTCGAAAGATAATTCACGCAAATAAAATCAGAAAGTACATTACAAGAGCAATGAGTTGTGGACTAATCGTTGAAGAAGATGAAGACTTTGGTTCAGTGGTTGAATTGCTGATGAAGAATGACTGGCAAAATGAAAAGAATTCACTGAATCTTGATCCTGAACAGATTAGCCATTTGACATTGACTCAACAAAAACAATTGCTGGAAATACTGAACAAATATTCCGATCGATTTTCTGAAAAGCCTGGATTATGTACATTGGTTGAACATGAAATTGAACTGAAACCGGAATTTCGTGAAAAAGAATTTATGGCTTACCGAATTCCACTCATCTATCGAGCAGAAGTTGAACGACAAATTAAAGAAATGCTTCAAGCCAACATTATAAAACCATCTTCGAGCAGAATGGCAAGTCCGTTGGTAATTGTTAAAAAGAAAGACGGTTCTCTAAGACTTGCCTGCGACTACAGATACATTAACTCGTTCACTGTGGATTGTAAATATCCGATGCCGATTGTGAAAGATGTTTTGCACAAAGTTGGAAAATCAAATGTGATCTCGATTTTTGATTGTCGAAGTGCTTACTGGACTTGTCCTGTTAAGCAAACTGATCAATGGAAAACTGCTTTTGTTACTCACAATGGACTGTACGAGTTTACTCGTGTTCCTTTTGGAATGATCAACTCAGGAAGAACATTTGTTAAAGCAATTAACATGGTTTTACAGCCTATAAATGAATTTGCTGAGCCCTATGTAGATGACATTGCTGTGCATTCAGATGATTGGAAGATTCATTTACAGCATTTAGATGCATATTTAATGCAAATGAGACTGCATAACATTACTCTGAACTTAAAGAAATGTATCTTTGGTAAGAGTGAGGTAAAGTTCATCGGTCATGTGGTTGGTTCTGGAACGATTCAAATGAATCCAGATAGAATTGAAAGTTTAATTAATTTGAAAACCCCAGAAACGAAGAAACAAGTTAAGCAGTTGCTTGGATTTTTTGGTTACTATAGACAGTTTATCAAAGATTTTGCACAGATTGCGAAGCCTCTATCTGATTTGACAAGCAAACATGTTCCAGATAAGATTGATTGGACTGATAGACATCAACAGGCATTTAATTTACTTAAAGATGCTGTACGCTCTAAAGTTGTTTTATATGTTTTTGATGTTGGAAAACCTTTTAATTTGTACTGTGATAGCAGTGATTTTGCAGTAGGAGCTGTTTTAACACAGCTGGATGATAAGGGAATAGAACGCCCTGTATCATTTATAAGTCAGAAATTGACTGACACCCAGAAGAGATGGGCAACTGTAGAGAAAGAAGCCTATGCTATTGTTTGGGCTCTAAATAAGTTAAAAGAGATAATAATTGGATCTAAAGTTCACATCTTTACCGATCACAATCCTTTAACTTATCTGACTGAATCTATGTCTAAGTCTGCTAAACTGGTGCGTTGGGCTTTAGCACTGCAAACTTTTGATGTAGAAGTTAATTATAAGAAAGGACGATTAAATGTTGTAGCAGATTGTTTATCTAGATTATAAGATTGTTCATTTACTGTATTGTATAGTATTAAGTTTATTGCATAATTTAGTACATGATGATTTCGCAAATTTTTAAATTTAATTTGCTCAATCCAAAGAAAGGGAAGGAGGTAATGTGAACAAATGTTTTGCATATATAATGAGCACAGGTGTTCTTTAGGTTGATATATATATAATGTGTATCGATTGTTAAGCGTTTTAGTCTTAGGCCTTAGTTGCGCTGTCGGCTCGTGGGCGCTTGGCCTAAAGTAGCCTAAACATTGGCTGACGGTAGATTGTTTTACACGTGCAGTTAGCGCGCCAAACTTAGAAACTGCTGATGACAGTGAATTTGAACAATACAGTGTAGTACAGTTGTTTTAAGGCAAGAGTGTAGTTTGTTGTTATTAGAAAAGAGTTGGTGACACATACATACATACATACATACATACATACATACATGCATACATACATACATACATACATACAAACATACATACATACAATACAATACAATACAATACATACATACATAGGCCTATATTATACATCCCATACATACATACATACAATACAATACAATACATACATACATAGGCCTATATTATACATCCCAAAGGTCGACTCTAGCATTCGCAGCAGAACGTACCGGATAGGGGCTTTGAATAGACGTAGCAGAGAAATAGTTGTTGAAGACACTTAATAAATTATTATAAAAGTAGTTAAACATAAATTCGCTAGTTTTCAAGATTCTAATCTGTTCGATATTTAGGACACGATACAATTTAAATATTGCATTGGTAGGCATAGAGTGCGAAGGGCCAGCAATTACTGGGGAGCGCGGTGGTGTAGGGGTATGTTCGGTGCCTTGCAGCCGGAGGGTTGCGGGTTCGAATCTGCCTCAAGCCGCCGCGTACGGACCCTGGGCAAGTCCTTCACTCGCAATTGCTCATGCGCTTCGGCGTGAAACTCCGATTCAATGTCCGCGCAGTAGTCGGGATCGCCTCTGAGTAGAAATCTTGAAGGGGCGCAATAACAAGTGCTCATACACACATACTCGCATGGCTCTACTTTGTAATTTATTTAATCTCGTTAGCCTTGTAAAGTATGTCGAGGCCCAGATTATTTTAGAATATGTCAGGTACGGGTGAATAAGTATAGATAGTATAGATTACGACGTGTTTGACTAGATAACAGGTTAGCTATTCTAGCCATAATGCCAACTTTTTTTAGTTTTTGATAGATGAGTGTCATATGACCAATGATCACTAAATGTTAGACATTGATCAAGATAGGTATCCAAAAACTTGACAGAAGCTACACGAGGGATTGAGATTCCACTAATGACCAATTGGTTAATTGTAGATGGGATCTTTTTCCGATGAGAGCTAATAAATGTAATTAGTTTTGCTTAAATCAAGAGATAATTTATTTGCATTGAACCAATCAGTCACCATAGCCAATTCCTGATTCATCAGATAAAACAAATCATTATATGAACGTTAGAAATAAGGATGGTTGGCTCGTCAGCAAATAATGCGAACTGCAGCTATAGGATTGTGGCATTTGGAAGATCGTTTATATATTATAAGAGGAGGGGTCCAAGAATAGATCCCCGAGGCACTTCATATTTAATTAATTTTAGCGGTGAAAGAACACCGTTGCAGATGACTTGTTGCTTGCAATCTTCAAAGTAACCATGTTAATGTAGTACCACGTATTCCTATATTTTCAAGTTTTTTTAAAAAACTCATATGCCATAATCTATTGTATATTTATCGAAGGCTTTATCAACGTCGATGAAAACTCCTTATATAGAAAATTCATTGCAGTCTATAAATGTTGTCCTGAATATGCAGTATCGACATAGCGGTCGAGTAACCTGGTTGAAAACCGTGTTGGGATTATAAAGAATACTTTTTCAATAATATTATAGTCATATAATCGAATATACATTACATTTTCAAACAATTTGGAGAAGCACGGAAGAATTATAGATATTGGTCTAAAGTTAACTACGCTCTTTTTCTTTCCCCGTTTTAAAATGTACATACAAACATACATACATACATACATACATACATACATACAATCATACATGAAAGCATACAAACATATATACATAAATAAATACATACATACATGATTACATACTTGCGTGCAGCCGCTCTACCGCATCCTGTGTGTATCTATGCCTGTCGGAGTATTTATTTCTTGCCCCCAAAGGCACCGTAGATAATTCTTGAATGCCGCTATGATTACTACATGAATCTGTCCCATGAGATGCATACATACACGTACATATATGTATATGCTTACAAGCATTCATGCAAGCAAATATTATATGCACACATAAGCATACATGCATAGATATACCTACATAGATACATAAGCCACTTACATACATACATGCATAAACTTTGCATACGCACATGTATACAGATGTACATACTTACATACATACGCACATACATTCGTACATACATACATGCACATACAATGCCATACATACATACTTACATACATACGCACATATATATACATACACACATACATACACATACAATGCCATACATACATACTTACATACATACGCACATATATACATACACACATACATGCAGTGTCATGCATGCATACATGCAGACATAATTTATATACAGACATACACGCCGACATACATGCATGCACATATGTAGATGTAGTGGGTAGACTGGAGAGAGAGACAAACAGACAGACGGAACGAGAGAGATGTGGAGAGTGGTAGAGAGGGAGAGAGTGGGACGAGGGAGGTACATGTAGATGCTTGCAGGGCTGTGACTGCAGCGCATGACTATCTATAATTCTATATGCTGGCAGATAGAGTTACGCTGGCTGAGATCAAATGAAATCGCATGACAAAACATAATGTAACATTACCTAATACAGCATAGCATTAAATTACAAAACTTAACATAACGCTACATTAAATTGCTGACTAGCAAGTCTCTGCTGTGGAAGACTGGTGGCTAGGACTACTCACTGACTTCGCTATAGCTACTTCGGTAGGAGCGCCACCTCTGCGCCAGAGATGCCGGTTCGTCGGTTCGTGCTCTGATCGTATAGTTCATACATTTTCATTTCGGGCTTAGAATATCCATACAAAGGAACTAAAGATGACTTGGCGTACATTCAGTGGCGTGACGAAGGCAGAGGGGGCAGCCGTCCCCGGGCGCAGCACCAGAGGGGCGCAAAATTAGCTTCCATGGAGTAGTACACAGTACTATGACAAGAACTATTAAAAATCAACAAGAAAATTAAATGGGGGCGCAGTCATCAACCCTTGCCCCTGGGCGCTGACGCCCTTCGTTACGCCACTGCATCCATTCCAACGAACAGTGTTGAAGGTTATTAACAGATAAATTCATTTAAATTCCTTAATTCACTCATTGCGGAAATTTTTATAGCGCCCATTAAAAGTAACTGCTCACTCAGGAGATCTCCCTACATAGCCCCGCGGCTAAAAAAGGACAGTCTTGAGATTACAATGAACTGCATAAGGAAAAATCCCAGGCAGTAAACGCAAAGCCAGCGGGCTTCGAAGAGTCGAGAATTATTAGAAGATCCAAGGCAGCACCGTCGCTGCAGAAAAAATACACATAATAATATCTTTCTATTATGGTATCTTGAATGTAACAGCGGATCACTCCCAAGGCCGTTGACGTTGACCTTAGCGTTAGATTAATTTTCGCCTGGATCCCCTGGAGTAAATAAACTGTTTAACTACGCTGTGTCGTAACGAAATGAAAAGAATCGCCCTCCTCCTTTAGCCAGGCTTCGGACTGGCACCACCTGGAAACAGTAGTGGCGGAGTTATATCCAAAAGTTAGGTATGTGTTTTCTATTCAACGACTTTTTTGTATCATAATGAGAAGAATACCACACCATGCACTACAAGCAAGATTCGAAGGAAAAAGAAACAAAGGCAGACCAACTACGCTGGATAAATATATAAATAATATAAATGAGGACATAACATCACTTGGACTGAGGTGGTGGTGGTGGTGGTGGTGGTGGTGGTGGTGGTGGTGGTGGTGGTGGTGGTGGTGGTGGTGGTGGTGGTGGTGGTGGTGGTGGTGGTGGTGGTGGTGGTGGTGGTGGTGGTGGTGGTGGTGGTGGTGGTGGTGGTGGTGGTGGTGGTGGTGGTGGTGGTGGTGGTGGTGGTGGTGGTGGTGGTGGTGGTGGTGGTGGTGGTGGTGGTGGTGGTGGTGGTGGTGGTGGTGGTGGTGGTGGTGGTGGTGGTGGTGGTGGTGGTGGTGGTGGTGGTGGTGTGGCGGCGGCGGCGGCGACGACGACGACGACGACGACGACGACGACGATGACGACGACGACGATGATGATGATGATGATGATGATGATGATGATGATGATGATGATGATGATGATGATGATGATGATGATGATGATGATGATGATGATGGTGATCGTGATGATGGTGATTATAATGAAGATTATTAGCGTCGGCCTCTTCCTTTGTCCAGGCTATGTTCACAAACGTTTCAAACTGTGACGGAATCGTAGGCTAATGAGGGCAAAATAATTCTAATTTTTGAAATAGATTTTCGCGTCCTGGTCACGTGACGCAATCACAATTATTTCTGGACGATTATTATTTTATGGACGAGATTTGGCCACTCGCCAGCTTCCAGAAAATCGAAACCTCTCTCTACGCCGGCATTTTACCCGAGGCCTATTAATAAACGCAATGTTAAAGGCGTAAACCTACTTCAGGACTACGTAATCTTGGCCCCTTTGATACGTGCTTTTAAAACGGAGTAGGTGGCTACGGGTCATACACGTAAAATGGATTATAGACCATCTATCGAATGTGCGTAAGTGATTTTCGTTTAGTGTAGGTAGGCCTATCCTTCGTTTAGGTTCCCATGTAGGCTACGCGGGTCAAAGCCTACGACTGCACTCATAGGCCTGCGTGTACAGTGTGTATATAGGCCTACCTACATGTAAGAGCCGTTTTCAATAGACAGTAAATAATACTCGGGTTTATCAGGTCCTTCTGATATCATTGTGAACTTGAATCTTAAGTTCATTTCTAACAGAACTTAGGCCTATACCGTTCCTAAGATATCGTGGCTATACAGCGAACTCTGAACTCGTCGAATTGCACCGAGAACTTGACCATCAAAACTCTCACACAAAATCTGACGTACGACATTACATACAGACTGTAAGAATTCGCTCTGAATTCTTCATATGTGGTATAGGCCTACTCAGAACTTGGACACCTGAGTTGAGAACTCTTGCAACCGGACTCCGATCATCCTTTAACTTCTCTGGATAACCACTCTGACACGAGCCAGCGCTCGTGAATAGGCTGGTGCCCTACGCATGGCTATCGAGGAGCGCTTTAGAAATTTGCAGTTAACGATTACGATTTTACGCAGGAAACTAGGTTACGTATTGTATTGAACTGAGAGCATAACAGGACTGGATAAACATTGTCAATCAACGAACGTGGTCCGTATACGGGGACCATATTTACTGTCGTGGCACCAATTTGAACAGATGGTAAAGGATCCAACCCGATAATTCATTGAAAATGATCAATATCGAGATCATACGATTGCTTTAGCACGGTCCGTACACGGGAACCTTAACTGTACAATAGCGGCACACATTGGAACAGGCAGCGGTGGTGAAGGATCTATAACCTGATCAATTCATCGCAACTTATCAGAATCTAGGCTATAGAAAACGCGTACATTTACGCTTTACGATGGGGATTTCTGGACTGAACACTTTCATCAGGAAACACGGAAGTCTAATCTTACGAGACTACGACCTACGGGCCACACGTCTGATCATAGACGGACATAACGTCTGCCACAAACTCTTCAACACCTTCCAACACAACGTCCACTTCTTCGGCGGAGACTACGACCGATTCGCACAGGTGTGCAGGGACTTCTTCACGGCTCTACGTCACTGTGACGTAGTCCCATACGTCATATACGACGGTGCGTACGACGCGCAGAAATTTGCAACGATCTTGAAGAGATCGTCGGACCGCATTCGCACGGCGGATAAAATATCGCAGGGAAAATGGGGGATGGTCTTGCCGGTGATGTCATACGAGACTTTCCGTGACGTCGTCGAGAGCATGGGCGTCGCCCACGTGACGTGCAACTTCGATGCTGACCACCAGGCGGCAGCACTGGCGATCCGCTGGAAGTGTTCCATCCTTACGATGGACACGGACTTCCTTATATACAACGTTCCGGCGGGTATCGTCCTACTGGACTTCATGGACATTCAGAAATTCGTGAGAGAGGCGAACACCGGTGAGTGTCGCTGTCCCACCGTGAAGATTTACAACGTGGGGGCCGTTCTTAGCGAGACTGGGAGGGGTGACCCACGTATCCTACCCCTATGGGCGACGTTGCTAGGCAACGATAGGGTGAACAGAGAACTATTTTCGAAATTCTTCCGCGCAGTCCAACTACCGCTGACGTGCGGTCGTATTCAAGCGGATGGCGTTCAGGACAGGATAGTCGGGGTTCTTGGATGGCTGGGGTCAAGGTCATCTGTAGAGGACGCCCTGGAAACCATCCTGAGTCTCTACTCAGCAGAAGAGCGGCCAGATCTGGAGTCAGCCATTCGAACATCGATGATGGCTTATACGGATCTGACGTGCGAGGTCGAAGGTCACTTTTCCGACCCAACACAATCCCAGGATGGCACTCCTCTGGTCTCTTTCGCCGGCCGACGAATCCCCGACTGGTTCATGGTCGGAATCAGGAGTGGCCGAATACCAGTCCATGCTTTGGACGCTCTCGTCCTTCGTCGCGTCATTCTTCCGCCACAGGTGTCGCTGACCAACGAACCAAGTCCATACCAATGTTCGGTGACGCTTCGTCAGTTCCTCTACAGCGTTCTGCTTCTCTGGGATGTACCAGCTCAGCAGCTGGAAGGGTCCTTCATCGAAGAGTACGACCGTGACCAGAACCTCCAGCTGAAATGCGAGCGAGTTCACGCACTGGTGCATCTGGACAACGGCGTTCGCGTTCCATCCCTGGAAGAAATACCACGCATGACGGAACACGAACGAAGGTCCCTTCTGCTGGAAGTTCTCGGAGTTACCTGGTCGCAGTTGGCTGACTTCGAACCGCAGACACACCTTCTGATTGCGACCGTTGTCTTCTGGATGAGGACGTCCAGTCCACCCGTCGACCGCGTCCACCTCGAAAGCCTCCTCGTCTGCTTCCGAAGAGCGGGAATCCTTGGAAGCGAGAGCGGGGATCGCATCCGCGACATCTCGCTTGAGGCGCTCTGCGAGACACCGAACGAGATCTCGTCACGGACTTTTGACTGTTCGGTAGTGCATGCCTTCGCCCAGTTCCAGTGCTGCCTCCAGATGGCTCTCTACGTCAACCAGATCCTTCTACTTCCGGTGCCAGATCCGTTTCCGGTTTTGGGCTTCAGCGGAACCTTCTTGCACAATTTCTACCGGAAGCTCGTAGAACTCCGTTGTCTGCAACGATGGCAACAGGAACAACAGATGCAACAGCTTTACAACTCGGAACAACAACTCTATGAACAACAGCAACAAGAACAAGGTTGGCAGCAACAACGAAGACGACCGCGTCGTCAAATGAGGCAACAGCCTTATGAACAACTGCCACAACAACAGCTAATGAAGCCGAGACAACAGCTACAACATCAACAACAACAACACGTGTGGTATGGACAACTACAAACGCAACCGTGGCAACATGAGCAACACAGGCAACAATATGGTCAACAACAACAGAACCTGCTACAATACGCCGGGCAACAACAAAGCCTTCGTGCCCAGGACCTGCTTTGTTCTTCTGCTGAGGGGAATTATTCTGAGAACCCTAATCCACTGGAGATAGCTTGTGCTGATGTCGCTATCTTCAGAGACAAATTGCTTAGCATCATATAATTATTATGCCTAGTATCCTTTGTTGCGTACGGTAAGATTTGAACAGATAAAGTTACGTAATAGGTAATTTATTTATCCAATGTTTAATGACATCTTTTAGCAACAAAGGCCGTTGACGTCTTTAAAGTCTTTTATACATTTCAGTTCATTTTCGTGTAGTGTTTTCATCAGTTTTCTTGATCTTTTTTCCGTCTTGGATTCTATTTCTGATAGAATATTGACGACTTTAAAGTTTTTGACGTATTTAAGTTCATTTTCGAATAATGTTTTTCATCAGAATTCTTTCTCTTTTCTTGTCTTTGCTTCTTTTCTGACAGGAAGTTGCAACGATGAAATTTGACAGGTGATTGTTCTTTTTTCTCCTTTTTTCCTTCTTTTTTTGATATTAAAAAGAAACAAAATTAATTAAACGTAATAGGTAAAGTAGGCTATCTAATATAATTATATGCATCAGAATGTAGGTAAAAAAAGGTATGGTAAATAAGGTGAAGTGAGGTAATATATATATATATATATATATATATATATATATATATATAATTATATATATAATTATATATATACGATTAAAATGACGCGAGACAACAACAACGCTAACAACAGCAACAGGTGTGGTATGAACAACCGTGGCAACACGAACAAAACCGGCAGCAATATGGTCAACTACTGCTACAATACGAAATCTTTTAGAAACCTTATAGAAATCTTTCACCTCATACAGTGACTTATAATCTGGCTAAATCAGATAAGTAAGAGTCAGAAACTAGCAAATGTATGGTGTATATAAACACCTTTAAAATGCTTACAACGGATGCTATATAAGTCAAGTACAACGCTGGGCCATAAGTTCAGCAGATTTTTTTTACAAAACGACAGCTAATTAAGTAAAAGTCTTGCCTGAGAAAGGTGTAAATGTTTCATCCTGTCGACATGTACACGAGTTTTAATTAAGATATTGAGTTATTGTATCTAATCCAAACGCCTTAAGATGTCGTTAAATTATTGCATTGGAATCAACTTCCCTCTTTGGTTCGCACTACCATACTATCCGGTGGCCCTGCTACGTCTTTTCGCTGCCTTAAAACCTGCCTCTATTCTCGGGGACTTTCGCACTTGAAGCGTCTCTGATTGATTGAGGCGCTTTATAAATCCTTAAAAACAATACAATACAATGTAATACAACACATTACAATACAATTCAATACTGGATTACATATTCTTGGCTTTATCTGTTGCACGTGATTTTGAGTGCTTTGTTTTCATAATAGTTGTAACAATGCTATGACATTTTTATAACTTTTTCATTAACCACTTAGCCTAATCCTTAGTTTTCTTATGAATCACTTGAAACGTCATTTTCCCGATAAATTGTACCGAATTTAGGAGTTTAGTCTATATGGTTTCGCAAAGGATACACCCCCTCCGAGGAGGACACACCCTCACCCTGGGCAAACATTATGCAGTCTTAAAACATCTCTAACTAAAGCTCTTGGATTTCCTGATCCATTCTCGCGGCGAAATAAACCATTGCAAGAAAAGCATTATAACGGAGTTTTGTAAATTCATGAGCCATACGCAGCCTTATAGAAAAAAAATCACCTTATACTATGGCTTAATTTATAACCTCGCTAAATCAGATAAGTTGGCTGCCGTAAGATGTTGTTAGAAACTGGATAATGCATTGTGTATTTAAACACCTTTAAAGTGCATGCTGCCGATGAAATATAAGTAGGTACAACTCTGGAACGACTTACTGCAGCCCACTTTTCTAACCCGAAACCTAATTAATAAATTAATAATTAAGTAAAAGTCTTGGCTGAGAATGGTTCGATTTTAATCCTGTTGACTTTAAGATGTTAAACAGTACTACTGTGTTCAATCCAAGCGATTGAAGATTACTATAAACGCTAAAAGTGAGAACTGCATAATAGGCCCATATTTTTCTACCCGCAGTGAGCCCATAATTAGGCCTATAGGACCCATGTAACATGTTTCCATATGCATGTAGCCTAACCCATCTAGTGTCCATGGAAATGCTGGCATGGTATCGACGTCAACAGTCTTTGATGCATACTATGTCGTTAAACTTTTGGATTCCATCCGATCACTAATTGATTAGATCGGTTTGGTTAGCAGCTCTGACAGCATTAAACTGTCGTTCAAACTGGATGAAGTTTTCAACACCTGCAAAATGATTTCGACGGATGCTATATATAAGCCATAGGAAATTCAAACAATTTGTGTGAATAACTCCGCTACTGCTCGTACTTTACCAGTGCCAGTCCCAAGCCTGGATAAATGAGGAGGGCCGAGGGCGGGCGACGCTAATGATCTTTGTTATCAAGCAATGTCGCTAAACAGTAACTGAAGCTACTATGTATACCAAACAATTTAATGTCGACGTCAACGGCCTTTGTTGCCATAAGATGTCATTAAACTCTGGATCCAATTCAACCGCGTTGTATTATATATAATAATAATAATAATCTTTTCTTTATTGAAGCGCCTGACAAACGCACTGCGCTGTACATTTACGGCGCTAATAGAAGCCTACAAAGCATGTCCGCCCTACGGGTCTCGAACTCGGTACCTCTCGCTATGCCAGTGTGTTATCCAATGCGCTATCGGGGCCCCCGATATATACATGTATACCACACGAACAAACAGAACTGTTCAAAAATTATTTCCTTTCGACGTCAACGACCTTTCTTGCCATAAGATGTTAGCCTAAGCTCGCGATACAATCCAATCATAAATAGTGTGATACAGTTAGCAATTGGCTTTACACAACTGAAAATATGGGCCTAGGATAGCGTTCACTTTAGACACCATTTAAACGTTGTCAACCAATGCTATATAATCATAGCACAAAATAATAATTTATCTCCTTTGGCAAAGGCGCAAAGTGCCTTGATTGTTAGCAATCATGAGAAGAATAGCTATGAGTAAAGAAAGCCATACATTAAAGAAAGAAATTAATGAGAGGGAAGTTGAACAAGAACTTGAAGAAACGAATCGTCAGATCTGTACGTTATATGTCAATCAATCAATCAATCATAAAATTTATATAGCGCCTCTTCAAGGGCTCTACTCAGAGGCGCTCCCAAGCCAGGCCTGATCATACAGAAAAGTCTTCAATTGGGCGTAGAAGGAAGCCGAGTGAATGCGAGGAGATAACCGAAGGAAGGAAGGCAAGACATTCCACGCTGTCGGACCAACAACATATATGTATTGTAATAGTGCTATTATAGTATATAATACGGGTCAGAAACATATGGACCATGAGGAAGGAGGATGTAAGACGATTATAAGAGACCTTCAAGATGTGGATATGGCAATTAAAGGATGGAGAGAGTTAGCTGGTTGGAGTGAAAGGCAAATGAAGAAATACTACAAATGGTAGATGAAAGATCGGAAAGAAGATCTCTAATAGAAACAATCAAACAGGTGTCGATAACTTAGCTACCTGTCGGATTAAAAAAATTCTTTAGAATTATTTTGTCTCTATCAACACTAACCCATTACCTACCAACTTTTTCTTTCTGAACAATACTAACATTTTCCAACACGTCCTGGCATGCAAACATGAACACAAGGTTTAAAATATTTATTATAGATACCTCCGAGCAAAATTGTTGTGTCAAAGTGATGCACCCTGGGAGGGTGCGCTAGTAGTTAGACAGTTCGCGACATACTTCATGGCTACTAAGGCAATTCAAGTATCATTTAATTATTTTTTTTGGCTAGATAATCAAACAATGTCATGACATTTATTGAAACTGTCTCACACATTTTCACAAAGTTCATTGAATCAGTGCATAGGAAGTCCAATATCACACTTTGTACACCACTTTCTTGTGTTTTGCAACAATGCACACAACATCGCTGAGTTTGGACATCAGCAAGAAGTGGACTTGTCTGTCAAACTGAATCTCCAATAGAACACGTGGATTCAGTGGTAGTGCTTTGCCTGGGCACCTGATCCTAGCCGGTTGAGCATGTTGCATTAGGTACATGCGGACGACGTCTCTCCAGACAGCAAGAAGATCCAATAGTTGCTACTGGTACAATGGTGTCTTGCAATCATTAGATCAAGCATGCATGCAAACAGTGGCAACCGCCATTTTCTTGTCCTCATTGTAGTTCTGTTGGTAGTCACATTTGCTCAACTTGATAAACATCACCCATAGTGTTGTACAATCTAACGTTACTGGACTGGTCTGTTCCATCTCGAAGCTGTACCTGTGGGTTCAGCTCCAATGACTTTTGATGCTAGAGTCACAACTTTATTGTCACGCCAAGTGCTATAACAAGTGCCAAGTGCTATAACAAGTGCCAAGTGCTATAACATTGGATGGTTTGCCCAATGCAGTCCCACAAAGTGCTTTCTCAAGCGATTTGCAAATTTATTTTAGCGGGAAATTTTCAAGACGGTTCTGCCAAATTGTACCAGTTGCCTCAGTGACAAGGCATCCAATATGTTCAAGTAGTTTCACTGATCTGAAAAAGTTGCCAAAAGAATGATTTTAAAGCGTTGACAGCGGGTCAAATACAAACTAGCTGCATAATACAAATTCAGACTGCTGATAATCATGGGTTATCTATCCTTGGCTCCATCTGCATACATGTATGTACACGCCTGCATGGACGAGGTCATCATCTTCCAGTATTATCTGCACAGTATTTATGCAAATGAAGTTCTCTACAACCCACAACAGTTACAGCTGAATATTAGGACACATAGCCTACTAACATTTCCATCCCAATAAACCGTCACCTGATGGATCGGAGCAATCGTTTTACACTCTTCACCATTGTTCAAAAACCCTGTACCCATTCGCTACTAGCGCACCCTGGGAGGGTGCAGTAGTACTATCATCTGAACTTGGAAATAAATAGCAATATTTTTATAATATAACGAATTACCATACAAACAGATGTAATTCTATCATATTTTATGCTTCCAGTTAAATTATTATAAAAACTTACCTTTTTACCCATTGCAATTTCTTGCAGTTGCGAGATGAGGTCATGTTCTTGATAAATCAACGCCGATTTTTGGGATTAAAACATTAAAACTAGAAAAACTCTACATACATTGTTTAATAGGCTTACTACAAAGGGGATAATTAAATAATATATTTAGTTCAAGCCGGTTAGCAAAAATTGTGTGCGATTGTTTGCATGCACCCTCCCAGGGTGCGCTAGTAGAAAATGGGCTAAGAACTATGAAGAATCTCTATGAAGAATCATCTTAAATATAGGCCTACTCACTCAAAACCAATTAGGCCTACAATGGGTCTATGGAACGAACGATCTAAAATCAAGAAAATGAAACGGATAAGCAATTACTTTTTGAAATACGTCAACGGCCATAGCAGCCGTAAGAAGTCGTTAAACCTTTGGAATAAAAATAATTCATCTAGAAATTACTGATCAACAGGTTATCAAACTTGATGTGTTGAGCTATAACAGGACTCGTGACGCCGCGTAATATAAAAAATAGAAATTTAAGAAAAAATAATAGTTTCACTCAATAGGTGGCCAATACAAATGTTGAGCTGAGCCTCCCTGAAGAAGTTGTCATATGTAATCAAATCAAATTTAATATTTAAATTCTTCTTCAGCGGCCATAAGTTTCTTAAAATGGTTGCTTTCGGTCTTTATTGCGTCTTACGCGGTGATAATCTCACTTTTGGACAATTTAATTAGCCGCCTCGTACTATTTCGATAAAAGCACGAAAATTGGAACGATTTGAAGAGGACAGTGTAGTGTTGTAGTGGAGTGCAGTCTGTCGTCAGCATCCACGTGACGACATTCTGTGAAATAATTCTGAATCACTTTTCTCATGATCGAAGTGCAACGTTTGTCGTCGTTTCCCTCAGGTACGTAGTAGCTTCTTCGGCAAGCTTATAGAATCGGGGGTTTGAAGGATATAGTGCGTAAGTTTACTGGCGTCGTGAGTGTTGGTTAGGGTCAGGTTAGGCGTCGTGAGGATCGGTCAGGGTTAGGGTTAGTGTCGTCATTAGAAAACCTGGTGGCGTCCGAGGTAGATCTCTTGTGCGCCGAACCGAGGTCATAGTAGTCCTACCCTTCTGTCTAGTAGGGCGACCACGAGAATCCTTTTCTTGATAACTACCTTATGAACATAAAAATTGATTGGACGTGTTCCATAGCTGAAGATTTTCATTCACTTCTTCATAACCATAACCATAATCTATTGTTCTCGATACAGACAGCAGGTAACAGTACACACAATATACAGTAATGTTGAAATACAACAGGAAGACTCGGAAGGGACCAGGGTCCTGCTTATTAGGGTTGTCCAAGTACTTGTATAGCGCCTGTCTAGGATTCCTTTTCAGAGGTGCTTTCAGCCTAGCTCCAGCAAAAGAGAACAGTTTTAAAGTGCATGTAGAAGGTGTTAAAAGAAACTTGCCTCCTCTATACATGCATTACTGCATCTTTAAGTTTTTGCTGCTAGAAGTGTAGCCCTAAAAGAAGCTGTGACTACCGATTATGCCTTTGAGCTGAACAATGGAGCTGCTTCTTTACAGATTGTTTTCTTATATAGTTTTGAGTGATTCTGGCAGACAGGATAAATTTAAGAATGTGAAAATGAGGTTTATGTGTTTTAAGTAGTTATCTCATTTTCAATGCATCATAATGTGAAATGTAAATGTAAACATTTTCTGTTATTACCATAATGACCTCAACCCTGCTTAATTCTCAAGGAATTGATCAGGTGAGATCCTTTACTACCATTACATGTTCTAATGCAGGGGTGTCAAACCTTTTTTTAATGGTGGGCCAGTGGCAATATTTTCCAGCCAGAGGCAGGCCCTGGTGTCAAAGGAGCCTGAGCAAAATGGGGATACGGGTTTGGGAGGAGTTCGGTGAACTTGTCCCAAGAAAATGTTTGCAAAACTAAATCTTAAATGGTGACTTTTAGCATACAAACAGTCAAATTAGTCTTATAAAAGTGTAATTTTGATCTTCATTATCAGTCACAAACATGACAGTAGGCTTTGCGTGCCAGAAAAATATGTTGGCTGGCCAGAAATGGCCCCACGGACCAGCTCTTTGACACCCCTGTTCGAATTGGTGCCACGCCATTTAAAGTCCTCATGTATGGACCATGCTAGCCTGAGATTAAAACCATGGAAATAAGCCAGCATCAATATGTTAGCCATCCTCCTCCTGCCCAGAGGCGTCTAGATGTATAAACAATATACTAACGAGGTTGGCTATAGACCAGGAACTCAGAAAATGGTGTAAGCAATCGGTCCACGGTCATAAGTTGGGTTATACAGGTTGTATTGCAGGCTGTCTGTGCTGTTAGTAGTTAAGATTTATGTCTTCTGTCATTTGTGTTCTTGTGAATTGTTTCAATTGCATAACATGTACAGTGCAGTGCGTTTGTCAGGCGCTTAATTAAAGAAAATTGCTATTATTATTATTATTACTTCATAAGTTGGGTTTTACATGTGTGCAAGAGCCCACCAGTGGTGACTTCCCAATTGTTTGAGCATCATTTCCTTACAGGATGAACTGGCCACTCTTAATAAACACTGATGTCATTGGCCTAGCAGCCTGAATCTTATGTAGTGGTTTTCATTTTAGATTAATGTAGTGCACCATGGCACAGGCCGCATTGAATCCTGAACCTCAGATCGAGCAGTTCTACCGTCGTCCTCTCCCCGCGATGTGTACCGCGTTTTGTTCCCCGGAAGGCAAGGCCATCTTCCGAGAAGCCCTCAACGAAGGCTACATGGAAATCTTCTTTCCATTGGCGTCACAGTTTCGTACGCAGGAAGAACCCGCCTTCTGCGGACTCTCGACCCTCGTCATGGTCTTGAACACGCTCGAGGTCGACCCGGGAAAGGTTTGGAAGGGACCGTGGAGATGGTACCACGAGAATATGCTCGACTGTTGTGTTCCGATCAACGTGATAGAAAAGTCGGGGATAACATTCGACCAATTCTCGTGTTTGGCGGTTTGCAACACGTTGAACGTGAGGGCAGTGAGGGCAGACGAAAGCGCATCTGAGGACGAGTTTCGAGGGCTCGTCAAGCGGGTGTCGAAGGGTTCGGACGAAGTGATCGTGGCCTCGTATTCGAGGAAAGCCCTGGATCAGACGGGAAGTGGACATTTCTCGCCAATCGCTGGATATCATCCGGGAAAGGATTTAGTCTTGATAATGGACGTGGCACGATTCAAGTATCAGCCGCACTGGGTCAAGGTTCATTCCTTATTCAAAGCGATGCAGGATGTCGACAAGGATACAGGTAAAGCTGTTACCTTGTGACTAGGTGTTGAGGTGCTTATCATGTTCAGAGCTTAATGTTGTGCTTGTTTTAAGATCATTATTATTATTACACATTCATTATGCTCCATTATCTCATGTCAAAGCTGCTTTTGATGGTGAAAAATCTATTTTTATATGCCTGTTGTGTTATAACTATAATGTTACGATCAGTTTTAACATGCCTGCTGTGTTATAACTATATTGTTAAGATACATTTTAGCATGCCTGTTGTGTTATAACTAGGGCTGGGCATTTATAGCGTTATTAACGCGTTTAAATTTAATTAATTAACGCGATTAAATTTTTAGCGCAGTTAACGCTGTTGTCACTGAGCCCAGACTAATATCTAGAAATGCGACAAAGCAATTCTTGATAAAACCGCTCAGTTTAAACTTTAAAGTAAAAACTAAAACGTAAAAACAAGTAGTAAAAGCATGTTGCTTTTTTGATTATCGACTGCAAGCATTTATATAGCGCATATTCAACATATGTACTAAGAGTCGGTAGAGTGGTTGTGCAGTTGTTATCTATTGTAACATGCGTTAAAAATTAATCGCGTTATTAAAAAAATTAATCGTGCGATTAATTTCGATAAAAAAAATTTTATCGTTGCCCACCCC
Organism: Aporrectodea caliginosa; assembly: GCA_020284085.1. Taxonomy (NCBI): domain Eukaryota; kingdom Metazoa; phylum Annelida; class Clitellata; order Crassiclitellata; family Lumbricidae; genus Aporrectodea; species Aporrectodea caliginosa. The sequence goes on along the minus strand of JACEVL010001301.1, from coordinate 464,129 downwards.
TAGTTATAATGTTAACATAGTTTTACTGTTTCTTGGATAGGTTTGTCACGTGGCTACTTGCTGTTGACCAAGAGCAGATCGCTTCCAACCGTCTTGTTTCGTCTGACCTCCAATCTGTGTGTGAACGGAGTCCAGTCAACGACGGTTGTACGGTTCATAACAGACTGGAAGGCATGGTTGGCAACTTCGATCAATTCACCCAATTCCAATAAGGTTCTCGACACCGCCGTAAACCAGCTGTTGAAACTTCTCGACCTGAAAGAAACCAGTTTCACGATGGCTCTGGTCGAGGTCGTCAGCTTCGAAAACATCTCCGCCGAGCACAAGAGCGCCATCAGACAGATTCTTGAGGTGCTGAAGAACCTACCAGTCTACCAGGTGGTAAAGACTTGCCTTCCGGGTGGAGACAAGCTTGAATCTGAGACGCACATTCCAGTAGACGATGATCCACGAGGGGAGAAGTTCTCTCTGAAACTGAAGAGCTGGCACTATGTGTCAATGGTTCTGTTGATGTGGCCATACGAGGACAACAAAGGCAGTTTCAGCAGTCGTCTGGATCAGCTGATGGCAGATCAGTTGAAGGCTAGTGCCAGCGAACTGCTTCAGAACGAGGTTACGATCCTTCGACAGCAGGTGGCATCTGTCCTCGGATATGTGGACGTCTGTAACACTTGCTCGTGTAAACAAAAGGCTGCGAAATAGGTTTTGCGGGTTGAACGGTTTACGATACTCGCTTCTTGTTTAGATTTCATCTTCTCGAACAAAGGTTTTCATTCGTTTTGTGGATTCGGAATAGAATATTGTTGTATCAGTGCCGACGACTTTTCATCGTAAATTTTTTTCATACATTTTATGGTGAAATTTTGCTCAGCGGCACCCACATCTCATTAGGAAATTTTTCTGTAAACACCGTTTGAAGTTTTGTTTGTTTTTTGCTCGATTTATCGGTTAATTAATTTATTGTGCAGCTTTTCTGAAGCTATTTGCATTGGGACTGATGAATTATTGTGACACTGACACTATTTAGAAGTACAATACTTGGATGGACAAGTTTGGTCATTTGGAGCGGAGTTTTGCCATATATTCCATAGTTGTTGTTGTTTTACACGGTCTAACTATTTGGACAAAGGCAAATTGCAGTGCAATGAAAGATGTTTTTGTGTGCAATTTTTTAAAATCTTTTTGTGATTCAATTGAATAGTATAGTGTGGTTAGTGTCTGATATTGCATGTTACAGCTTGCCAGCAAATGCTTATATTTAGCTTTCCAACTGTAGTTCAGATAGTATGATTGGGTTGTTGCTAGTAAACCAGACAATTTTTGTAAATACATATGGCTAACCTATGGTAGGCTCTTGATTCTCTTGAACTGGTTTGAAAGCTGTTGCTTCCTCAATTGAATAGTAACCTTGAAGGGGCACTTTATATCCTCATAATGAATGAAGAAATACCGAGCATGATGATGGAACACTAGTGCTCTCGTTAACAGCCTGTTAACAGACTATCATAACAATCAGTCTGAACCATAGGTCAAATTAAATGTGATGTGTTTTCCTGAATGCATGTCTAGTTACCAGTGGGAGCATGCAGTGGGTTGGATAGCTACCAAAGTAACAGCTTCGTGTTTTATGGCAGTGAGGCATCCAGTCAGCACCTAAGTTTAGTTGTAGTCACTTCAGGAAGGAAGATTGGAAACAAAGATGGAGGGAGCTTTGGGAATAAGGAAGAGGTGAAGGAAGGATGGGGCTTTGTCTGGTAGTTTTCTTATGTGGTTAGTGTCTGATATTGCTTGGCAGAGTTAAAATTAATTGCTTAGCAATGCCTTCTTAATAACTGCCTCATTGGTTAACCCTATGTATACACCCTGGCATTGCGGCTGTACGTGTTAGGAATTTTTACTTCCCTATTCACTGGTATATTTCTCAAGGGCTCAGCCATGTTTTGTTCGAACACACTACTTTCAGAACCATTTGCTTCTGAATTTATAAGCCAGAATCTCACTAACATGCTGGTGTTCGTAAGGGTATATCTTGTGAAGCAAAATAGCCAATAACTCCTCAGAATCTCTGCCTTCTTTTCCCCAAGTGCTTGAAGACCACTCTTTTTGATCGTGTTTTAATTTTGTTAGGTCAGAAGCACCTCTGACGAGTTTCTCTTGAAGTGGCGCTATATAAATTTTCAATTTCAGATTACAGTTGGTTATAGTACTTGGCTTGTAATGTGGAGAGTACGGGTTCGAACCTTCCCAAGGCAGTTACTACTCTATGCGGAGACCTTGAACATATCCTTCACTAACAGTCACTTAGCGACATTGATGTTCTATCATATGGTCATGCGTACACTTCTGAACTTTGAAAGAAGGGCAATATCAAATGGAGTTCTATTGTATTGTATTGCTGAAAACTTGAATGCCATCTCCATTTCATCTGAAAGCTAAACATTTCCTTGTATTGTATTCGTTAATATCTGGACCATCTAAAAGACCTTTTAGATGTCTGAAAGGTGCTGAGGGATGGTCTCTTTGTTATGTAGCAAAGTGTATCTGGAAGTTTGGGTCTGTCTGATAGCCACGTTGCATTTCCTTTCAAACGTGCTGCAATATGGTAGAACGATTGAAAAGGTGCAACTAACGATAAGCCTAGATATATGTGTAGCAGAGTAATTGTTAACTTGATTAATTTTTGATGTCCTACATGAAGAGCTTTTGTATTCCAGTGCAAGCAACCAGGGAATTACTCTTGATAATAAAACATTTTTAACAGTAGAATGAACTTCAACCAAGAAACAGAAGAAATACTGGGGGGAAATCCTGAATCTTTCAGTGTTTAATTTGATTTCAAAGCAATGAATTTCATAATGATTCAATAGCCAGAACAGAGAAGCATCTGGAGTTTATTTATGGCTGTGTTGAGTGAACATTCTTGTCGGTTTTCGTGGGCTTTGTTACAAATTGGTTTTGCCTGCAAGAATTGGTGCTACAATCGGGAATCTGGTCCTTTGACTTTGATGGAACGATCAACAGTGAGTGAAAATACTTCTAAAACTGCTTACCGCGTGGCCAAAATGATATTGTGCGTTATAATCTGGACAACTTTGTTTTTGACATCGATACTTTCTCTATGGCTATTGTGGATAGTGCTGTATTGTATTATTTATTGTATTGTAGTTCAGAGTCGTTGCAGTAGTCAGTAGCAGCTTCTGTAGTATTGCCAATGACAGTGGAACCTCATTATGGGACATTTGTGGGACACAATAGCCAAATGGTTCGAATGCTTGCCTTGTAACATGGAGAGTACAGGTTCGAGTCTCCTCCTCAATTGATGCATGGTCATTGGATAGTGGTACTTAAATAAATACATAATAATAATTATGGCGTGGCTTTTCAGAGCCTTGCCAAGGGTGAGTTACAAAAATAGCATTTACTGAAATTAGACAATGTATGCATGCACATACGGCATGAAAGTGTGGAGTCAATACTTATTTATGCTTGAATTAAATTGTTGTCCTATATGTCTGCTGTAATGAGGTTTCTCTGGTGTTCAGGATATTGTTTGTGGTAGTTGTTTTATACCTGTAGTGGAGGACTTTCTGCATTTATCTCTGATCTTGCTTTTGTGAACAAGTCTTTGCATTGTTGTTATTGATGAAATGTATAATATACATACAAATATAATATAAATATTATTTGACGTGGAATCTTTCATTGCGAAGAATATGTGCGAGCAGTCAACGTTTCTTGTGCAAATGCAAATTTGTGGCTGAAATGGTTGTGGACCTAGTTATATTGTCTTGTAAGAGAGCGCAGGAACGTTTTAAGGTGAGATATCATCATATATATATGTGTGTGTAACAGTGTAATTACATTATATTACTGTAACCAGATGGCAGTACATTATTTCATTTTAGCCATACAGAAAATCAAACCTTTGTCAATAGGGGACGTTCTCATTTCCCTAACGTTGTGACATTTACTCTTACCTCTGTACCAGAGTACCTTGTTATCGAGGTATACTCTTAGAGTATTTCTGATGCATGCGTGTACTCTTTATTGAAGTTGCATTTTAGAGTCTGGTTCTGTTGTCAGTTGGTATTTCTAGTTTTTGTAAATTATTTTGATATTATTTTGATTGTTCATTTAATACATGTAATTTACTTTGAGCTTAAACCAGATCAATATCTCTGTGTCATCTTGGGGTTTTTGTGTGTGGTAGTTATTTTACCTCCAGAACAGAAGAGGACTGTGTCGACTGCTTTTCGGATTGCGATTCTGTTTTGATAGCCATTGAATGATATCTAGGCCCTAGTGCATAATTATAAAGTAATGTAAATCGTCAAAATTTCCCAGCTGTCACCGGCGCTATATCAACTCAAATCCGCAATAGCCCGGCTGTTTTGTCAGAATCCGGGGAGGTCAAGCTGCGGGATAGAAGTTAGAAGATTAGATTGGATTAGATCTTGGTTGCATTATTATTGAGTTTGATTTAAACCCAATCCTCGTGCCAATAAGAAATTTATTTTGCCAAGAAAACCGTTATAAGTTTATTTTGCCAAGAAAACCGAGGACAGCTCTATGTGACGACTGACTAAAGACAAGATGGTTGATCCCACCAGGGATTAGTAATACATGTCCATAGATGCTACTATCCGAATTCTGCATATATTTTTAGACCATCTGTTGAGGTGTGTCGACAGAAACTCCCGGATCTAGTCGACGATTCGAATGTCGAATTTCTGATTGGGATCATCCGTGCTTTTCGCCACAGCCAAGGTCATGTCGGCCTTCACCTGAAGGACGCGGAGAATCGAGGAAGTCTCGTCCTTGTTGACTATCTTTGACAGGGTGCTGTTGTAAGTCCAGCTGTTGTCCTTGTTGCTGCCGAGGAAGCGCAGAGCAACGGCTGTGCCAGCTGAAAAGACATTGATGGTCAAGATAAGCTCCTTTGACATCCACATTTGTTGGACCCGCCACTGCTCGTATTCTGGCAGTGCCAATCCCAAGCGTGGATGAAGGTGGAGGGTGACGCTAATGATCTTTGTTATCACACAGTTCGTTAAACTGAAACTACTCCATTAAGGTAGCCCTGAGGCAGCAATGGGCATGAAGTGCTAACGACTTCATTTTCTCAGCCTCGACACATAAGGGCGGGGATGGCCAGTCCTCTCCTCGCCGTCTCATCTTCCCACCGACAGTGTACGGTCAGTGTACTCATTATAGCAGAGTTGGCTCATGGGTGCAGGTGGAGCAGATACTGTATATTGAACCAAATTTCTGCCTGGCAGAGATTTGAACCCTCGACCTCTCAGCTGACTATCGAGCACCCCGGGAAAATATGTGATGGTTTTAAACTGAAGTTCTGGATTGTAGAAGTCTAACAGACTCTGGAAAACGGAGACTGTCCGTTCTTACCTCTGGTGTCGACGCCGTAGTTGTTGATCTTGGTACGGATGATGTTCTTCTTGTCGCTATAGAAGATCTGGTTGTCCTTCGACGTTTCTGATTGTGCCTGCATCACGATTTTCGACCGCTCTGTTATACTGGACAGTGTCGCAACCGTTCCGTTTGATTTGCTCACTATCAGGAAATACGTCGGCCTGCAAGACACAACAACAGTCTATGCAGTCGTAGTCTGGACATTTCAAAATCGTGAACTCCACATTTCTAAAAGGCAGGGACGTAACTAGCGTTGGGCTTGGGTGGGGGGCTTAAGCCCCCAAACGAAGCTGAAGCCCCCAAAATGAATCAAGCCCCCGGCTCAACTATAGGCTCGGGCTACCGCACTCGCCATGTTCAAGGCTTCAAGTCCCCCAAACGAAAAGTCCTAGTTACGTCACTGCTAAAAGGTGCCCAATAAATGCGTAATAATAATACTTTAAATACATACTAAAACGGTACTACTCATAAGAGAGTGGTAAAATTGGATTACTGGATTACTTTGCATACTAAGCAGGTACTACTCGTAAGAGAGTCGTAAGGGTGAATTACTCGATTATTTTACTTTTACACACTGAGCAGATACTATAGCCTACTCTTGAGAGAGTGCATGGTCCCGATGTACGATAATTGTTTGGCAACTTACGCCAGTTCGAAGGTGAACTTCTGGTAGAGGACGTCCTTGCTGGGTCCCACTCCGACGAGAGAACCGGAGTTGGGTTGGTTATTTATGACCTCGACGAAATCGCCGAGCTCGACGTTCTTGATGACTCCCAATTCCTTCTGGAGGATCCAGAACTGCGTCCGATCGTCATCCCGACAATCAACGAGAACCAACTGATGCTTCTCTAAGACGAAATAATCAGACGAGGACGATCGAGTCGTAGCAACAACAGAAATCTATCTTCATGTTTATTTTGAATGAACGACTGAAAGAAGGAAAAAAACGAATATTCGACTTCCCACACACAGATGTGTGTCTGTGCGTGTTTGTGTACACACACACACACACACACACACACACACACACACACACACACACACAGGTATATCCACGCTGGTGACTTTGGTTGTCTATGTAATGTTTTGTAAACTACACTGAGACGGTGAGACCTATATATAACATTATGTAATTGATGTAGGGCTACATATATATCTATATATATATATAAAACTGATGTATATATAGCTGATCATATGCATGTATAGCATATGCAATGCATTTAGGAATGCATTGCATAATATACACACACACACACACACACATGTAGTCGCACACACAAATTGGAGACCCATGAAAAGAGTACGTAGTCTCCTAGTCCTACCGTTGACTGCCATGCACTTGCTGTCAATCCTGTTCCGTATCCTCTGTCCCTCCTGATACCACTGTTGACCGAAATCCCTCGAGTAGAAGCTCATTCGAAGGACCGAGTCCTTTCCCTTCGGATCACGTGATATCGCCAGATTATCAACGACGCCGTCCGCTCCAGGGATCTTGGCGGACATCTTTGATTTGAAGATGTAGTAGACCTTCTCTGTCGACAGATGGAGCCTTGTCAGTGTGTATCGTTTGTGTATGCTTTTATGTATGTATATGTGTGTATGTGTTTATATGTGTGTATATATGTATGATTTGTGTATGTATGTGTGTAAATGTATGTGTGCATGTCTATGTGTGTATGTTCGTATGTGTGCATGTGCGTAAATGCATATGACATTGTGTAGGTATGTGTGTGTAAATGTATGTATGAATGTATGTATGTATGTATGTATGTATGTATGTATGTATGTATGTATGTATGTATGTATGTATGTATGTATGTATTTATGTATGTATGTATATATGTATGTATGTATGTATGTATGTATATATATGTATGTATGTATGTATGTATGTACGTATGTACGTATAGGCCTACATATGTATGCATGAAGATACGTTTAGGCTAGTTTCATACACTACTATATTGCACGGTTGTACTGTACTGTATTGCATTGTTTAAAATAACAACACGAGTCTTAAGAAGAAATGAACGAACGAACAAAGGAGAAAATGAAACAAACAAAAGAACTCGATTGAATGAGCCACTGACACCAAGCGGTCGTTAACGATACTAACGGTAAACGTTGTCTGGATCGATGATATCTCCGAGAGGGGCCAACTGTCTCCCACCGTAACCCCCATTCACAGGCTCCGGCGTTGCTTTGGATGGATCCGTCGTTGCTTTCGTTGCCTCCGTTGTTGTCTTTCGATCCTGTGTATTCTGTAGAACGACCCCAAAGCCACAGTTCACCTTCATCCCCGTCACTATCGAACCATCGACGCTTTTACCTGAAACCATCGTTGGCGAAGACGTGCACTTAATTGTAACCGTGATTAGCAAGTTACATAGCGTCTGAGTGGCGCTATATAAATTTCCTTAATACATTTTGCACTTGCAATAATTTTAATCGTTGCGTAAAATTGATAGTAATAATAGTAAGGTTTAATGCTATTGTAATATATGGCGTCAAAGAGTGTGTTAAAAAGGTGTTTAAACATGAACCGTTTTACTTACGGCAACAAAGGCCGTTGACTTCGCCCTCCTAAATAAATAAATAAAAATCGGCCTTTAAGTCCAACTTGGACTACGGTACCACATCTGCACATGACTTATAGAAATCGTATTCTCGATTCATAAAGCTCTACTTAAAAGCTAAGCGCAGGGCACCAGCTCATTCACGAGCGCTGCGTCATGTCATATGGGTTGTCCCACGATATGAAGTGGAGGTCCACTCCGACCAGGATTACGACAGTTATCTGATCCATCCCACGAATTAAATTAAATTTCCGCAAGCACTTGAAAACCGAACTCCGCCACTGATCGCACTATGGCAGTGCCAGTTCCAAGCCTGGATGAAGGAGGAGGGCGACGCTAATGATCTTTAATTGTCATCGCACAGTGTCGTTAAACTGAAATTACTACTACTAAGCCTACTACTTGAAAACCGTTGTCTACAATAGTGCTTCTGTTACGTCGGATCTGGGCGTCTCTGACTTGCTAATCCTAAGCGGCGCTATAAAAATTAAAATGACAATTGTACAGATCCCACGAGGTCCCCAGAGACCGGAAGTGAGGTTTCGGCGGATACCTTCCATTAGAAGCCAGACTGCTGCATTTCCGTTCGGGACATTTCTCTGGAAGACGACGTCGATGACCGATTCGGAGTTGGAACGATCGACCGAGTACACTTCCGGTACGAATGCACTTTCTGCGCACCACTCCTTGTAGTTGCCTGAGCTGTAGATGTACAGTTTGTAGGGACATCTTTCGGCAGAGGCGGGAATCGTTCGACCTCGAAGGTCGAGCAGTTGAAAGCGAGCGCCGCTATTCGCTGGAAGATGGACCTACAGCAGAACCACCGATGATATGCAATGGTTCGAGTTCAGGTCACCGGGTTCAAGTCGAGGTCACTGAGTTCAAGTCCAGGTCACCAAGTGCAAATCTAGGTCATCGAGTTTAAATCTAGGTCACCCAGTTCAAGTCTAGGTCACCAAGTTTAAATCTAGGTCACCAAGTTCAAGTCCAGGTCACCGAGTTCAAGTCCAGGTCACCGAGTGCGAATCTAGGTCACCAAGTTCGAGTCCAGGTCACTGAGTTTCTAAGACTTATGGCTGTGGAGAAATGGCGCTGCTTAGACTTTGTGATTACCAATACGAAGATGCAATTGCATTTAGGAGTGCTACTACAATATATATGGTAGTCCTATACCTGGCAGTATCCAGTTTCTCCGGAGGTGGAACTGGCGTATCTTTCGGACATGAAGAACAGTTTTTCGTCGACGACCTCTTGCGACGGATTCGATGACAAAGAGATGTGGTCGATCATCGACTTCCGGTCTGACTTCAGACCTGACAAAGATTTCTCACTCAGACAGGATAATGTGACGTTTCGTTTAGATTATAATAGAAAGGGAAGGCTAAGACGAGTAGTCCTCTGAGTAGGTTCCTTGAAGGGCGCTATATAAAAAATGCTCGGAGGAATGAATGAATGAATGAATGAATGAATGAATGAATGAATGAATGAATGAATGAATGAATGAATGAATGAATGAATGAAGGGATTGGCGTGCAAGGGCAAGAGAAAGGCAAGGTAAGGCAGGGCAGTGGAATGGAAGTCAAGGGAAGGGAAGGCAAGGGTAGGCAAGGTAAACAGAGTGAGGCAAGGGAATGGGAGACAATGGAATGCAAAGGGAGGCAAGGTAATCAAGGGAAGGTAAGACAAAGGAAGGCAAGAGAAGGCAAGGCCAGACAAGAGAAGACAAGGCCAGTGAAGGCAAGGCACGAGAAGGCAACGCAGGGCAATGGAATGGAAGCGAAGGGCAAGGCAAGAAGAAGAAGTAGAGGTACTACTCACGCGATAGACATTCGTAATCGACTTGTGCGTAGTTCGGTCCCTGAACCTTGCACGTCTTCGTCGCCTCAGCATGGAAGTTCTTGAAGAAAGAGATGCAGTTGCTGAAGAGGTTGCAGTCGGTGGCCATGGCCCACCGGTGCCCCTGTTCGTTCGGCAGGCAGTCCCTGCTGCGGGTGGACGACGGACCGCGACAGAAGTTGGCGTCCTGTGCGACACCGTAGAAACCAGACTTCACCCAAATCGACTGATTAATGGAACACGACAATCTCACTGTGGCGGTCCCATCAAAGCATCGAACCAACTCTTCTGCCAACGCACCTGAACAGGTAATCGTAATTGATAACTACAAATTTATTTTAGAGCGCGACTCTAAGGCTATAAGCGCGGGGCACAAGCTTATTCGCGGGCGCTGCGTCGTATCAGAGGGGTTGTACAGAGATGTCAAGTGGAGGTCTGAGTCCGGTTGCAAGAAAGACCAGAGAGGAGGCTGAGGAGCTGCTGATGCGGGGTTCTTTAAGGACGAGACAGATTGGAGGGCAGAGGATTGAATGGATTTTAGGGAAGGAGGATTGGGTTGATTAGGGTAGGAACTAGGAAGTATTGGGTGGATTACGGTAGGAAGGATTAGGTGGATTACGGTAGGAAGAATTAGGTGGATTACGGTAGGAAGGATTAGGTGGATTACGGTAGGAACTTGAGAAGGATTAGGGTAGGTTTATTAGTTCCTGAAGGATTAGGTGGATTAGGGTAGGAAGAATTGATTGGATTATTTTAGGGAGGATTGGATGGATTAGGGTAGGGATTCTTGAAGAGGTGTGACTTTAAATTGAGTGGAAAAGCGTGAGGTGAAAGGTATTATAGAGGACCCTGAGCAGATGACGGTGGGTGCAGTGGCGCAACGAAAGGGGGGCAGCCGACCCCGGGCGCAGCACCAGAGGGGCGCAAAATTAGCTTTCAGTGGTACACAGTACTATGACAAGAACGATTAAAAGTCAACAAGAAAATTAAAAGGGACGCAGTGTTCAACCCTTGCCCCCCCGGGCGCTGAAACCCTTCGTTACGCCACTGGGTGGATGAGCGACGGTCAGGCAAGTTTAGGTCAGATCAGGTAATATAACGTAAAGTCAGTTAAAGTATGATGGCCGAAAAGTCAGGTATAGGTAGGTAAGGGTAGGCAAGAGAAGGGGAAAATAAGGAAGGAGAAGGACAGTTAACATTCTTTTTCACTGTGGTATTGCAATACCACATTGTTAGGTCGCGAACAACTATGAGGAGTTTCTCAGATGAGTTTCGCTGCGCATGCGCTATATATACACAATTGCGAATATCATTTACCTTGCACCAGATGTAACACTTCATCAAACGATCTAAGTAGAAGGTGGTGTTTACCTTTGGGTAAGAGAACTGTCAAAAGAATTGCCACAAAGAGCCACCTGGCAGTCAGTGAAGCCATTCTGAAAGACAAGATCAAATCGTTTGAAGTGAGAAGTAGTTGAAATGATAAATAATCGTATAAATAGTTTTTTTTTTATTTAATTAAACCAGTTTAATCGAACTTTAACTTAAAAGTCCAGATTAAATCATTCGAAACGTTTGTATAAATATTATTAAATATTACATCAGTTTTGATCAATCACTTCAATTGTTTCACTTATTTATCTAAATAGTTTTAATTAACGTTTCCCTTGCTCGGGGCAAAATCCTACTCTGCTCACTTGCAATTTTACTCTTGATTTCTAGTGTATTAAGGTTTTAAAATAAAAATTGTTTCGGCTTAACGACACTTTCATATCGAAGATGATTAGTGTCGGAGGCAGAAAGTATATTAAGGTTTTAATGCTATTCAGATACATATAGCGTCAAAGAATGTGTTATAAAGGTGTTTAGCAAGAACCATTTTTACTTATGGCAACAGATGCCGTTGACGTCGCTCTCCTCTTTTCTCCATTCTTGGGACTGGCACTACCACGGCATGGGCACTACTGTCGTAACAATAATACAGCTTAATGTTTAACGACATCTTGGCGTGCCATGTCGTTGACGTCAACCATTCCATGCTTAAGGACTATTTGCTATTCCAACGCATTCACTTCTTAAATTGTTCGTTGTTACAATTTAAAAAGGTGTTCAACAATAGAATTCCTTCAACAAGGAACCACGCTTTTGACGAGTAATGTTTCTGTTTACCGACGCTGTGGCATAGCGAAGTTGATTAGTGTCGCCCTCCTCCTTTATCCAGGATTGAGACTGGCACTACACGAATCCGGCAGTGGCAGAATTCAATCATCTTCAACACAGCTGCTAGACTTATAGCCCGCCTTCCCAGGTACTCTCACATCTCTTCCTTTATGTTTGATGAACTTCATTGGCTCCCTCTGCATGCTCGCATACAATTTAAAATCCTCTCTTTGATCTTCAAGGCTCAGAGGGGTCTTGCCCCGCAATATCTGGTTGGCGTACTACTTCGGCCACACTCAGCTTCCTCCCACCGTCCACTTCGTTCCTGCAATAGACTTGACCTCTTGGTTCCCCGTAGTAGAACTGCTATGGCTCAGCCTCGTTCCTTTGCTTCAATTGGTCCTCTCTTTGGAATGCTCTTTCTCCTTCTGTTCGCTCTAAAATTCTCTCTGGCAGTCTCTCTTCTTCCTTCGCTTTTCTCAAAACCTGTTTATTTTCGCGGGGCTTAGCACACTGGGAGCGCTTCTGAACGGTTCACCCTACGAGAGGCGCTTTACAAATACTTAAATACGATCCGATACGATACGATCTTTGAACGAACCCGATCAATAAATAGCGCCCGTTTAAAGATGTCTAAACAGAGCACGGTTTTATTTGCTGTTTTTTTTATTCACTGACATTTTCTGGCTGTAAGAAACGTACATTCACTACATTGACACCGAAAACCTCTATAGTGCTTGACGAATAAATAGTGTTTATTAAATGCGTTTTAAAGGTGTCTAAAGCGGTCATTTTAATTACGCATTGTTTAACGAGATAATAATAATAATAATAATAATAATAATAATAATAATAATAATAATAATAATAATAATAATAATAATAATAATAATAATAATAATCTTTATTATATCAAGCCGACAAACGGAGTATGATTAAAATTCAGTATGAACGGATGATCACAAGTTATTACAGGAGTCGAATTTAACTGTATACGACAGCCATGCAAGGCGCCCATTACATATATGTATGTATGAGCACTTGTTATAGCGCCCCTTCAAGATTTATAATCAGAGCTGCTCCCGACTACAGCGCCAACACTGAATCGAAGTTTCACGCCGAAGCGCATGAGCAATTGCGAGTGAAGGACTTGCCCAGGGTCCCTACGCGGCGGTTTGAGGCGGATTCGAACCCTCAACCGTTCGGCTACAAGGCACCGAACATAACCCTACAGGGCTAAAACCACCGCGCCCCACGTCCTACTACTCGTTTTACTAACGCGCCATCTCGCGAATGATAGGCTGAATCCAACAGTTTTAGCGACATCTTATCAAGGCCGTTCACTTCGATAGGGAGAAACTGTTCTACAGTTTCAGAGGAGTCGGTTAATTGGTTGGTTATATTCTTTTTGACGACGCTGTATCATAATAAAGATGATTAGCGTCGCCCTCCTCCTTTATCCAATATTTGGACCGGCAACACACGAGTACGACAGTGGCCCAATTCATTCGTCTTTGGACGGCCTGAGCAACAAATTTAACGCCCGTTTAAGGGTGTCCAAAGAGAGTAGGCCTATGGTTATAATTCCTAAAATTGTTTCTTTCTTCAATGGCATTTTCTGGCTGCAAGAGCCGTTAACGTCGACGTTATTTTGGTGTACTCAAAAACCATGAAGTAGTCAGTTAGTTAGTACTTAGTTTCAGCGTAACGAAGTTTAAGAATAAATAGTGTTCATTGAACACGTTTTAAAGGTGTCTAAAGCGGGCACTGTGTTACGCATTATTTAACGACAGCTTATCATCAAGGCCGTTCACGTCGATGGGGAAAAAATTGTCGTATACAGTTTCAGAGGAAAGGGTTAATTGGTTGGCTAGATTCCTTTTAATAACAGTACGCTGTATCATAATAAAGACGATTAGCGTCGCCCTCCCCCTTTATCCGGACTTCGTACTGGCACCAACCGAATACACGGCAATGATGAGTTTTTTTAGTAATTTTTCACGATGCGTAATTAGTAGTTTCAGTTTAACGACACAAAGATAACAAAGATCATTAGGGTGGCCCTCCTCCTTTATCCGGGCTTGGGACTGGCACTGACAGAAAGCGATCAGTGACGGAGTTCGATGCATAATTATGTATTTCTGAGCGTTTTTATATAGCGCCTGTTAGAACCCAACAAAGGGGCCGTCCATAAAGTACGTCACGCTCCAGGGGGAGGGGGTTTAAGAAAATGTGACAGTTTGTGACAGGGGGAGGGGGTCAGGCCATGTGTGACGTCACACATTAATTTTTTTTAAATTTTATTTATAATTTATCTTTTATTTTTTTAGTAGAATTTCATAGCTTTAAAAATAATTTTCAAAAATTTTCTGAAACATTTTAATTAGTTTTATGTCAAAATAGCATGAAATGCATATCTCCTGAATGTGTTTTCACGATTCCTCTCGCTAGGAGCGCTAGTAATAATGCTGTTGCGAAGCCTTGTTTATGTATTAGCCTTGCTTTCTGAAGTATTATTATTTCTATGTTCGAAAGTGTGACGTACTTTAGGGGGGGTCCGAGTTTTGTGACAGTTTGTGACAGGGGAGGGGGTAAAATGGTCAAAAATAGCGTGACGTACTTTATGGACGGCCCCAAATGTGTTTACAAGTATTTTAACTTACCTTATAACATTTACAAATGAGTTACCTTGTGCTTACATTACAAGTGAAGCAGTTTCCATTTTTACATTACAATTTACTGTAAATTTAGTCACCATTCGCTGTAGTTTATCCTATTGTCTTTCTGCCTTTTGATCGAGAACTGAACCAGGAGCGCTCTTGTTCAAGCCAGATTACATTCACCTATCACTGACCTGCGTGGCTTTGGCGACGTCGCAGTATTACGCCAAGCGACTTCTTCTCCGTTTCCTATGCAATTTTAAAACAAACAATAGAATCATTTATGGTAAATAAGCTGCGGTCATTCCAAGTGCGAGACTGATAACACTGAAAGAAAAAAAACGAAATATACACGGAGCCGTTTAAAGCGACTGATAGGCCTACAGAGCGGAATGCTAATGAATGCTGTTATCGAATCATTTAAGCGGAGATTTCAGTCCGTTTCATCGGAATTCGATTGAAAAGTGCTTTTATATCTTCAGCCGTCTCGTCTACACGAATCGAATTTCAAATAAGTCTCTGTTTTCCACATTATAACCTGCGTGGTGCTTCTGCGGTGGAAGATCCCGCCACGCAACGCATGCAGAAATTACTAATGCGGCGGAAGGATGTTTAGCATATTTTCCAATGACGACACTGACACTAACCTTAACCCTAACCGACCCATACGACGCCTAATCTGAATTTAACCGACCTTTTCTCACGACGCCATTTGATAGGAAGCAGTGAATTGTTGAGAATCATGCTGGCTATCATGCGGGTTTGAATGCGCATGCGCAGTCGAAGGTTTCACATGCGCAAAGGTTTCCGCCGCGAAAGTATTGCTAATGCGGTGGAATCGTCCGCCGCAGAAGATTTATCCTTATAACAAATAATCCTCGCTCTGTGAAGTAGTTATAATGACTACATCTAGTGGCCACACACACACACACACACACACACACACATATATATATATATATATATATATATATATATATATATATATATATATATATATATATATATATGCGGATATATAATAAACGAGGCCAACATATGGTCGATGCTAAACACTGCTATAACATATTCATCTGGCGCTATATAATGTTAAAACTTACAAATTCTGTCACTGCGCGTACTCTGGCAGTGCCAGTCCCAGTTCTCGAAAAAAGGAGGGCGACTTGAAGGGCCCTGGCAGCAATAGGATGTTGTTAAACACCGGAAACTACGATGCTTTAGTTAGACACCTTTAAAATGGTATTTTCCGACTGTATATAGGCCTATTGATCAGCTGCAGTCGGTTAGTAACTGTTTCCTGTCAACTGAAAACAAATACATTAGTCTTCTTCCTCGTGTTAGTGTCCATTTTTGCCAGTCTGCCTACCTGCCTGTCTGTCCATCTGTCTGTCTATTCGTCTATTAGTCTGTTCGTCTGTCCACCGGTATCTCTGTCCGTCCGTCTCTCCGTCTGTCTGACTGTCTGTCTGTCTGTCTGACTGTCTGTCTGTCCGTCTGTTTGTCCGTCTGTTTGTCCGTCTCTCCGGCTGCCCATCGGTGTCTGTCTGTCTGTCTGTCTGGCTGTCTGTCTGTCTGTCTGTCTGTCTGGCTGGCTGGCTGGCTGGCTGACGTCTATTTTACCGTCTGGCTGACCCTGTCGGCTTCTTTGCCATTGTAGGCCAAAACCTAATAATGTTCATGTTAAGTGGTTCAACGCGTCTTTACAAGCACGCCTTGTGACTGACAACAGGTTGTCGGTCTCTTAGCAACGCAGACACCTGTCGATTGGCTCCTATAGGCAGTCTGCCAACTGCAGGTTGAGTCCACCACTTTAGTCAACAGACCCAGCTGAGGATTTGGGCGCTCAGCTCTAACAATGTCTAGTAGTATCAGACGCATTGAACTTAACCAAATGCTCGCAGTGTCTGACCATATTAATCATTATGTATCATTATTAATTTATTAAGCGCCACTATCTAATGACCAAGTATCAATCGATGGCGCTGAGCAACTGAGAGTGAAGGACCTGCTCAAGGTCACGACCTGTACCCACGCTCACATAACCGTCTTCTTTCTAGATTTGATTCCCTCTCCAGGCGCGGTTTCCTTGCTAGGATGCTATACAGCTAGGCTACTGAGTTTTTAGTTGACATTTTTATCTAACTTTTCTTTGTGCGTTTGCCAGCGTTTAATAAAGAACACATTTACTTACTTTACTAATCAGTCGTGGATGGATCCACAGTTTAACGGCAGCTTATGACAACATAGGCCGTCGCCGCCGACAAAGATTATTTTTGGCATATTACAGTCCTCTATGCAGTCGTATTCAGTGTCCCACTATTTATATATACGCCCATTCTATCCCTTCTCAAATAAAGAAAACAGACGTATATTAATAGACTTTTTGTTCTTTTTATCCATCTAGTTTAACTTACGGAAATCTTGTTTGTTTGTTTGTTTGTTTGAGCCGCAGGCTAAAAAGTCAAATCTTGCGATGACTAATTCGATCACTTACAATCATTCAATCGTCCTGAAACTTGGCAGATAGACTCGCCCTCGCAGACACTTCATTCTATAAAAATTTCAGCTCCCCAAAAGGCAAGCTTATAGAATCGGGGACTCAACTTTTCGAATCGGGAATCCCCTTTTCCGATACGCAGCGTTGTCATTGGCCGCAACAAAAACGGGCGCGCTGCCTGATTAAACGCACGCTATGTCGTAAAATGAACGCGTACTATATATTTGTAGAGGTAACTGCTTCATAAGACGCATTATAGGATACTAGATGGATATAGTAAAAAACTTTGTTTTTACGGGCTGTATTTTATTCCGTGTTTAACGACGTCCTATCACGACTTAAGAAGAAGAGATTAATGGTCTAGCGTGTCCCATCCTTATATATCACTGGTTGACATCGTTTTAAAGGTGTCTTAAAGTCGTATTCAGTGTCCCACTCTTTATATATATAAGCCCATTCTAGCCCTTCTCGAATAAAGAAAACAGACGTATATTAATAGCCTTCTTGTTCTTTTTCCGTGTTTAACGACGTCCTACCTCGGTTTACGAAGAACAGATTAATACTCTAGCGTCTCCCATCCTTATATATCACCGGATGACATCGTTTTAAAGGTGTCTAAGGCGGATGCTCTAGCAATTCGTGCACGGTCACACAATAAGTGGCCATGAGGTGGTCGTCTCCATGTGACAACTATGTTCAACATTGTCTCGCGTCTTCGATTCAGATTTATTATTATTGCTCATGTATTTAATGCAATAAGTCAACAAATAAGTAAATAAATAGATGCAAAATTAATAAATATATAAACGCTAACATATAAATAAATGCAAATAAATAAATTCAAATAAACAAATAAATGCAAACAAATAAAAGCAAATGAATGAATAAATTCAAATAAACGAATAAATGTAAATAATTAAATGCAAATAAATAAATAAATGCAAATAAATAAATGCAAATAAATAAATGCAGATAATCAAACGAAGTATGAAAATCGTGGCCTTTTGCTAGACAATGTGTTTGTCCATCCGCAGTTGATGATGATGAGCCTCACAGCCAGACATGTTCACCACGTCTTCTGGCCACGCTAATATACCGCAGTTACGATGGATTATTTCCAAGAGTAGGCCTACAAGGGCCAATATTTCATGTACAGCCCACCTGGGCCTTTAATTACAAGACCGAATTTCTAAACATATAGTCTCAGCTAATTTGTTTATGAAAAGTGCGTACACGGCTACACATGTAGACATCTAGTTTAAACTTTTTCTAGAGTTCAATTGTCTCATAGCGATTATTTCTGACACTGCAGCATAAAGATGGTAAGTATGTATGAGATAATTCAACTGTCCATAGATTCCTTTTATAGAATCTGTGAGTAGGCCTAAATCATTACATAATCTGTAGGTAGGCCCTATACGTTTGTTTTTGTAATAGGCCAGTCCGTGTTGTCCTAGATTGCCTAAATCATTACATAATCTGTAGGTAGGCCCTATACGTTTGTTTTTGTAATAGGCCAGTCCGTGTTGTCCTAGATTGCCTAAATCATTACATAATCTGTAGGTAGGCCCTATACGTTTGTTTTTGTAATAGGCCAGTCCGTGTTGTCCTAGATTGCCTAAATCATTACATAATCTGTAGGTAGGCCCTATACGTTTGTTTTTGTAATAGGCCAGTCCGTGTTGTCCTAGATTGCCTAAATCATTACATAATCTGTAGGTAGGCCCTATACGTTTGTTTTTGTAATAGGCCAGTCCGTGTTGTCCTAGATTGCCTAAATCATTACATAATCTGTAGGTAGGCCCTATACGTTTGTTTTTGTAATAGGCCAGTCCGTGTTGTCCTAGATTGCCTAAATCATTACATAATCTGTAGGTAGGCCCTATACGTTTGTTTTTGTAATAGGCCCGTCCGTGTTGTCCTAGATTGCCTAAATCATTACATAATCTGTAGGTAGGCCCTATACGTTTGTTTTTGTAATAGGCCAGTCCGTGTTGTCCTAGATTGCCTAAATCATTACATAATCTGTAGGTAGGCCCTATACGTTTGTTTTTGTAATAGGCCAGTCCGTGTTGTCCTAGATTGCCTAAATCATTACATAATCTGTAGGTAGGCCCTATACGTTTGTTTTTGTAATAGGCCAGTCCGTGTTGTCCTAGATTGCCTAAATCATTACATAATCTGTAGGTAGGCCCTATACGTTTGTTTTTGTAATAGGCCAGTCCGTGTTGTCCTAGATTGCCTAAATCATTACATAATCTGTAGGTAGGCCCTATACGTTTGTTTTTGTAATAGGCCAGTCCGTGTTGTCCTAGATTGCCTAAATCATTACATAATCTGTAGGTAGGCCCTATACGTTTGTTTTTGTAATAGGCCAGTCCGTGTTGTCCTAGATTGCCTAAATCATTACATAATCTGTAGGTAGGCCCTATACGTTTGTTTTTGTAATAGGCCAGTCCGTGTTGTCCTAGATTGCCTAAATCATTACATAATCTGTAGGTAGGCCCTATACGTTTGTTTTTGTAATAGGCCAGTCCGTGTTGTCCTAGATTGCCTAAATCATTACATAATCTGTAGGTAGGCCCTATACGTTTGTTTTTGTAATAGGCCAGTCCGTGTTGTCCTAGATTGCCTAAATCATTACATAATCTGTAGGTAGGCCCTATACGTTTGTTTTTGTAATAGGCCAGTCCGTGTTGTCCTAGATTGCCTAAATCATTACATAATCTGTAGGTAGGCCCTATACCCTGTTACTTTGGACCTGCAACCGATTATTACCTTACCTGTCTATCGATTTTGTTTTGACTGAGCGCCTGTTAATAAGCGGACACCAACGATATCGATTTAAAGCGATTGCTGTAATCTTTTAAGATTTATTGGCGTTAGATAAATTAGCTGATAAGAAAGCCTACTGGTGCGTGCTTGGTTTCAAAGGGGCCTCTGAACGGCAGATTGTGGCCATCGAGGGGTTATGCTGATTTCGACGGGGTGATTTGTATGTAGTTTATACAACTTACCACTAGGCAAATAGTTTCTCTTTAACGAGGCTGTGTCATAGGGAAGATGATTGGAGTCGCCCTCCTCCTTTATCCAGTCTCGGGACTGGTTCCAATCATGTATACGTATGTGTTTGGATTCCACAAGTTTAAGAACATCTTATGGCAGCAAAGGCCGTTAACGTCGACAGAATTATTATTCTGAAATTTCTCACCGTTCTTAGTAATGAAATATGCTAATTAGACATACGTTTGATTATAAGGCAACTGATAAATATATAGTGTCAGCTTGACGCGTTTTCAAGGTGTCTAAATGCAGCGTTATATTATCCAGGTTGCTAACGTCAATTTGAGACTGTTGACCATAACTTCGTGCCTTCTCAGTGGTTGGGCCGACCACGTGGAATAATCTTCCTTCAGATCTGCGTGTTCTTTTAGCTAGAGACTCTGTGTACACCTTTTACAAGAATTTGAAAACTGTTCTTTATCGCCTGAGTTGGGCTGGGAGCGCCTCTGAGTAGGTTATCTTGGAGGGGCGCTATATAAGTCATCTGAATGAATGAATGAATACCATAACGTGTAAACTATGGTTGATGAATCAAGAGTTTAGACCAGCTAATGAATATTCAACGTTAGTTGGCAAATTTAAATGGTGTCTAATTATGTCATTGTATACTGTATAATATTAACTGATCTATGAAATACATCTTCAAGATGTTTGTGTCACCACTAGAAAGCAATTTCCTCAAACAGCAGGGTGGTGGCAGAAAATGGAAAATGACAATAGGGGTTCCTAACAGTTTATGTTTTTTTTTATATTTCATCTTACAAGACAGAACCGCTTTCACCAGAAACAATCGATGGTATGTATCACATACCATCTTCTTACAATCATACCGAAAGGTTAGATCAGATTGTTTAGCGAAATCTGACATTTGATGACGACGTGCTTACTATCAGTGCTCGTGAATAAGCTGGTGCCCTGCGCTTGGCTTCCAAGTGACGCTTCAGAAGTTTGAAGATTACGATTACGAATACTTCAGACGTACAGACGTGTTTATGACGTGCTCCTGTATATATATACGACAGCCGTTCTGGGCTAATGGTAAGCGTCTCGGAGACTCGGACTGCAAACCCAGAGCTCAGCGATTTAAAGCCAGGGTGGATTTCACAATCTTCCACCCCAAGTTTTGCCGCCCATAATATATGTTGCAGTGTTTTAAGTTTAGTGTAATTATTTTATTTTTTTGCTTCATCTCGCTAGCAGTTTGAGATGACAGTTGTCACCAACTCTTCTTCTTTCTTAGTTGTGACCTCCCTCAAGAACTTTCCTTATCTCTACATATAAATTGCTCAACGTTTTCTAACTGTTTAAGAATTAAATTGACACAGTTCTTTGAATGTTTCTCCTTTCTTCAAACACAGTTATTTCAAACATATAGGCTACTTCAATATCAAAGTTCTTATCAATACAACTCAACGTTAACTTCTAACATACAGCTCTCTACTGCATTAAAACAACTACTACACTGTATTGTTCAAATTCACTCTCATCAGCAGTTTTCTAAGTTTTGGCGCGCTAGCTGCACGTGTAAAAACAATCTACCGTCAGCCAATGTTTAGGCTACTTTAGGCCAAGCGCCCACGAGCCGACCGCGCAACTAAGGTCTAAGACTAAAACCGCTTAACAATCGATACACGTTATATATATATATATATATATATATATATATATATATATCAACCTAAGGAACACCTGTGCTCATTATATATGCAAAACATTTGTTCACAACAGTTAATGCTGAATATTAATTTTAAAGTTGAGCGCCCTTTGGAATTTGTCGCCCCATGCCATATTAAGCTACTCCATCAAACAGAAAGATTTTTTTGGTTAGTTAGTTGATTTTTAATGACGCTGTGTAATAACAAAGATGATTAGCGTCGCCCTCCTTCTTTACCGGCCTTTGGACTGGCACTGCCACAGTACAGCAGTGCCGGAGTTACTAAGGTTTTTAATGAAACTTTCTTTCGAAGTAGTCAGTGAAAATTTTTATTGAAATATATATAGCGTCAGAGAATGTGTTATAAAGGTGTTTAGCATGAACCATTCTACTCATGACCTCGCATGTTCCTATACTAATCCCACCGCTGTTCAGGATCTCGCCACAAAACGATGCTTCGATATATCTGCAAAACTGGCAACCTAGCGAACTAATCTGTAATGGGTACACTAACCGTACACTGTCGGTGGGAAGATCCGACGGCAAGAAAGAGGACTGGCCAATCGCCGTCATATGCCGAGGCTAAGAAAATGAAGTCGCTATAACATACACGTCTGCACGAGATGCAGACGAGTGTTCCAGGGAGATGGTCCAACCTCTGACAAGGCATATATATATATATATATATATGTGTACGAACATTTATATAGTAGCAGTTGAACAATACTACAAATGCTACCACAATTTCACAATTGCTACCATCCTACTACTTCCTACTACTACTACCCTCACTACTACTACTTCTACTACTACTATTACTGCTATTCTATTACCATTATGCCCTCCTCGTCCTCTTCTTCTTCCTCTTCATCTCTTCCTCGTCCTCTTCCTCCTCCTCTTAGAATTATTACTAATTAGTGTTTTAATTGGAACAGCTCTGCGAGACATCTTCCGACAGAAGGACGTCAATGGAACCGGAACACTGAGTTGCTCGGAGTTGGAAGAATGTCTCGGAGTCTGCGGATTAAACCCAACCAACGAGGAACTCCGCTTTCTTAAGAAGCACTTTGACTCCAACGGTAATCGTAATCGTTATCTCGTAATCGTTATGACGGAATTTGGACGTGCGATATACCTCCCTCCTTCTCGGCTTTCTGTTTTCAACAAAGAATTAAATTTATGTAGCTCCGCATGAAACCAAGTGTGTGTATGTTTGCAAAGGACACTTAATATAGCGCCTTTTACGTAGATCCTCAACTTCTTTTAAGTGTGATATTCAACCTATAAGTGAAAGCAGAATAGCGGTTCTGTATTTCGCCATAAAATTTAATGGTGAGAATTTTGTTGAAAATAATTCCACACCTCTTTTAAGCCTGGTATTCGCCTTATAAGAACAGTCAGAATAGCGTTTGTATCATATTTTGACAACACATTTTGCGCTATGACTAGTTAGAGTGTTAGACGTTTCATTCCCCGCGGTTTTCGCGCTGAGAGCGCTTCTGAATAGTTATTCTGAGAGAGCCGCTATATAATTCTTTAGATACAATATAATACAATATTATTGTGGTTAACACTGTTTGTACTATGTCACTCCTAGCGTTTGCTCTGACAGTTGACAGCATAAAGCAAATTAGAAGTAGCTTGCTACTGATAATGCTATAAAATTGTCGTAATTACAATTGGTGAGAGTCAGATGTTTTTGTTTCAGTTCGTGCAAAAATTAACTAAGTTAAGTAAAAGAAATATATGAACAAATTTGTTTCCTCTCAATTTAAACAACAGCAATTGTTGCCAAAAGATGTCGTTGCACTCCTGTTTTAAGGTTTCATTTACACTATAAATAGGTCTACATTAACTGGCATGTCATATCAATCCGTATCAATAACGACGACCTTAAACGTTTAAACTTTGGAATAATAATAACATATTCATTTGTATTAGCTAAGTTTCGTTTGTGATGCTACCATAGGAACGGTGAGAACGGTTGAGAATCATATTATTGTATTGTATTGTATTTGAACACTTGTTATAGCGCCCCTACCAGATTTCCTATTCAGAGGCGCTCCCGACTACTGCGCGAACGCTGAATCGGAGTTTCACGCCGAAGCGCATGAGCAATTGCGAGTGAAGGACTTGCCCAGGGTCCCTACGCGGATTATGTCGACGTCAACGGCTTTCAATTGTTGCCATAAGATGTTGTTCAAATCTGGATCTATCCATCCAACTTCTTTTATGTGTGATATTCACCCTATAAGCGAAAGCAGAAGCGCGGATCTGTATCACGCCATACAAATGGTGGGAATTTGTTCAAAAATAATTTCACACCTCTTTTAAGTGTGATATTCGCATTATAAATTAAAGCCGACGCGCGGTGTTACATTATTTTTTCAAAAACATAATTATCCATGCATTCAAGGACCTATTATACACTCCCTGCTATGCATTATAGCATTAGAACGGTGAGAACTGTTCAAAATTATTCCACACCTCTTTCAAGGTTTTTGGTCGCCTATAAAAGAAAGCAGAAGATACAGGTGTATAATTAAGAGCTGTAATACGCCAAAACTAATTTTTGTCGGCGGCAACGGCCTATGTTGTCATAAGCTGCCGTTAAACTGTGGACACACAGGTGCTGTAATTCGTATCATGGTCAAACTTATTAATTAAATCGTTGTTCTTCGTTTTTATGTAATATATAACTGAACTATGCAAAAATAATATCTGTCAACGTCAACGGCCTTTGTCGCCATAAGATGTCGTTAAACTCTGGATCCATCCATCGTTTTTTGACGTTATAAATAATTCGAACGCAATTGAGTGATTAATTTATCAGAACACGTGATCTATCATGAGAAGTTATAACCTCCACCATTGCCCGTACTCTGTCATTACCAGTCCAAAACCTAGAGAAATTAGGAGGGCGACGTTAACGGCCTTTCTTCTCACCCATTGTAGGTGACGGTCTTCTTCAGGTAGAAGAACTGTTGGCAAACATTCATGTCATCCATTCGCACAGTATGCGCTCAGGTCAACTGATGGCAGCCTTCCAGAAGTTCGACATCAACAAACAAGGATTTCTCAGGTTCAATCAATCTCGCAATCAACGTTCAATCAGTCCAGCAATCATTCGCCTTCGATTTACTAAATCACTCAGTAACCTTCGATCGTTGTAATTTATAACTTCTATTGCGCCGGTATCTAATTTAAAGCATCAACCAATGCCGCTCTAAAACCAAATAGGGCAATTGACAAACATCTTTAATTGATCTGATTATTGTCCATCAGTATAGCAACCATCTTTGAAACATAGCAATGATTCAATCACCTTCAATTATTACGCAGTCAATCAATCGATAACTTTCGATTGATGATTTCAATTAATCTCCACTTAATCGATCAATATATCACGTGTTCAGAGCAATCAATCACTCAATCGTGTTCGAATCAATCATAACATCATTCACCTTAAAATTAATAAATAAGTCAATCGCCCTAATCTCAATCAATCCCTTGTTAGTGACAGCATTGACCTGGGTCCGGAGCGCCTCTGAATCTCTGAGTGGTGCAATATAAATGTTCAGATACAAATACAATCACAATCACAATCAATCAATCGCCTTTGACTTGATCGATTAATCATCTTCGAATAATCATTACTCAATCAACCGCCTTCTAATCAGTCATTCACACAGGCGCTGTCATCATATACAATGATGCCATTGTTTCTCCTGTCCTATTGTTTTCCTCGCTGCTACTGCTATTGCATGTTTGGAAGACGAAAATGATCAAACCCGCCTTAGCATCTCCTCTACCTCCTTCTCTCTCTTCCTTTGATGTCTTTGGACAACCCCTCTGACAAAACGCAGCGCTCGTGAATAAACTTGTGCCCATCGCTTAGCTTTAGAACAGTGGAGCTTACTATTACGATTACGCTTGTGATAGGTTGCCGGATCTTCTGAAAATCCTGACCTACAACGACTTCATGAAGCCGGACGCCGCCAGAAAACTCCTTCGGAAACTCTCAGACAAATACGACACAAACAGGGATGGAAAGTTCAACTACGCAGGTACACGACTGCTTGAAATGGCGCTATATAAATGTGCCATTATATGTATGTGCCTATTATACATACACAGATACAGACGCACACATAGACGCATACATTCGTTCGTACATACACAAATACATCCATGCTCATACACGTCTATACTTGTAAACATATATAAAAAGGCCTACATAGCCTATATACAAACATGCATACATCAACAAATTCATACATAAATACATACATAGCTATATACAATTTAGACATACATACATACATGCATGTATACATGAATGCATTACTTAGTACAGACACACATCCACACACATTCACATACATACACACGTGCACATACATACATATAGGCCTACATACACATACATACATCATGCATGCATAATTACAGCAGCATAACAAGAGTTATAGGTACAATGCAAATGTTCTGTTGTTGTAATTATAATTGTTATGTTTCGAGAGGTGAACGAGTGAATCTGTGAATCCATCGTCAGATCCGTTCTTCGTTATTCTTCCATTGTCGATTCTATTGTTTATTCCCCGTTGTCATTGTTATTGTTATTTCAATTGTTATTGTTTTTCAGAGTTCGTAGTCATGTTTCACGACACGGAGGAGTTTGTTAAACTCACCAAGGAAGCAGAGCAGGACATACGCGTACAAGAAGACGATTAGACAGACAGATGGACAGATACACAGAGGAGGACTTAAACAGACAGAGACAGTGAGACTGACTAACTCTTTACAATTCCGAATATAAATTAAAATTCTAAAAATACCGTTCTGAGTGTCTGTAAACGGAATTCTTGTAACATTGTAGAAATGTACATTTTGATTACACGGGTGTAAATGTAACCGCGTCTTCTATTACAAACCATTGTATGCATGTGCAGCATATGGTGGTTGCATAGGTCCTTCTCTGTGGAAGGGACTTTCTCCACCGGTTCGCTCTGCCATCCTTTCTGGTAGTCTCTCCTCATCTTTTTCGAAACTAAAATCCTGCCTTTTCCCTCGGGTTGCTCGCACTGGGAGCGCTTCTGAAAGGCTTTTGTTGTGAGAAGCGCTTTATAAATAGCCAAATACAATACAATACAATACAATACAATACAATATGGTGGTGATATAGTAGTCAAGGTCTTTCCTTATAGGTGCTCAGTAGTTTAGTGGTTAGCGTGCTGGACTGCCAATCGAGAGGCCGGGGGTTCAAATTCCCGTCAGGGCAGAAATTTGGTTCGAGATTGTTGCTCCAGCTGCTCCCCCTAGCCAACTCAGCTGTAATAAGTACACTGACCGTACACTGTAGGTGGGAAGATGAGGCGGTGAGGGAGAGGGCTGGCCATCCGCCCTCATATGCCGAGGCTAAGAAAATGAAGTCGCTAGCACTTCATGCCCCCTGCTGCCTCAAAATTAGTTTCAGTTTAACGACTCTGTAGGATAACAAAGATCATTTGTCGTCGCCCTCCTTCTTCGTCCGGGTTTGGGACTTGCACCAGTGGCGTAACGAGGGGCAGAGGGCGGCCGCCCCCCTGGGCGCAGGACAGGGGCGCAAAATTAGGCTTCTGAAAACTGTTTTTATTAAAGAAATCAGACAAGAATAGCTAAAAAGTTAAAAAGTAACTATTATACATGAGTCTTCTGACAATTTGACCATTTTCTTAAGAAAAAAAGACGGGAAAAGAGCCAAAAAAAGGTCATGAAATTCTTGCCTCCGGGTGCACGAACCCCTAGTTACGCCACTGACTGGCACTGCCAGAGTTCGAGAAGTGGCAGTTCTGGAACCTCCCGCTAGACGGTCCGGTTGTCCGATTGCGGTTGTCGCGTCTGCGCTTCAGCCGAGAGATCTACGATGGACAGCGGCGCCAGTGGGACTGCGACTTGGAAGCTCAGTCCTAATGAAGATTGTCAGGTCTTTTGCTAGGCTGTGCTTTGCAACGGGGCCTCACGGAGAGCCCTTGTAGGCGCTATATAAAGCTTACATGTTGTACTCAGACACTGGTAGTGCCAGTCCCGAGCCGGTATAAAAGAGGAGGGCGACGCTAAGCATCGTTGTTATGATGACGGGGTCATTAAAGCGAAACTATTAATATTATTATTAATTCAGTGTTTTATTTTCGACACCTGTAAAACGCTTCTACCTGCTAATATATATTCACTTGCTGCGTTCCAGAACTAGCTACTTGAGCTGTAATATGCCAAAAACTAATCTTTGTCGGCGGCAACGGCCTATGTTGTCATAAGCTGCCGTTAAACTGTGGACACACAGAACTAGCTTCTGGTCTTCTAGAAGCCTATAGGTTAGATAAGGTCGAAGTCAACGGCTCTGGCAGCCGAAAAATATCCTTAAACCACTGAAGACCAATACTAAAAATCCAGCCATGTCATGAAGGATGCTTTATAATGAGGTGCTTCATAGTGTAGTGGTTAGCGTGCTGGACTGTCTCAATCGAGAGGTCGGGGTTCAAATCCCCGCCAGGGCAGAAACATTGTTTCTGATTTCTGCTCCACCTGCACTCCCTGGCCGACTCAGCTATAATGAATACACTGACCGTACACTGTCGGTCGGAAGATGAGACGGCGAGGGAGATGACTGGCCACCCACCTTCACAAGTTCACATGCCGAGGCTAAGAAAATGTAGTTGCTAACGCTTCTAATCTATGTACGTCAAAACACTAGCTTAACGGTTTGCGCGTCTTTTCTACTTATTGTGTGAATACAAAGCTTAAAAAGGTGTCTAAGGGACCAGTAGTAGCGTCAGCTTAACGACACTGACATGTATGATAACAGAGACTATTAGCGTCGCCCTCTTCCTTTCGTTCAGTCTTGGGACTGGCACTGCCTGGCACTAAGGCATGGTTGGTTTGTTTTTCTGTTTAACGACTAACTGTGTGGTAACATAGACCATTAGCGTCGCCCTCCTCCTTCTTTCAGGCTTGGGACTGGCACTGCCTGGCACTATATAAGGCATGGTTGGTTTGTTTTTCTGTTTAACGCCTAGCTGTGTGGTAACAAAGACCATTAGCGTCGCCCTCCTCCTTCTTTCAGGCTTGGGACTGGCACTGGCTGGCACTAAGCACGGTTGTCCAATGCACGGACGTCCTGTGGTGGAGTTATAGGGTAAACGTAGCTAAAAAGAGGTGTGTGAGGACAGTTGTAAGCTCTGCTTCTTCTCCTGAATTACACTATAATATAGTGTCATTCTATATTATAGTGCATGTCATTCTATGTTAGAGATAGAGAACTGACATATAGGAAAAAACTGGGCAGCGAATATATAGAAAGCCTCGTCGGCGGTCGTCCACAGAGAACACTCAAGAGCCCAACGCTGTCTCGGTGAGGAAAGGTCAAGATGTTTGTTGACGGTCGGGTGGTCGATAGTTTACTTCCTAGGACCTAGGTGATACATTGATAGATTCCTACCAACGACGCTATATAAATGGTCGTAATTACAATTACAATTACAATTTTAAAAGTTGACATACACCGTCCGTTTTATAACAGAAAAATACTTGACAATACCAACTATTATAGCATGAATAGTGTACATTAAAAAGAGAGAGATTAGAGATAGGAAGAAATATAATGAGAGAGAGTCAGACGGACAGAGACAGGCAGAGATATAGAGAGACAGAGAGAGACAGAGAAACAGAGACAGACAGATTGACAGAGAGAGACAGACATAGAGACAGAGACATTCCTTCATTCATTCGTTCTTTCATTTATTTATTCGTTTATTCATTCATTAAGAGTCCTTATATTATAGTGCTTCTCTGAAAATGGACGACATTGCCATCAGAGATGGGTAACTAATCGATTAGATGCTAATCGATTAGCTAATCGATTAAACAAACAGCTAATTCTAATTATAATCGATTAGCTGTAGTCTGATGCTAATTCTAATTCTAATTGATTAGCAATTCTAGTTAATCGTACCCATCTCTGATTGCCATGTAGGCCTATATTGGTGAGACGCGGGGGGCGCGGTGGTGTAGGGTATGTTCGGTGCCTTGCAGCCGGATGGTTGCGGGTTCGAATCCACCTCAAGCTGCCGCGTAGGGACCCTGGACAAGTCCTTCACTCGCAATTGGTCATGCGCTTCGGCGTGAAACTCCGATTTATTGTCCGCGCTGTAGTCGGGAGCGCCTCTGAATAGAAATCTTGAAGGGCGCTATAACAAGTGCTCATACATAGGCCTACATACTATGATCACGCTATAACTTCTGATTCGCTTCGACGTCGTTTTGTTCAAACTGTTTACCAACTTCTACATTTTGCAGTCAAAGTTAATACGCATTCCCAAAACTCGAGTTGCCGAATTCTGTACTAAACTTCCATCCGGTATGCAAATTAAAAACAATATGCAAATAGGCAAACCACATCTCGATGTTGATTGGAACAAATCGCTTAAGGATTCGTCCAATGTCAAAACATTCTTCGATAACGAATAACTGCGGACAAAAAATTATAAACAACTTTAAAATTGTTGTCACAATCCCTACCTCTTGTCCCCACGCATATCTCTCGATCCGCTCGATCTACTAAAAATTCTAATTTTGTAAATTCGTATCAATAATTCATAATGTATTGGATGACCTTGCCACGAATGAAAAGCACATCTGCACTCTTTTCTAAACTGCGTCTTCGCGAAACCTTCGTCAAAAGACTAATCTATACGGTAGATGTAAATTTTCTACTCGAATTTAAATCTATTTGCTTGAAACAAAATAGAAACGGAAGTCAATGGAATGAATTATGGACGAGTAGAACGAATAATAATAGTCCTCGGAGTCGATAAAGCTTGGAACAGTAGCTAAACGTCAGAGTTCAAAGTAGGAGAACTGGCGACTTATCTACAGAGCCAACTATAGCTACAGTTGATTCTAAAGATGGTTTCCACTCTGCGATGTCGAGTTCTAGTCCTGGAGTTGTTTCTGCTAATCGGTCAGTAGAGAGTTTTCAGGAAAGAGTATGATTATGATGACAACGACAATCGCAACGACAATGATGATAAAGACGACGATGATGACGACGATTATGATGATAATGGACAATTTGACAAAGATGATGATGACGACGACGATGACGACGATGATGATGACGATGACGATGACGATGACGATGACGATGACGATGATGATGATGATGATGATGATGATGATGATGATGATGATGATGATGACGATGACGATGACGATGACGATGACGATGACGATGACGATGACGATGATGATGATGATGATGATGATGACGATGATGATGATGATGATGATGAACAATGTATTAAGATAAACAATATGAAAATGTTTCAGCATATGTCGCGTCTGTTGGAGCTCATTCAGATATGGAATATCGTCTAATTGAGGAACCAGTCTTCGAACAAGGACTAATAAGCCCTTACGGTTAATTAACATAATTATCTAATTTCTCAAAAATTTAATTTGCTTCACCAACAAGAACATTTCAGGTGTACGAAATAGCGCAGCCTCACAAAAGCAAGCACAACACTGTGTGGGACACGGTGACCGACTGGTTAGAGAGCTCGCATTGTAACTGCGGAGAGTAGGCCTACGGGTTCGATCCTCCTCCCCTGAGACCAGTGGCGTAACTAGGTCTTCCATAAAATTACGCACTTTTGAAGAACTCTGAGGGGAGGGGTCTGGGGAGGGGGCTGTGCCCTCTCCCCAGGGTAAGAAAAATTTTCATTTAGGGGTTTGTAATGGTGCATTTTGGAGACCAACTTTTGATTCAAAGTAATAACATTTTACATAAGTTCTTTGGAAAATTATAATTATAATTTCATAATTTGATTTTTAAAATGGGTTCAGCTGCAAAGTCCCAGCAACTAACGTAGACTAGAAACAGACAGACTCATCAAAGCAATTAACTAAAGCATAAGAAAATAAATTTATTTGTTGGTTTGTAATGGTCCATTTTGGAGACAATCTTTTTGGTTAAAAGTAATAACATTTTACATCAGCTCTTTGGCAAATTATGATTCATTCATTCATTACAGAGATTTACATAGCGCCCCTTCAAGATTATCTACTTAGGAGCGCACCCGACCCAACTCCGAAGTCCGAACAGTCTTGAAGTTAGAATAGAACGTGATCTGAAGGGCTCTCGGCATTAGGCGTAGTGCCAAAGGAAGCCCATTCCAGATTGCAGGCCAGCAACAGAAAAAGCACGGCGCTGCAGAATAGAAGTCCGCGACTGGGAGACAAGAACCTCAGCCTGCCTAGAAGAGCGAGGAGAACCACGGTGCTGGATGCTGAGGGTGGTGCTCCTGTAGATAAACAGAGACCACATCAGCGCCAGACCAAGGAAGAGATCCCGTAAGCGATCCAATGTGGGAAAGGAAGCCAATGCAAGACATCCCGCATATAGTCAGTAACATGGAGGAATCTTGGGATGCAACCAATATAGCGTGCCGCCGAGCGTAAGACCCGAACCAAGCACCCAACCCGAGTCGCCGGAAAACCCACGCAGAGGGCGCTGCAATAATCAAGACGGGAAACAACAAAGAAGTGGATAAGCATTAAGGCAGCATTAAAGGTTAAGGAACGGAAGACCTCTCTAAGCTGACGCAGCTGGTATAGTGGTATACACAATCGCGGCATAGCAGGCTGATATGCCGCGTGAACGTTAGTTCTTGATCTAATGTGACACCAGGGTCCCGGACAAAGGATGAGAAAGCAATGGCGTACGGAGCGTCGGAGCTGAAATGCCGCGGGGCGACGGCCCAAAATGCTGCCCTTGGCCACTTAATTTTGGATATGTTATTTTCTCTAAGAGATTGCAGTTTTCATGACGATCGTCGATCTCATTACATACACGCCTGTAATTTTATTTTATAAAGTTGATAGCCTGCCTGGATTTATCAATTAATTAATTTCTTTGCCACTGTGAGAAAGTAATCTGCGGGAACTCCTGGGCAAGGGCCTTCAAATCAATTTTGGCGAGCTGCTGGCGCGTGCCAAGCCAAATGAACTGGGTCTTAGATGAGTTTAGCCGCAGGCGATTGGAGGACATCCAGGCCTCGAGAGCCTCCATTGCCCGGTTCATGGCCCGGGCTTCGGTAATGGCTGCTGACGCAGGACAGTGCAAAAACGCCTGCAGGTCACCCGCATAAGATTGGTTCAGCACAGAGCAAGGCTCAGCAAGAGGCCAGGAGAGGACCAGTATCAGCAGTATAAATAATATAATTAGAGAAGAGGGCCCAGCACAGATTCCTGGGGCAGGCCAAACGGGACAGGAACACATGGAGTCCTAGTAGACACGTAGACTGCAGAGAAGGAACGGTGATGGAGGTAGGAAACAATCCAGTCAAGAAAGTTACCAGAAAGGCCAAACGGGGTAGATAGGCGCCTAAGAATGATATCGTGATCGACGGTGTCAAACGACGCGTGCTGACAGCAAATAATGCTAAGAGGATGACCTGTGACCTATCAATAGCCCCATAGATATCAGAGAGGAGGCGAACTAACAGGGTCTCCGTGAAGTGGCCCTTACGAAACCCAGATTGAAAAGTCGGTAGCAAATTGTCCTTATCAAGATACCTTAACATATACAGAAACCAACTTCATAAAGCTGCTGCTTTACGAGTGTCGCAATAGTTTCGCCAGTGGTGTCAAGCGTTGGGAAAACTTGGGATGACAGTTAGGCCCTATAAATTGTTCTTTTGCCACATGCTGAGAACCGGGTTGTTCACGCTATCAACATATCGTATAAGCTGACCGATATCTGTTCTATGTGGGTACAACCTAGCCGCACGACATTCTGTCACAATAATGTCTCGAACTCACAGGCCACACAGGTGGATCAGCTGATTTTTGAATCAACGGACTTATGTACTGGGTTTTGCGTGGACCAGATGACATTAGCTTTAATACGATGATTTAATCTATAGTGTCGGTCTGAGATCGAAATTTCAGAAGTGTCACGAAATTTGCAGAGTCTTCACTATGTCGGCGAAGGGAAATGTTTTACTGACTGTACAGTAATAAAGTCTGCACATTAGAAATTCAACGAATAATAGTAGGCCTAATCTAGAATGTCAAAAGTAATCTAAACGGTTAAAAAAATTGAGAGCTGCTAAAATCTTTACGCATTTGCGTAATTGCGTAATGC
This sequence comes from Aporrectodea caliginosa, assembly GCA_020284085.1. Classification (NCBI taxonomy): domain Eukaryota; kingdom Metazoa; phylum Annelida; class Clitellata; order Crassiclitellata; family Lumbricidae; genus Aporrectodea; species Aporrectodea caliginosa. The sequence goes on along the minus strand of JACEVL010001301.1, from coordinate 430,066 downwards.
TAGTTACGCGCCTGCCTGAGACTGTTACCGTGTAGGGACCTTGAGCAATCCATTCACTCACAATTG
>JACEVL010001301.1:107500-425000 GCA_020284085.1 Aporrectodea caliginosa | reverse complement strand
CATGATCATAATCACAGTCATGATCGCAATCACAATCAAGATCGCAATTATAGTCATGATCGTCGTAATCGTGATCATAATCATAATCACAGTGATAATCATATTGCAGTAAGGCTAATGACAACAATCAAAATCTCAATCAAATCGCACTCAGAATCATAATCATAATCACGATCATGATCATATTCAGAATCATGATTACGATCACAGTAACAATCATAATCGCAATCGTTATTAATAATTGTTGTTTTCCTGCTAAAGTTGATATCCACGATGAAGCCGAGGACCACGATGTTGCTAAGGACAATAACGTGACAACAAAGGTTTCCATAGCAACAGTCGACGGATATTCGGTATCTAAGGAGATTGAACAAAAACAAAAGTAATGCAGAAAAATCATCAAATTCTAGTTGCATCTACTTTGTAAGATTTAAGTGGTAATAACCGATTTGTAAGATTAAATGGTAATAACTTTTTTAAAGATTTAAATGGTAATAACCAGTTTGTAAGATTTAAATGGTAATAACCAGTTTGTAAGATTTAAATGGCAATAACCAATTTGTAGGATAAGAGTGGCATTATTCTAACCAGTTTGTCAGATTTCACTAGTATTAGAAAATTTGTAACATTTTAATGGAATTGCCCATTTTTGACATACAGTGGATTTATTATTTTGTAGCATTTTACTAGTATTATCCATTTTTTAACATTTCAATAATATTAACCAATTTGTTATAGTTAACCATTATTAACCAATTTGTAACATTTAAGTGGCAACACCAATCTGTAACATTTCAGTGTCATTTGGCCACTGGCGAAATTCGCAGAATGTGATTTCGGCCATAACACAGTCGCAGCATCTCTAGCTAAACCACTTTTCCCTTTAATCAGTTTTTATTCTGTCACTGGTTATGCTTGGTTGATCCAGCAATGACGTCGCTGGTTCTGTTGCGTCCAGGATTGACATCAGTGATTATGTTGAATGCAGCGGTGACGACATCAAGACTGCCGCTCCCGGAGAAGGCGATACGACGCCGTCAGATGACGTCAAGACAACGTCATCGGATAGCGACGTCAGTGTCATGGCAACGTCTTCGGTCAGTGACGTCAGTGTCGAGACAACGTCATCGGTCAGCGAAGAAACCAGTGGAACTGAAACGGTTACTGAAGGCATTGCTGCTGAAGGGAAGGTCGAAATCGATCAGTCCACACCAAAGCCACCGTCGAAGGTCCGTGATGAAACGAATGTCACAGAAGAGGAAATAGTTTTTGGACGACTTAAGGGTACTTCCTTCTCCTTTCTCGCAATCGTAATCTCAATCTCGAAATTTATAAAGCTATGTTTAATGCTAAAAGCGCAGGGCACCAGCTTATTCACGAGCGCTGCGTCGTGTCACTGTGTCAGAGGGGTTGCAAATGGATATCAAGTGGAGGTCATACTCTTTTGAGTTCCTTTGTTTTCCTTAAAGAGTTTCCTTAGAGTTTCTTTGCACTTCTTTGAGTTCCTTTGCACTCCTTTGAGTTCCTTTGTACTCCTTTGAGATCCTTTGCACTTCTTTGAGTTCCTTTTTACTCGTTTAAGTTCCTTTGCACTCGCTTGATATCCTGCATGGTTACTTTAGACAACAAGTACGTCTACATAAGATCCGTGCTTCCAGTGAAGAGCCTCCAGTCCGACCTTCCCTCCCATCTGGTTCTCGACGTAGACTTTGAGGACAATAAGGCTGAGGATGGTAGCAGGAAGATCGTCCTCAGTACCAACGACCAGGCGCTCAGCGAACAATGGCACATCGACAATCAGACGAATTCCATTCGAAATAGACAGAAGAACTTGTGCATCAGTTTCAACGGTATTAACCAATGAGATATTATTATCATCGCTAGAGGGAACATGACGTAGGCCCTATATTCCCTTCGCTAATTTTTTTAAGCCACAACCATAGATATAATAACACCAGATCGAGAGTTCCGCAGTTAATTTAAATTGAAATGACGCGTTTTGATTGGTTGAAATTCATGGACGCAGTCAAGCTTAAGCGAGACCGTTTAATATCTTTTCAAAGCTTACGACTTGCAAAAAGTACAACACACAAAATATACAACTTATCGATTAAATAATATTCCAGCGGCCTCGTTTTCGGGCTTTAATAAGTTGCCGCATCCACACACTACACAATTTAACTTTCGATCGGGTCGCCATTTTGAGCGGGCTCGGGGTCAAGGCCGTTATGGTTACACGTTAGCGGGCTCGGGGTCACAGCTTCAAAAAAGATGGCGGATGCGGGCTCTAGTGATATATTTATATATTGTACATCTCTATGGTATTAACCAATGAGATATATTTATAAGCGCTAGAGACCGTATGACGTATGTTTTCTACAGGTCGAATTGACGCCACAATCGCTAAGCGACCTTGACCCAGAAGCTAGGCATTCTAAGTATAGATATCGATGGTTACTTTGTGTAGCCTATCACAGCTGAAGTTGTACTGTGAAATGAAGCTTGCATGACGTCAGCCAGCGCTTATTAATTAACATAACTGGTGACTTGTCCACGCATTTCACGTCGATGATGACGTCGATTTATATTATACATCTCTATGCCTAGCTTAAGAGTCGCAGCCTCACCATAGATGGTAGATGCTCGCTCTAGTGATATATTTATATATTATACATCTCTATGGTATTAACCACCTCACCATTCATTCATTGTCGATTTGTGTATTTATTAAGCGCCACTATAGTTAATGACGAAGCATCAATCGATGGCGCTGAGCAATTGTGAGTGAAAGATATGCTGTGCTTTCAGTTTGAAAATGTTTACCGAACAAAGGGTAAATGCGACTGTCTTGTTAGGAATAGCACGCATATTTAACGACATTACCAGATTAGACTTCATTAACGTACACTGTGAGTTGTGACGTCACTTGTCAGAGAGGAATCAGCTGATCGCTAGTCCGTGCAACGTGACGAATGAGCGGCAGTGGTGGCTCTATGACCATATCCGTCGTTGTCTGCACAACCCACACTACGACTACGTAGCTGAGGTTGGGAACGCCGAAGCAGAGGTCGGAGGCGGTGTCAAGGTCGGGGCCTACGACAATAACCTCAGTCAGCATTTCGAGCTCGGAACACTGTAAGTGTATTGCAATTGCTATTGGGAATTTATATAGCGCCTGGGTCAAGGAAACTAATCATAGACGCTCTCTACCCTAGCTCAAACAATATCATCATTGCTCATTTTATTAAACGCCACTATCTAATGACCAAGCATCAATCGATGGCGCTGAGCAATAATTGTGAGTGAATGACTTGCTCAATGTTCCTACACAGTAACCGTCTCACAGAGTCGTTAGAGAGACAATACTCAACTTTGCTCCATCGGGTCTCATGCTTATATAGCTTCGGTTGATAACGTTTTAAAGGTGTCTAAAGAGAGCGCAATAAACAATCGCCCGTGGTTCCAGTATTTAACAACATCTTATGGCCGTTGACGTCGACATTACGTTACCCAGGTGTAATATTCGTAAACAATCAGCGGGGAATCCTGAGTTTAACGACACTTTACAAGTGGCAACAAAGGTTATTGTCGATAGAAATTATTTTGAACAGTGCCCACTGTTCGTATTAGAGTGTGACCAATTGGCATTTATTGCAGATTTCCAGATCCGGAGAGTTGGCCTGCTTTTTCGCCGATTCCGGATTCGATACGATTAATCGGCAACATTCATTTTTATTTGGTTCTAGGCACTGTTTAGTAGTAGTTTCAGACACTGTGTGATTACAAAGATCATTAGCGTCGCCCTCCTCCTTTATCCAGACTTGGGACTAGGGAATGTAATCCCGACCATTTTGCCAATCCCGGGTTTACCGGATTAGAAATGAATCAATCCCAGGATCCCGGGATTGACGTTTGCAAGGAAAAATTCGTCTTGACTAGAATAAATATAGGCCCCGATATTTAATGCTATAAAGCAGTTGTGTACTAAAGACAATGATTTTTAGAACGTTGTGGCTTTGTATTGTTAACTTGTTACTTAAAATGAAAAGTTAAAAGTTCAATGTCCATGTACTGTTAAAAATTATTTACGATAAAATGATCGCAAGAAACGTAAAAGTGTCAATAGTTGAATGTCCTAGCCTTGAGCTTATCTTATAGCATAGAACACCTACCACCGGAAATGCACGTTCCGCCTCAACTGACGTTTATTATTTATGAAATCTATTAAATATATTTAGGCCCTAACTAAATGAGTTCATAAACACTATTCTATATGACTGTCATCGTCGTAGACGTAGGCCTAGTAGGCTATAGTAGTAGGTTAAATAACAAAAATGCAATACACCTTGTCTACTTCGACCGCGAATTGAGCTCGAGCAATTACTCATTAGGTAGTGACACTTGGCAGCAGCAGGAATGGGTTGATTACTTATGGGTTGATAGTGATGATACCATGGCCCGAAGTCAGGTCGAGAATACCAGATGACCACCGCATTGACCGACCACAGCGCGAGGAACCCAGGCAGTGAGTGGAAGGATCTTCCCCAGGCAGTAGCAGGCTAGCCTGGCAGCAGCATGGCAGTAGGGTGCACCGCTTCAGCTCCCTGATAGCCTATTAAGGCAACACAGGGACGATCCATCTCTGTAGTCTTACTAGGGCCTCTGCTTAATTATCTGTCGTATTAGCGTCAAACGCCCAAGGAAGAATTAGACTGTGCATCATGTAATTTTAATAAAAAACCGATTTTTGTAATTCCGGAAATACGGGATTTCATGTTTGTCAATCCCGGGATTCCGGGATTTGAAAAGTTCCGGGATTCGGGATCCCGGGATTACATTCCCTACTTGGGACTGGCAGTCTGGCACTGCCAAATGGCGAGCAGTGGTGGAGTTTTAATTTAAAATCTGTTTAATTCATGTCCCAGTGACTATTTATATGTCAATTTTAACACATGCATCGCATATTACTAATTAACAATTGCCCCTCGCGTTCCATGCCTTTATAGCATCGGTTAAAAACTTTTAAAGGTGTCTAAAGAGAGCGCCCCTAAACAAATCGGTCACCGTATTCCATTCATAGCAGACAGTTTTACTTTATAGTGGACTGAAGGAGGTGGTGGTGGTGGTGGTGGTGGTGGTGGTGGTGGTGGTGGTGGTGGTGGTGGTGGTGGTGGTGGTGGTGGTGGTGGTGGTGGTGGTGGTGGTGGTGGTGGTGGTGGTGGTGGTGGTGGTGGTGGTGGTGGTGGTGGTGGTGGTGGTGACGACAACGATAATGATTACGATGATCTCCTAAGTTAGTTAACGCTTTTCCACATCTCCGTTTTTGTTCAACCTGACGAATGACGATGGCGTGTAGCCTACTTACTCTTTAACGACGCTGTGTCATTAGAAAGATGAATAGCGTCGCCCTCCTCCTTTATCCAGGCTTCGGTCTGGCAACAGATGAAAACCGTGTAGTGGCGTAGCCCTCGTTATTAGTAGTTTCTGTTGTTTAACATCGTGTGGCATCAAAGGCATTTCACGTCAAAAGAAATTCTTTACGGTTCTCACTGTTTAGTTTCATAACAAAAAACGTCTCCCTCCTCTTTTATCTATGGTTGGGACTGGCACTATCAGAGTACTGTAACAGGTGGTGGCGGATTTCAGGTGTGTAAACTCTGGTCACCGACGCGGTATATATTGTGTAACTGGTCATCGATCAATATTGTGACGATGATTACAAGTAGATGAGTATTGTTGGTGGTAGTTTCAGTTTAACGACACTGTGATAACAAAGATCATTATCGTCGCCCTCCTCCTTTATCCAGGCTTGGGACTGGCACTGTCAGAGTAGGCCTACGAACAGTGGCTGAGCTGTACTTGAGAACAAGTAGTTTCAGTTTAACGACACTGTGTGATAACAAAGATCATTAGCGTCGCCCTCCTCCTTTATCCAGGCTTGGATAGTGTAGTGGTAACATCAGTCGCGTGAAGAGCTGCAGTAGGTAGCTCCAAAGTCCCAAAGATTTACTCAGCCTATCATTCGCAAGATGGTGATTATAGCTATTACTTGTCAACGTTTAAAAGGTGTATAAAGCGAGCGTTATCCCAGGCCTGTATTATATCGTTGGAATCATTTTCAAAGGTGTCTAAAGAGAGCGCTCTAACCAATTCTTTACTGTGACCCACGATTAATTGTTGGATTGGATCCGGAGTTTAACGTTAACGGCAACAAAGGCTGTTGACGTTGAGATGAAATTATTTCGAACAGTTCTCACCGTTCGTATCGTATAATCCAGAAAGGCCAATAGGCCTACTGGTGTTTTGACAAAACTATTATTTCAGGAATAACGAATGTGCGGGATATAAATAGACCTATAGCGGCTTTTGGAGCTGTGCACAAGGGTCGAAGTAGGCCTGTAGAGCCAAGTATGCATGTAGTATCCAGTGTTTAGCCACATCTTATGGCGGTAGTATCCAGTGTTTATCCACATCTTGTGGCGGTAGTATCCAGTGTTTAGCCACATCTTGTGGCGGTAGTATCCAGTGTTTAGCCACATCTTGTGGCGGTAGTATCCAGTGTTTAGCCACATCTTATGGCGGTAGTATCCAGTGTTTAGCCACATCTTGTGGCGGTAGTATCCAGTGTTTAGCCACATCTTGTGGCGGTAGTATCCAGTGTTTAGCCACATCTTGTGGCGGTAGTATCCAGTGTTTAGCCACATCTTGTGGCGGTAGTATCCAGTGTTTAGCCACATCTTGTGGCGGTAGTATCCAGTGTTTAGCCACATCTTGTGGCGGCTAAGGCCATCGTCGACCTTACATCACAAAGAGCCACAAATGAACTAGTTTTTTATTTCTTCACTTTCAAATGCCCAGCATGACACCAACAGCCAATGTTTCGATGAAATGTCGCTAATGAGCCAAATTAGTGTTTGAATAGTATAAGTTAAGCTTATATATAGATGAACGGGTCTGTTTTAAAGGTGTCTAATACGCCTTTGGCGCTGTAATATCGAGGACTGAAAAAGATGTGAATAAGAGGTTAATTCATTCTTGTTTGACAATTGACAGCCAATCAAGGAATTTGGCGCATTGAGAAAAATAAGTCAGACTTTGAAGCAGCGCCAATGCAGAAGCCGAGATATATTTATGAGTTTTACCTTACATTTACTCCAGGCTTTACTGTTAGAACGCGGCGTTCAAGTGAGACCGCTGACATGGGCGAAGCAGCCTGTGGTGCAGTCATAAAAAAAATTGTCGGTGGGAAGATAAGACGGCGAGGTAGAGGACTGGCCACCCGCCCTAACATGCCGAGGCTAAGAAAATGAAGTCGCTAACACTTCATACCCACAGCTGCCTCTCGGGGCTAGCTTAAGGAACTGCTATTCTTCTTCATAGGGTTATAGGCCGATTGGTTTATAGTACAACGGAGATTCCTTATAACGCGCATCGTTAAACATGACTTCTGATATAACACGGTCGTGTTGCGATGGATCCAAAATCAGTTCAGTTATAGAAGATAAACTCTTCATAGCATAAAATCCGTCAAAGACGATTTTTGACATGGCTTTCGAAGAAAGTATTAATTGTAGTGGAAGTTTATAACTGCTATTGCGCCGGTGTCTAATGCAAAAAGGCATTAACCGATGGCGCAACAAGAAAACGAGCCGTAAGTGAGGTCAATATTCAGAAGATCAGTCCGTAAGAGTAAGACGAAGATCAGTCCGTAAAACGAAGATCAGTCCGTAAGACAAAGACAAAGATCAGCCCGTTAGACAAAGATCGTATACTGGCTGCTATAGAGGCGCTATATGAAAGTTATTTTACAATTACACCTACAATATTATTGAGTGCCAGTAGCGTAAGCCAGAAAAACAATTTCTGGGGAGGTTTCCATTGGACGTGGTCGCAAAGTTAAGTTTTTTTAATTTCGCAAATAAAAGCATGTGAAAAAATTCAGAAATTTATTTGGGGTTTGAACCCGTAAAACTATCACCTAAATACGCCCATGTTGAATGCTGTTGCTGCTGATAATGTTGTAGACCGTTATACTTCGTGGTGGTGAACGAGGAGACGGGGCTGGCGTTGTCTGTGTTCGAGGACAGGGATCGACCGGGTACGAAGCTCGTCCTTGCCCGTCTACAGATCCCGCCGACCAACGGTCAGCTCTGGTACTTCGACATGAAGGACACACTCCGATCGAGGATCAACGACTACGTCATCGACGGCTCATGTGAGAAAAGCGACCGAATCTCGGCAAAGAACAAGTTGCACGTAATCTAATCTCCAAACTTCTAAAGCGCCACTCGAAAGCCAAGCGCAGGGCACCAGCTTATTCACGAGCGCTGCGTCTAGTCAGAAGGGTTATCCGAGAGAGTAGTCCGAAGGAGGGCCGAGTCCGGGCTCCAGAGGATCAGAGGGGTCAGAGTAGCTGCTAAGGTGGGTGTCGTCAGTGGCGTAACGAAGGGTTTCAGCGCCCAGGGGCAAGGGTTGATGACTGCGCCCCCTCTTAATTTTCTTGTAGACTTTTAATCCTTCTTTTCATAGTACTGTGTACCACTGAAAGCTAATTTTGCGCCCTCTGGTGCTGCGCCCGGGGGCGGCTGCCCCCTCTGCCCCCCCCTTCGTTACGCCACTGGGTGTCGTTTAGGTCAAGAGTTGGGAGGTACATGATCAGTTGAGTCGGGGTAAGAGTTCTTGAAGAGCAGAGACTTCTTTTCGAGTGGAAAGCCTTGGCAGTGATGGATAGAGGAGCTTGATGCGGATGATGGTGGGTGATTGGAGATGATGGTGGCGGAACCGAAAAAGTGCGGAAGTCAGGAGGTAGGTCGTTCCACGGGGTCAAGGACGTGAATGAATTTCTGTATCTGCCTCGCTTTTCATTAAGCGCCTAAGAATCATGGGTACAAAAGCTATAATATGTAATTCTAATCACAGAGGCAGATTTTGCAAGTATTAGTCTTTTCTGTAATTCAGTATTTTTATCGTTCTATTCCTCGTCATTTATCAGTCTGCTCCAGTAGGCTAATCCAACTGCAACGTAATGTAAATCTAAATTTCTCAGCGCCACATCGGAGAGACCAGCTTAAATACCGGCGCTATATCAAATCAACAGCCAGCCTGGTCAGAATCCGAGGAAGATTATAATTATTAAGCCGAGAAGACAGCACGGTACGTGTTACGGTGGAAATTTGTTTTATTCTATTAATTCAATACTGTATGTATGAACTTGTCTATTTCTTATCGTTTTCATATCAGCCAACACATTTCGTTCGGAGCCTTTCTCCTACGAAGCCGTCGACACAACAACGTGGACCTTTTTTGACCGCCATATCATCAATCTGTACGATCAAAGGCAAGTCATGGAACCAGCGTTACGGGAAAACGACGAAGATACAGCGCTCGCTCCGAAAAGACGCAACGATGACAGAATTGGACAGAAATTCAAAATCGTCTACAATTATCAAACTGATGCTGTTCTGACCCCAGAGAACATCACGACTACTTTGTCTGGTCCTTTCGCCGAAAATCAACCCATCACCTTGTAAAGAACTAAAATATTGGACTGGCTGCCCTAACTTTACGTAGACGTATCGACCTAGTTTCAAGGCGGAACTCAATAACTGAAATTCGAGACGGGCACTAGGCTCTACCTATACATGTAATAAAATCGAATGTTCATTCGCAGGTTGTCAATTTCTGTATTTAAAATAAAACGCTACTGACCGTTCTTTCAAGGCTGTTGTTATCTCTAGCAATGTTCCTAAACAGACAGCCTATTTACGTCAACCATAATTGTTATGACATTCCGTTTTTATTAATCAGGTAGTAAGTAGGCTAAGTGGTAGCCATTTTGGTGATGAGATGAGAATATGAATAAGTGTGTACTCGTGAATTCAGATTCCTCTGTACCTCAATTATAATACAATTCATCCACAAGAAAAAATTCATATTTAGGAATATTATTTATTACTTTACACAAGGTAACAAATATTTCTAAAGTTTCCTTATGAATGGTAAATATGGACACCACTGGTGTAGCAACATGTCTAAACCCTTTAATAACCGCTTACAACAACTCAAACACAAATGCTTTCCTTTAGGCCAGTCCACGACTCAAGGAAGCTACCTCTAAATTTAACCGGGCATCAAGAACTTACATTCCTAACTTTAGGAAACTTAACAAGAAAAGAGCTAACGTCAGTCTATTTCACTTTGTTACGTTGGAAGATGTGGAGTTGTCCTGAAAGCGCAATTCTCTTATCTACACCACTACAGCTTCTTTCAAGAACCCCTCAAAGATGTTGTATAAGTAATTTGTAAACATATATTATGTGCAAGTCCGATTGTCAAGTATTCGTTCGAACATGTATGACCTTTTACCTTTATCCCTATCCGTACTAAACTGCCGTCTACAATGCTAGACAATGCCATTGAACTTAACCAAACTTAGCGTGACTAAACTACTGTCCACAGAGGCGTAGTCCTGAGGTAAACAAGTGTTTCAGTTGTCAAAAAAGAGCTGGGGATTCAACACTTTTACGGATCATAAACTCCAAATATTTCTAAAGCACTGCTCTGAAGCTAAGTGCAGGACACCAGCTTATTCAACAGCGCTAGGCATAATCACAAGCTCCGATTACCAAAGTATACGAACACAGGTCAAAATCTAATGTTGTTAACATTTCACACGTGAAACAACTGACAACTCGTGAGATATTTTAGTTTCCAGACTCCCAGCATCTTTTCAGTTATGTAGTCGAGGGGGTTTGAAGAGCTAGGGGCATAAACCCCCATTCCCTAAGAACACCAAGGTAAAGCATCTCCTGAGCTTCCAAACAAGGATGGTAATTCAAGTTAGAGTAATCGTTCATCTTGTATGTGAATCTACAAACTACCATCGTGGTCAGATGTGTGGGCAAAAGATCTTTTGGCTTAAGTGCAAATGAGACAGCAGTAATCTAACGGGATAACGGATGCAACGGACGCGTTCGCTATGTCCTCTGTGAGTGTTTCACGACTCCGACTGTCAGTGATCCGATGACTGGTCGATGACGTCGATCGCTTCCTGTGACTTGTCGCCCTCACCGTCGGACATCGAGCTGAGAAGGTCCGAGCTGTCCGTCATCAACATCGGGTCTGTGAAAAATAAATGCAAACGCTGAGCCAAACAAGTAACAAAAGTATCTGCCAACAATAGGTCCACCTGCTGCAGTCTTAATTTAACAATCGATCTAATTACTTCTTCAGTGCCTTCACGGACATACCCAGGAAAAATGTAAAGGGGTTTTAGATTTTTGGGGGTTCTATTGGACATGGTCATATTTTTCTACATTTTTAGTTTTTAAACAGATATGCGTTTATTTCGTGTGGGATACCCATAAAAAAACCCTAAATACTACATGGTGCCATTATAATGCACAGTTGATACAATATAGAATACAACTGCTTTTGATATTGCACTCCTTCCAAAGTTCAAAAGTGCACACACAATCGTACGACACACTATCCACGGCACTGAGCAACTGTGCATGAAGAACTTGCTCAATAAGGTCCTTACACAGTGACTGCCTGTACGAAGGCTCAAACACATACTCTGCATTACAGGTCAAGCGCTCGAACCATTGGGCTGCCGTGATGGTGGTCACCTCAAGTTAAACCCGTACCCAAAATCATAATCTGACAGTGATTACTACGATGTGTGTACACCAAAAAGCAGTTACCAATTGCTTCATTAAAGGATATTCTTACTTTTTACTTACTTACTTACATCTGAAAAGTCAGAGAAATCATAAGCTGGGCTATGGTAGAGTTTTGAAACACAAGAGGTTGTCTAATAACCATGCAGACCTACACCAGCCAAACTACTAACCAAAAACCCACCAACCGAACAGCTAGCCTGTCAGCCAGCCAAGCGTCCAGCCGACAAACATACAGATATATAACCATGTGTAGTAGTTTCAGTTTAACGACACTGTGTGATAACAAAGATCATTAGCATCGCCCTCCTCCTTCATCCAGGCTTGGGACTGGCACTGTCAGAGTACGACCAGTGGCGGAGTTATAACCACGTGTAATCGTCCCTAACCTAATCTGTACTGCAACAATATTAGCCGTTCCAGTGGCAATACCTGCAAACGATGACAACACGTTGCCACCGTCGTTGCTCTCCATTCGCACGAAATGAGGTCCTGCAAGCGAAACGAGCTCTGACTCCAGCGAATGACCAACGTCTATTTGTTCGTGAATTTCACTTTCGATGACCTAGATGATAAAAAGAGCAAATTAAATCAACGATCCAGACGTCTATCCTCAACAACATCTCTAGCAGCATCCATAATTCAACTGTGGAGCGGAATCTGTTGGTTGGCTACATGCATGTGCATGGGCCTTCCAATGGTGACTCTTTCTAGTTTACTGTGCATTGTTTCGCTACCTGATGTAATAGCCTAGTTGCAAATGACATTTAACAACATATAGGGTAGCACAGAGAAAGCGCTTTTGTGAGATACTTAAAAATGTGCTATATTCAGTCCCCTGATACATATGTACATACATAATAACTGAAAACAGGACAGAAAACCACCAGGATAAGAAAATGTCAGAACAATAAACAATGGGACAGACAACCAGGCGACAGAACAATACTATTATTGAAATTTATGTTATTATAACTTATAAAAATTATATATTATTATTAAAACTTTTAAAGAAATTATAATAATTATAAAATCTGTACATATACCTCGCAGAAGTTGTTTGCAATGACCATTTCGTCATCGCAGCTGATGTGCTCGCCAACGTCTAAATCGTTGCCATTGATGACGACAGACATTGAGTTCATGACCTCTTCGTGTTCCAGTTCCTCGACGTGTAATATTCTGTGGTGGCCAAGTTTGTCTGTGTCGTGACCAACATCGTCAAGCTGATGAAAAACTGTTAATGACAACAACGTTTGTACTCGTTCTTCTCAAAGATATCTATTCCAGCCATTTATATAATGCTCTGATTGCAATGCGCGCCCTTACAGCCGTCTATTTCACATGACTGAGCAGTACCATCTATTTCACATGATACATGTACGTACTTGTACATGTGATCCTGGCTATTTCACATGATGCACAATTGCAGTACATGTGATACAGCGGTATTGGCTATTTTACATGATATGTACTTGTTGTACAAATGATCCTGTGGTACTGCCTATTGCACACATATATATATATATTCGTTTAATTGAGAAAACAATCTGACAAAAACGCAGAAATGCTAACATGAGTGATAAAGAATAATTAAAGTTCATTAGAATATTTTAGAATAAAATATGCACATGATACATAGTTGTTGCATATGATCCATTTTGCTACCATTATATGATAAATAGTCATGTCATTTCACAAGATTCGGTGGCACTGTCTATATTACATGGTGTTCTCCACATTACAAGACAATCACTCTTACCAGTCGGCTACTATGTCCATCTACTATATTCAGTGGAGATGTTTACCTTGATGGTGGCTGGACAGAACGTGGGCGGAATCATCGGAATCGTCGTGAATATCTCTGGCTATGATCACCTGATTGATTCCAGGATTCATCTGCACCAGAACGTTCTTATTCCCCTATGGCCAACAATTCATTATTTATAATTAATTATCCATCTAATTAATTTCACTCACAACTTATTCACTTAAAACCAACAAATAATTATTCACTTGGTAATTAATTACTCATTTAATTAATTTTCATAGCTCGATCCTCAGGTCAGGTCTGCCATGGCCCAATCCCGATCTTTTGCCTCCGCTGGCCCCTCACTATCCCTCAGTTCACTGTACGATTCTCACTGGAGGTCCTGCTGAATCTCTTCACTGCCTTAAATCTTGTCTTTTCTCTTGGTGTCCTTCACACTGGGAGGTGCCTATTATTGGTCCACACCGCGAGAGGTGCCTTAGAAATTCTTACATACAATACAATTCCTAAATACAATTTTATGCATTCACCTAACACAATTTATTTCATACACACCTTGCCAAAAAAATAACAATAACACCAATAGTCATAGATTCAAAAGCAAGGTCAGGTGAAAGATCGTAAAATGCACCTGTCCCCCTACCTGCTTCAAGGTATGAATGACGAGGCTGTCGGCAAGGATTCCGTTCATCGTGAAGACGGTCGGAGAGGGGTTCGTCTCTGAGTCCCTCGCAATCACGTATGTCTCCTGCTCCGTCTGTTCGCAGACGTCCTCGAGGAACCGGTACGACTGAACGCTGCTTCCCGTTCGCGACTCTTCGTCGTCGCAGACCTCCGCGCTCAGGGAGGCGCTGTCTATCGACATGGTAACCGGAATGGCCAGCTTTCCCCCGGGCATGACCTGGAGGGTCTGGAAGTCGAGGTGCTCCAGTTTGATGCTGTTCGAGGGCTGAAGCGCAGACGATAGACAGGAGGAAAAGGACGAAACGGTCGGAGAACGCGTCTTGTTTCTTGTGTGCATTGACTTGACCATCTGCAGTAACTCTAAATAGGAAACAAGGAGATAAGACAGCTGACCTACATTCAACCAATAGGCTGTGACCTTTATATGACTATTGACCTACATTAAACCAATAGGCTGAGACCTTTGTATGGCAACTGACCTACATTCAACCAATAGGCTGAGACCTTTATATGACAATTGACCTACATTTAACCAATAGGCTGAGACCTTTGTATGACAACTGACCTACATTCAACCAATAGGCTGAGACCTTTATATGACAATTGACCTACATTTAACCAATAGGCCGAGACCGTTGTATGACAAATGACCAACATTTAACCAATAGCTTCTAATTGTTATAATTATCAACATCATCATCGTGATTCGTGACGGTCATCATTAACATCTAGTGGGACATGACGGCCAATTGGTTAACCATTAGCAGAACCCGTACTCTCTGTGAATGATGCTCAGTTATTAGATAGTGGTGCTTAATAAATAGATGTTTTGAGATCATTCATTCAGAGGACTTATATAGCACCCCTCCCAGATACCTACTGAGAGGCGCTCCCATCCCAACTCTGGCAACAGAGAACAGTTTTCAGATGCTTGTAAAAGGTGTATGCAGAGTCCCTAGCTAAATTAGTTAGTTTGGGAGCCATCTGAGGAGTTTCTATTGAACCGGTGCTATAAAAATGACAGTTACAATAGCCGAGAGCAGTACATGGCTACTGACGTGGAAACGGCATCTGACTGTAGTTGCTGATGTGTCTCTTCATTGACCACCATTTGCCATGCAACCACTGCGGAGATCGAGCACTGGCGAAAACAAAACCACACACACAGTAATCTAATCTAATAACTTCTATAGCTAATCAAATCATATCTAATGACTTCAATAGCTAATCAAATCATATCTAATGACTTCTATGGCTAATCAAATCCAAGCAACAGAACATGGCCTTGCAATTGCATGACCTTGTCAATGATATTTACGTGTTAGCGGACTGATCCTCTGGATAGTCACATCTGCCTGTTTATTAGATAGTGGCACATAATAAATGCATAATAATGATAAGTATGGGTTCGATCCTCCTCCCCCTGAGGAGGCTCCCCTACACGGTTACCGTGTAGGGGAGCAAGTCCTTCACTCACAATTGCTCAGTGCCATCGACTTTGGTCAATAGATAGTTGTGCCTAGTAAATGCGTAACAGTAATAATAATAACAACTGCGGCCTAAGCAGTGTTTCCGTTAACGCCCAAATGGCCGTTTTTACGTCCTTAAAAAATGTCCAAAACGTCCAAATTCTTCGGGCAAGGCGTAAGGAAAATTCCAGTGGTGAGTTGAATACGTCCAGATGTCTATCGTCGGACGTATACACACCAAGCACTAAGGCTAATTAGATATTAGTTCGTCATTATGTGGACTGGTCTCCATGTTGAAGCTGGGTACCTCTGTTTACGACATACGATGGCCTATTTTGATAGCTAACGGGATACTATTGCACGGCGCTGGGCGCCCACCGACCGGTAAGCGATGGTCAATGCGATTATGTTCTGACTGACACTGATCTTATCCTCAAGTTAGTGGAGTAATCTTGGTAGTGTAGGCTACTAGTCCAAGATCTTTCCACCTACTCTGTATTACATCGCCCTGGCCCTGGCCGTGTCAGCTTTCATGCCTGTCAGCCGCTGGACCGCAGCACCAAACTAAGTTCACTGAACTCGACCGTTTCTTCTCACTAGTTCATTTTCTAGAGAGCGGCTGACGCAATAATAGGAAGAATGTGGAAGTTCGTCGTGCGTTCAGGCGCAACACGTGGAAGTAATACCACCGAGGAGCGAAATATAAACGTTAAGAAAGATATTGTTGCGCCAATTATAAACGATTTGCTATGTAACGTCGTAAAAGCAAATACGGCCACTAAAGTACCATCGACAAAGATCGTGCTGAAATACAACAGCAACTGGGATAAGACGTAGGCCTATTCTTGTCTCACGCTTAAAGATGGGCGAATGTTTTGCAAAGTCTGCTCTGCGGCCAATAAAGACAACAGCTTCGCTAAGGAGGGTGCAGGTAACTACTGCATTGTACTTTTCTTGTGGATTATGAAGTTTGAACCGATTGCTTTGGGCCTTTAGCGGTTTTGGACGTGCCTACAGCATAGCCTACCTGTATAATGCCGTTATTGTATTGCATTGTATTGCATTTGGTCATTTATAAAGCGCTTCTATCAGCAAGAGCCTTTCAGAAGCGCTCCCAGTGCGAGCAACCCCGAGAGAAAAGACAGGATTTTAGTTTTTAAAAAGATGAGGAGCGACTACCAGAGAGGATGGCGGAGCAGACCGGTTGGGAAGTGTTTTATTGTAAAACAGTCATTACAATTTTCATAACTATTTTCGTATAACTTTACAATCGATTATAATTACAGCATTCTTTCACAGCCTCATATAAATTATGCAAAAGCCCTAGCCATTACAGGCAAATTGATGATGATGATGATGCTGATGATGATGACGACGACGACGATGATGATGATGATGAATACGGCAATTTCTACAGCACCATAACACGGCCCATGCCGTTACAAGGGTGCTTTAGTCAGGATACGCTAACTTGAAATAATGTGTCTTGAATCTGGACTTAAATGACTCCAAGGATGTTGCTGAACGTATTATATTTGGTATACATATTATAGGTAACTTGCAATCAAGTACCTTATCCAAGCTATAAAAATCGCTATAATTGATTCGCTAGATGTTGTATGACGTCTAGAGCAAGTAGCAATATAATAATATTACGTAATACGCCAATGCAATCATTATTAGTACGCCAGCCTATGCATGGGTTGTCGTGTGGTACAGTACGAGTTATCTCGTATATACTTGGCGCCGTAGGTCACAAAAATATATTTGAGTTATCTCGTACCGGGCGGTCCTTCAATTGACTCATTCGATTTTATGACTGCTGTTCGACATTGGAGATCGGGAAAGAAATGTAGACTGATATGAGTGCATTGTACCGGCCAAAAGTCCCAGACTTACAGTGATTTAATGTCTGTTTATTGCTGACATTGTTACATTTTCTGTTTGTTTATGCATTAGTTTTACTGTTTTTTGTCGTAGAGAAACTGTCGTTGGAAGTTCAAAATATTGTCCTAAATATTGATAATAAAGTTTGTGATTGTATATAGGCCTATTCTTTCTGTTATGTCATATACGCCCGGCGTGATCGCCGCTAGAAATGAGCTACGTCCAAAATTCCAGGTCGGGACGTACGTACGTCCTCTTTTTTGACTCTAACGGAAACACTGGGCCTAAGGCCGCGCCGTCATGACTTCATTTTGCCAACAAAGGATGACAAAAACTTTATCCCTAGATCCCTTTATCAAAACTTAACTTAATCGGTGATCCTAATGCCTAGGTCTTTTCAACCTCTTTTCTTTTCCTATATTAATGTATTTAACCTGTTTGTACTGAGCTGCGGTTTGCCAGCCTGATTGGTTATAATAATAAGATATATATATCAAGAACTCAACCAAGGTCCCATCAAAGTTAGCGTCTATCTTTTCCTCTGTCCTCCGCCATCTTACCTTGGCCAGTCAGCAGCTATTGTCATCCAGTTAATGTCAACTTCCTCTTTTGCCTGCACTTCAGACAATCTGAAAAATACATACATGAATATAATTTGCATAATTAATAATACATGCATGCATATAATTTGCATAATTAATAATACATACATGAATATAATTTGCATAATTAATAATACATACATGAATATAATTTGCATAATTAATAATACATGCATGAATATAGTTTTCATAATTTATACATATCATACTAACACTACATTGACTTTCCATGACCTAGCTATTTTCAAATTTCATGACTTTCCATGACTTTTTTTGGAAAACATCTGTTTTTCCAGGTTTTCAGACCGTACATTTTTCAAAGTCTAATTCTACGAATTCTCCGACTTTCCAGGATTGGCAACCCTGAAATAACTACTCGTAAAAGCGCAGGGAAATCCTTTAACCTTTCGAGAAGGAGAAGGTCATCGTCCCTGGTCCATTCGGCTCCACCCTTCACCTTCCAGTTGAGGTAGTTGAGCCACTTGGTCCGACACTGCTTCTCCGACCGACTGTTGACGTGCTCGGCAACTTGGGCCCAAGACAAACCGCTCGTTACACTCTCGCCTGAAAAAAAACAGCAGAATCCAATACAGCAATTACATCGCTCAGAGACAGGCACGATTAGTTAAATTGCAAATCAATAAGAATTAGAATTAGCTGCTGAAATTTGCTAATCGACTAAAATTAGAATTAGCAAAATCTTGTAGGTAATCGATTAGAATTAGCCGTTTGTCTAAAAATGTCTAATCGATTAGCTAACAGATTAGTTACCCATCTCTGGTGTCGCTGCTTTGCAAATATCTCGGTCATCAGATTGAATGTAAGCTGCTGGTAAATTCAAATTATAATCTAGCATAAAGCAGTGCCTAATATATTCCGAAATATCAACTTTTCCTCCAACTGTCAAACTGTTTTTGAAACTGGCAAGTAAAATGTCATGTGTTTGGAATGAAATTGTGTGCAGCTAACTTGAGCTAAAATCTAAAAACTTTGTACCACAGGCAAGTGAACTGTACATCCTATATCGGAAAACATGCTATTTTAGGCCATGTAGTAAAGTGTTGGTAATTTTAACGCAACGAAACCTGTTGGTGATTGTACTAATAAATACCTGGTTTGGCTCCCGAAAGCTGGTAGACGACATCTGCTAATCGCTTCTCTTCCTCTGGATACCATTTACCTAGCGAATTCAACAAACACCTTTGACCATCCAACAATACATGAACAAGAAATAGAAGGGTTAAGATAAAATTTTACAAACCTCTATATACAGAGACACAAACAGACACAGATACAAATAAAGACACAGGCAAAGACACACAGACAAATGCACTGAGACACTAGCCAGATGAAAAGGTAGGGGTTCCTCAACACAACCGTCCCAGGGGTGGTGGAACTGGCTGAGACTGCAGATGCCGAGCTGTTTAGGGCCATTTGCAACAATTCCTGCCATGCTCTAAAAGGCCTGTTCCCAGCCCTCCAACAAAACAAATATGACATCTGGCCGTGAGAACATAACTTTACTCTACCACCAAAGGATAATCAGAATTGTATTCCAAGAACACTGTTTAAGGATACAAACTGATAATTCATGAGGCTTAGCTCAGATTAATGTTATCTGTTGTACTGTAACTAGTTTTGCCTCTTGTCAACTAGATTCCTGGAATAAATGAATATTGGATTGACACAGACACAAAGAGAGACAGAAAGGGTGGCAAATTACATCATAGATAAGCCATCACCATGGTGCATGACATCACTATGGAGAATGACAGATAAGCCATCACCATGGTGAATGACATCATAGATAAGCCATCACCATGGTGAATGACATCATAGATAAGCCATCACCATGGTGAATGACATCATAGACAAGCCATCACCATGGTGAATGACATCATAGACAAGCCATAACCATGGTGAATGACATCACAGATAAGCCATCACCATGGTGACGTACCTGTATTGCAGGTGTCCTTCATCAGACGACATCTGTCCTTGACGGAAGATGCACTTCGACCCAGGATGTTTCCAATCGTTGCCCAATCCGATCCGTGTTTCTTCCGCAGCCTAAGACAACCAGACAAAGGCAGAACAGGTCATCCACCTTTCTATCCATTCACATGGAAATTTATTAAGCTCCTTTCAAAAATCCCCAAAATCATTCTTCACTATCACTCTAATTATGCATTTATTAAGCACTGCTGTCTTGTGTTAGTTTAATTCTGTTAATTTACTTAATTTTTAGTTTAACTGATTTTAAACTGCACAAAAGTTATTAGGCCTACATTGATAACTGTGTTACTGTGGTATGCCTGTGCTATCAAGTATGCACTACATGAATATCAAACTGGTACCCGCTGATTTTTCAATTACAGATTCGAATTCAAACTTTTATCCCAATTCGATTCAAGATTCAATTCAACTAACAAATTTTGATTCACAGGTCCATACTTTTTGGAAGTGTGGCCTTCAACCAAACACTTGTGCTACACAGCCATTGTTGATAATGACTTGGGGCACCTACTCTTTAAGCCTCGCGAGCTCTTCTGGTGAATATTTGCCGATGTAGTTCTTCCGGTCGTACATGCGGATGACGCGTCTATAGACGGAGAAGAGAGGGCGCTGCAGTCCTTTGGCAATCGTCCGGTAGAAGTTCTTCCTCTCGTCCTTCGTCATGTTAAAAATGACGTCAGCCGGATTCTCAATGCCACGCTCCTACGATGACGTCAACAACGGCAAATTATTATAATCAGCATTATCATTACCATAAAATACTGTACAAAATTTTATTACTATCAGCATCTCCACTTGCTTTTTGCCTTTTGTTATATTTTGCAAGCATCAGCATTTTTATACTATAGCACACCCGATAAAGTCATTTTTACGCTACAGCATATTTTTATGCTATAGCATCTGATGAGGTCATTTTTACGATACAGCATATTTTTATGCTATAGCATCTGATGAGGTCATTTTTACGATACAGCATATTTTTATGCTATAGCATCTGATGAGGTCATTTTTACGCTACAGCATATTTTTATGCTATAGCATCTGATGAGGTCATTTTTACGATACAGCATGTTTGATTAGATTACAATGGTGTAATCATCTTTGAACTTTATATTACTGTTGACATAACTTTGAAGACTAACTTCACAATACTGTGCAATGTTCTGTCGGAGCGTGTCCACTTCCTGTTTCGTCCATTGTCCCTGTTTCCACTGGTGCCCTACAGGACACAGAAAATAATTAAATGCAATGCAAAAGAATCGTAAAACAGGCCACCAGCATAAAAAAGGTATCCTATGACCATGGAGATTATTATTGGAATAAATCTGCAACTTAACAATCGACCTCCTACTCTCGCCTAATCAACCCTCATAATAGGCTCTTTCCTCACATAACCTTTTCAGTTACAGTTCGTGATCTGGGACTTACTCTTGACTCTGAGCTTACTTTGTCTCAACATGTGAGCCTGGTTGCACGGAGTTGTTACTATCAGCTTCGTCAGCTTCGAGTGGTCTCTCGCTCTCTTTCTCATGATGCGGTCGTGGTCCTTGTTCACGCCTTTGTTACCAGTCGAATTGACAACTGTTGCTCCCTACTCGCTGGCCTTCCTCTTGGGGTTCTGGGGCGACTAGATCGAGTTCTACGCTCGGCTGCTGCTCGTCTCATTGGACGACTACCTAAGTTCTCTCCTGTCTCTGCATACATACGTGATGTGTTGCACTGGCTGCCTATCTCTCAGCGGATGTCATACCGCACTGCTGCTGTGGTTTCTCGCTGCGTTCTTGGCAGTGCTCCATCTTACTTGCGTGATCTTTGCCGCCCAGTGTCCGGCGTTGCAGCGCGTCGGGCGCTTTGTTCTACGACGAGGGTGAGCTCCTAGTTCCACGGGCACGCTTGGCTAAGCAGCGCCGTGCTTTTTCGGTTGTGGGACCTTCCACCTGGAATGACCTCCCGCTTAAGCTCCGCTCTTTACTTGTGAGCCAACCGGCAGGGTTCTACAAGTCCCTCAAGTCTTTTTTCTTTAGTCGTGGCTGGGCCGGGAGCGCTTCTGAGTAGTTTCTTGAAGAGGCGCTATATAAATGTTCTGAATGAATGAATGAATGAATGAATAGACCTCTAAATCTGATCTGCCCTGATCTAATGTGTGATCTAATTTAATCTAATCAGTTACCTTTGCTTTGTAAAGCTAGCTTATCGTCTTTTGTCGTGAACCAATTCTGTGAAACATCGGACGGATTAGTCAAAGACTCTTCTACCTAAACAGAAAAATCATTTTAATTATTTTAATTTAAAACTTAAACGGAATGGTTCTACATACTTTAATCCCGAAATTAACAGGAATTATTTTGATTTAAAAATAACAGGAATTATTTTAATTTTCCTAATTTAAAAAAAATCATTTACAGACAAGCATTCAGACAGGATACATAGCAGCCTGTTCTTCCATAAATCTTTCAAAACTATGAAGCCATGGCTCTAGTACGTGTGGATAACGTAAACCAACAATGTCAAGCCATTTAACTTTTATGAAAAGCATGCTGTCAAGTACAATCGTAATAACTACAAGTGCCAGGATCCCACCAGGGCAGAAATTTGTTTCAAGATTTTGGCTCTGCTTGTGCCTCTAGCCAACTCAGCCATAATGAGTACACTAACCGTACACTGTCGGTGGGAAGATGAGACGGCGAGGAACAGGACTGGCTACCCACCCTTATATGCCAAAGCTAAGAAAATGAAGTTGCTAACACTTCATACCCACGGCTGTCTCTCAGGCTAGCTTAAGGGACAGCTCTGCTTCTTCTTCATGATATGGCTCCCAAATGTAGCATAAATAAGGAGGTGTACATGTATTACATCACTCCTCAATGTCCTCATTTCTGGACATTTAGGTAGAGTCAACATTTGTAAACGCTGCCTGCAACGTAAGCATCCAATGCCGCACCTTGCTGGCCGCCGATTCGTTACTGTCTTCGTCGATGAGGTTCTGCGATCCTGCGGCCGCGTCGCCACGCTTCAAATCCGTCACATACTTCCCATTAGATGAAGCAGCTGCCAAATCAGAAACAAGCATCCTTACAAACCGACTGGTGACAAACACACAGAGACAGGCAAACTGAGACAGACACACACAGACAGACACACAGATAATACAACTGACTGACTGGCTGACTCACTGACGTACCCAAATGATCCACAGTTCAAACATATTCAAAATTTATCATTATATCTCCATTTGTTATGCACCACTGTCTAATGACAAAGCATCAATCGATGGCTCTAAGCAATTGTGCGTCAAGGACAACTACCTGATCAAGGTCTCTACGGAGTAAACGACATTAAGTGTTTTAACTGTTCTATGTTTTCCCCTTTTTAGCCATTTTTCAATTACAATTATTATTTTCATTTGAATTCAAAACTCTCACTTATGGAAGAAATTTGAAATAATTATTGATTCCAATGCACCTTTTCAAGTGGGGTGGATCGTGGAGTGGGGTCAGAGGGTGCCAAATGTATGCTATGCCTGTGGCACCATTTGGGATAGAGTATAGGGACAGCCCTGATGTTAACATATGAAATGCTTAATCCCTTAAGAGTGACATGATTAAGCATCACAAATGACGACACTGTGTGTCAAGAAAGTAACCCACCAAAGACTACATATTACCTGAAACGGACAGGATGACGTCATATCCTTTGTCTGCGTCCGATTCAACTCGCAGTCTCTTAGAAGGCATCCGCGAAGGACCACAGTCGTCACCTTCCGTCTTCACTGTTTGTAGAAGCTCTAGAAGTTCATTCAAATTTCATTATTTTTATTCTTTAATTTGGTATTTTTATTATTACTTTAAACTTCTGGAAATTCACAACTTATTAGTCGACTGAACAGGACAGAATATTACCAGTATTAATCTGCCTCCTCATGCTTCTTCTCCTCCTCCTCATGATTCTCCTTCTTCTCCTCCTCTTCCTCCTCCTTGTTCTTCTTCTCCTCTGCCTGCTTCTTCTTCTTCTCCTCCTCCTTCTTCTCCTCCTGCTTTTTCTCCTCCTCCTCCTCCTGCTTCTTCTTCTCTTCCTCCTTGTGCTTCTTCTTCCTATTCTCCTTCTCCTCATATTCTTCTTCTCCTCCTCCTCCTCCTCATGCTTCTTCTTCCTCTCAGTCTCCTCCTCCTCCTATTGCTTCTTCTCCTTCTCCTTCTCCTCCTGCTTGTTCTTCTTCTCATCCTATTGCTTCTTCTCCTTCTCCTTCTCCTCCTGCTTGTTCTTCTTCTCATCCTATTGCTTCTTCTTCTTCTTATTCTCCACCTTCTTCTTCGTCTTCATGAAAACAATAAGTCATACCCATGGCTGCCTCTACCTAACTACCTTAAGGTACCGCTCTTCTTCTTCCATCTGACGTACCTTGAGAGTAAGGTAGACCCCGGAGGATGATCGCAGGTTGGCCATTAACAGTCGTAGTTGTCGAAGTCATCGTTAGATCGCCGCCATCTTTGTACAGTCGGTAAAGCTGGCCATCTGATGAGGCTACAAGATGGCTTCCGGGCTCTAAAACCGAGTCGACAATCAGCTGATGGCTATCGATAAAGTTCGCCTCCGTCACGTCAGAACTCGAAAATGTCTCGACGACATTTTCGATTATGAATCCATTGACTTCGTCCGAGCAGGAAAATGGCTCCGAAATGGTGTGGTAGGACTCCAGCTCCGTTGTTGGACATTCGGAACCAGGCTCATCTGTCTCTTCAAGATCGGCCATAATGCACTGCAATATAATCGTTAATTATTTATTTATTATTTGTTGAAACGATCAATAATGATATTCATTTATTAATTAAAACTGACAAGTATGCAGTAAGATTACATGATATAGTAGTAACAGATGATAACAAGTGTAACAGGAGTATTGAACTCTAAGGCAGCCTGCAAGGCACCCATCTGTCCTACTGCTCATTTTACAGCTGCCACTTAGGGAGTCGAATGCCGAGTCAAACCTTATGGGGCTAACGTGTCTGGGTTTAACACTTCAAGGACGAGTGTACTAAAAGCGACTGGGAGCCCAATACGCAAGCTTATAGTATCGGGGGCTAAAGGATATAGTGCATAAGTTTACTAGCGTCGGTTAGGGGTCAGGTTAGGCATCGTGAGGGTCGGTTAGGGTCGTCATTATAAAACCTGGTACAATCCCGCGTCCGCGCAGCATGACCACGAAGATACTGTAAAATCCTTCAGCCCACGATACTATAAGTTTGTCGCCCAATAAACGGAAGTAGCTCGTGTTAATCCGTTCTGCGTTCTAAAGTGCTCAAAAAGAAGACTGTAGGAACTGGGAGCACTTGAACTTCACAGTACCAATGGAAAATTTCTGTCGCCTCTTGAGTAGAAATGAGAAGGTCAATATCGGAGATATCTCCCAAAAAATTATATTCATATTGCTTTTCAGTTTTATATGTATGCCGAGTTTCTTTCGCTTTTTCCTACGATATTAATTTAATTCTGCATAATTTACTGTCTCCTCTGACCGACAGCAAAGCATTCGTCTGTCTTACCAACGACGACGACTTCCAAGGATAGCCATTTTGAAAGGGAAATGTCAATGACGCAAACGTCGCATAAACCGTGCAACTTATCACCCTAAATATCTTCTATTATAACAACGGGGAATGATCCTGCTTGGAAAGACCGTGGGGCAGTGGTCCGTCGAACCCCCGTCCATTCGTCCCTTGGACCTACCCGATTTAAATTTCTGTTTTCGTCCGGGTTTCTCTTCAAAGACCAGGATGTCCAAACAACAACACACGACGACGAACGACGACTACGCCACCTGGCGAATGACTCAAACGACGAACGACGACTACGCCACCTGGCGAATGACTCAAACGAAATGAACGTGCCCAACGCCACCTGGTGAATGACTCAAGCAACGCCGAACTTCGCCATCTGACGAATGACTGAAACGACAACGAAAGATGACTACGCCATCTGGCGTATGAATAGGCGCCCAATTTCAATCACACAGGAGAAGATGTACCTGAGTGCCTATGCCGAATCTGATGGAAGTATTACTTTAGAACGCCATCTAACACCTGGACTCAATAACACGATTACAAACCGGAAGTTTTGAAACCGCGCTTTTTCTCTGTCTCAGAACCCTAAGATTGGAACAGTCTCCCAACTTCAGTACGACAGTGTCACAGTGCACATCTGTTGCGCAGTTTAAAACAAAATTAAAAACTCATCTGATCACCTTGCACTATGACTAAGAATGTAGCAAAATGCGCTCTGTGTGGTGCTATAACTCGTGCTGTGATGTTATCTAGGGGCACCACTGTTTCTGCTTGTTCTCTTAAGACTTCTCTTTTTTCCCTCAATTTCCACTCACACTGAAAGCGCCTCTGATTAGGTTGTACTGTGAGAGGTGCTTTATAAATCCGTAAATAGAATAGAATAGAATTATGTCATTAATGATGGCAGTTTTATCATTTATTAAAACATTGCACAGGAAACTGCATCTGTACAAAATATTAAACCAAATTCCTCTAAACTCAAACTGAATATTAATCCTCGTACTTCTACTAAGTGTGATTATTGAAACAAGCAGGGCATCTATCTATGGGTACTTCAACATCTTGGCATTCTTATAAAATAAAATAGAATTGTACTTTGAAAATGCCTTCCTTACAAACGTACAAATGCACATTGAAACCGGGCAAACATTGAGAAGCCATAAGTAGACCGGAAGACTGCAACTTTATGTCAATCTGTACAAGAAAGTTAGTCTCAACTCAAAGCAAACATACATGTTTTGTATATAGCGACTTCCATGTCTGCTGATCCTGCTCATTTTTCTTATTAATTGATCGGGTGAGATCCATTACCACCGCTTGCCCGTTTGAAAGGGCGCCATACCATTTAAAGGTTCCCGTGTATGGACCGTGCTAAAGATTAAACCAAATTCCTCGAAACAAATGAATATAATCCTCATACAGGGATGTGCAGTAATTGAAATTACTAGAAATTGTGTATTTGTAATTTCTTATTTTATAATTCAATTACATTTCCCATGTATTTTATAATTTGAAATTACATTTCATGTTCCAAAGTAATTTGTAATTTTCCAAGTAATTTGCCCATCCCTGTCTTCATACTTCTATAGAGTCACATTGTAGAAAAAGCGTATCGAATCGATACCCTGATCTATGTTCACCAACATCTTGACTTAATTTTTCATAATTATCGTTGAACTTTATACCTACAATTATTTCTGACTTTGTATGTAAAGCGCTAAGCGTTTGCTTGCGTTTAATAAAGAACATACTTATTACTTTACTTATCGGCATTATTCTAAAATAGAATAGAATTGTTATCCTTACAAACTTAAGAACAGCTTTATGTCAATTTGTACAAGTAAGCAAGTCTTTATTGTAAGCTGCCCGACTGCACTCTGGCATCATGTCTTTCGTAAAATCGTCATACAATCGTGCAAAAGGTATACCAAATTCATACATGTAACAAGCAAAACGTACGAAAACACTTGCTGGCAGCCAGTAACAATCGGCACAACTCATCATTCAGCACAAGATAATAAAACTGAAAGCACATCCTCAACATCCTTTGTCTCTGTATGTATCCGGTCATTTACATAGCACCTGTTATGAACCTCTTCACAAAGGTACACACAGACAGAAACGATCGATATGCGGAAGTCCACAGAGACCAGAATTTCGTCAAGTCTCAAGCAGTTGTACAATTAACTCCCTGAAGATCTTAACAAGTTTCAGTCCATTGTTGAACTCCGTCAGTTAATGTTATCACGTCGCATTCTTTGGTTGCTTCTGTTGCCGAGAACGTTCATCCCACAATGTCAGGCCATCGCAAGCGCAGATTCGCTTCGTGTTTTCGAAAAGCCCAGAGGATCGTGCAACAATTCCACAAGCCACTCTGTAATGGAGTAATAAACAAAAATTCTCACGACTAATGCATACTTTACACCATGAGCAGCTCATCCTGTGTTGCAAGATTTTCAATCTTATGTACTCTGATGTACAAAACATTTATTGTTAGGATGTTAAATACTTTGTAACAGTGTTTATTACATGTCTGTATACCAAAGCGTGATTAGCAATTGATCAAAACAAAGAATACAATTACTTACTTACTTACTTAAACCATCTTTCTAAAACCGTTACATAAATGCTTGGTTGCATTGTGTAGTAAAATAGGTCTACTGCATAGCATTGTTTTCTAAATTACTGTATTGCATAATGTCACATTACAAAGCATTGCATGCATTTTAATGTCAGTACTGTATACAATAATATCATGTCAGTGTATTAATTATTGCTTATCAAGAGAGTTAATCATTAACCTTTTCCATTCAGCCGGTGCGCTGGTTACTCGCTCGTGGATGACCATTGACCGTCCAATCACCTCCCAGATCTTCAATCGTCCATTTTCTAATCGAAATTCTGCCCGTCCCAGATCATCAGCTTCAACATGACCGAGTTCACCATATTTCTGAAAAATGGTTTAAGATATTATGACAAGCTGGAATAATAATCATTAATTTTTCGATAAAAAAGTCCCTATTCTTAGGAGAAAAAAAGAATACGAAAAGAGGGATGAAATCTTTACTATTTATAGCTATTAGAATATAGGAATTAATAGGTAATTACCAAAATGAATAGAAATTACAATGTATTAGAAATTAACAGATAATGAATAGAATACAAATTACAAAATTCCTGGCAACTATTAATGTTGAAACCATTTATAAGAAGATTGACAGGACTGTGTCACACTCAGTATAGTGGAAACCCACTGCAAGAAACTAAGCAAAAACTTCAAAATGTACCGTGCTGTCGGAACCTTCGCCAGTTTCGAAAATTTCTCCACAGCTGAAAATAGACAATTGTTACCGTAAACACCAAATTTCTACAGCAACATTTGAAAGAATCGGGCACAAACTTATTAACAAGCACTGTGTCAAGTTAAATTATGTCTTGCAGAACAGTCAGGAAACTTTTGAAAGTGTATGACTTGCAACTCTACACTTTGAAACTGTATCACCTCTCTTACCAAATTTATTATAACAGATTATCTTGCCCATTATCCATATGTAGATCATGCAAGCTTATTAAGAATGATCGGTTTTAGCTCTGCCCATTAGGGTAAACACAGGGCAGAGCCAAACATGCTCCCTGTTCACCCCACCCCACGCTCCCTAAATATAAGCGTCGTCTCACCTGTCACAGCCCTGTGATACGTCACCATACTCGTGGATGCAGACCGCATGAGTGCCACGTGTCAACCCATCGATCGTTCCGTCGATATAACACGGTCCACTGTCTGACTGGACCAAACGGACGACTCCCTGCTGGCCATCAAGACCCGTTACTATAGCAACTGCAGCTGAACCAGGCAGATTACTTACTGAAATACAAAACCACATTTGCAGCAAAATGTCAGAAACTTATACTATAAAACAACACCAAGTAAACATGGTGCTATATAAATGCCTACCATGTTACATTATCATCAATGAATCAGTTGCCAGATAACATGAACTGTTTATATTCTTTATTTATTTTTATTATATTATATCTATTTTACAAATTGAGAATCTTACACTAACTGACATTAAAAATGTGACAAACAAATCTAGGTACTGCATATTATATTATATTACACCTGTAAAGAAATACAAACCTGTCAATCTTCGGTTTATATAACCTGAAAATTTCTGCTAGTAACAGGGAGACAGATAGACTGAGATAGAGACACAGAGAGAGAAAAGAGAAACAGAGCAAGACACACACACACACACACAGAAACAGTGTCTTTTTTAATTGCGTCTAAAAGTTAAGCCTACCAATGCATAAAATGGTTCCGAAAAGAAGGAAAAAGAAAGTCATCTAAACAAAAGAAGAAACATCCTTAGACAAGGATAGTACTATACTCACTCCGGTTATGGCCCATGCCCCTAAGAACCGCTTTGCGCCCTGTACTTTCGATGAGTTCCTGAACTTTGCTTGAGGCCAAGGTCGTCTCTACGGTAACTTGCTCACTGGCCAGGTCAATCGTTACATCGGCAATTCCTGGTACAGACAAAGTTCACTATTATCACCATGATCATCACAAATGTCATCACCAAGTAATCATTATTTATCCTCACTGTCATTACCATAGCCATAGTCAATATCATCTTCATCAATATCATAATTTATCATCATTGTCGTCATCACTGATATTGTCACTTGGTGCAGCATCACATAAACTGTGGTCCATGGACCAGTACCGGTCCACAAATCATTGGTTAAAGGGTCTCGAAATGATAAGAGGAATCACATTATTTTACACTCAGAAAAATATTAAATTGCATACGTTATACAAACTTTTTTTCGCGTTAAGAACTAGATGCAATGTTCAAACGTAATAAACAGTTTTAAACACGCAGCAGCAAAAAAGCAAAGTTGTAATATATGGTGACAATATTAAGAAATCTAAATTGTAATATAACGTGTCTTATATATATGTAAGAGGCTGTTGAAAATCATTGGTCTGTGGAAAGGCTGGTGCAACAAATTACCAGTCCACAGCATCAGAAGTTTGAGAAGTATTGATCATAGTGGCCTAATGCACACCACAAATCACGCAAAATCCTATCTAGTTTTCTCTTAACTGGAATAAAAGAACAGAAATCAAAGAGACAGACAACTTTTCATGCTGGTTAAATGGGTCATGATCAAATAATAAAAGCAAATTCGAAACAAATAAATGGCAGAACTTTTACCAGGAACATGTGTCAGAGCCTTCGTCACAGCATCTACGCATTCCTGACATGTCATCTGCACGGCAAACTCCAGCTGTAAATAGAGCAGCAAAAACTATATAACCTAAATGAAAAAGTTCACAGAGATCTTATCTAAATAATCATTTGATAGGAAAGTTACTGCTATCAACGTCAGTAGATGAAAATTCTCGTAAATAGTCAGCTAGAAATATCGAGAACCTTAGAAAAATTATGACAAGCAAAAATTATACATCGTTGGAACCGGAAGACTATGCCGAAGACGACTATGTGAAGGATACATTAATGTCGCCCACGTACAAAGAGTAACAGGGCCAAATGTGAGGGCCACTCCTGAAATACTGAACAGTGGCTAACTATTGCATTTCTGATGATAGCAGAGAAATTTTTTCTCTCACACCTATGTTTCCTGGGCCAAGGACTTCATCAAAACTGTTTATAACATTGTGCCCTTAATTGTTGGCCCTCGACAACAATTGGGGCCACTCCTGAAATACTGAACAGTGGCTAACTATTGCATTTCTGATGACAGCAGAGAAATTTTTTCTCTTACACCTATGTTTCCTGGGCCAAGGACTTCATCAAAACTGTTTATAACATTGTGCCCTTAATTGTTGGCCCTCGACAACAATTGGGGCCACTCCTGAAATACTGAACAGTGGCTAACTCTGGCATTTCTGATGATAGCAGAGAAATTTTTTCTCTTACACCTATGTTTCCTGGGCCAAGGACTTCATCAAAACTGTTTATAACATTGTGCCCTTAATTGTTGGCCCTCGACAACAATTGGGGCCACTCCTGAAATACTGAACAGTGGCTAACTATTGCATTTCTGATGATAGCAGAGAAATTTTTTCTCTTACACCTATGTTTCCTGGGCCAAGGACTTCATCAAAACTGTTTATAACATTGTGCCCTTAATTGTTGGCCCTCGACAACAATTAGGGCCACTTCTGAAATACTGAACAGTGGCTAACTCTGGCATTTCTGATGATAGCAGAGAAATTTTTTCTCTCACACCTATGTTTCCTGGGCCAAGGACTTCATTAAAACTGTTTATAACAGTGTGACCTTAACTGTTGACCCTTGACAGCTAGGGCCATCCCTGTCGCTATCTTACTGTTTTTGGCTATGGTAAAGGTAGTAAAGGCTTTACCATAGCCAAAAACAGTAGACATGGTGTCAAAACCACCAAATGAAGGAATGACAAGTATACATTTGCAGCCTATCCGAAACTGCACGGAATTGATGCTTATGCATTTCCAACCTACCATTCTACTAGCCCTGCCCTTCTTTGGACACAAAGTACAAAACAGACATGTATATCTGGACTTCTATGATAAAGCAGCAATGCATATATACCCGGTATCTGTATTCTCTGCCAACACTGCAACAGGTATGTTACTCTGCCTAGCACAGTCCAAAGCCACTGACACAATCAAAGTATCAGAATCTTCAGGTGCTTGATGGACTGCAATGCCATTCTCTTGTAAATAATGCATCGACACGACAATGAAAGACTTCTTATTGTCCGTGTTAGCTAGGAATGGTTCTTATGGTCCAACATTCTTGGTGTGAACGTCGACTTGTCTCTCAGGTCCAAGATGTGCAGCCTTGACAACACGTGGTGCATGCGGATGGTCTTTAATGGAAGGTCCTGAAGCCTAGCCATCACACATTTATTGGTTTATGCATCAGACTATCCTTGAAAAGAGACATTGGGTATGGTGTGAAATCATACTGAAAACATTCTCACACACTGTTGTCCCTTTCTGCCACCAGGATAAGTCTAATGAAGAGCATGCTGGGGTCTACTGAAACCTTCTCAGAATCGACAGAACATACACTAGTCATCTGAGACATTGCCTTAACCTGGTCTGTCTTCAGAAATGAGACATCAACAAAGCTTTTGTTGTCCCATTTCTTCTGAGCTTCAAATCCAATTTCATCTGCCACATCACCAGTTGTCATGCATTTGGCAGAAACAATGACACCCGATGAGAGGCTAACCAGTTTGTTCTTATCTGAAAATCTGAAGGGACTACCGGTATATCTCTACAAATACTGTTTGACCACAGGACTGTCTTTCCTGTCACATCTCATTCGCGACATGACTACCACAACATGCAAAGGTCAGCAACTGTCACTTTTAATAATGCTGCACGCACTGTTGCACATTCAGTCAAAGTACTTAGCCATATTTCTCTAATTGTTTCATGCAATTCATGACCTCTGTTAAGCTCTCATCATAGACTGCTCGATGACCAGGTCAAGAGATAAACAAGCAATCTGAGCGCCTTATGCTGTGATGGCCATGTAGCAACTGCTCGTACAGAATGGATGTGTCTGCTAAATCTTCCATCTGCTGTAGATACAGCCTTCCCAACTCTACATAGTTCATGTGGCCAACTGCAGCAAAGAGACCTAACATACCATGCACAGCATGAAGACGCACAAGGAAATTGCTCATTCGCTCAGACAGCTTTACCAGGTCAATACATTTACATACTCCGACAACATCTTTTTCAATTTCTGCGTGAGAGTCGGTTAGGCATCATGAGGGTCGGTTAGGGTCAGGGTTAGGGTTAGTGTCGTCATTAGGAAACATGGAAAAAATGGTACATTCCGCGTAGCATGCCAAAATATACCGTATAAGAACGGTTCAGAATCTCTGTGTAAGTTATACTCCATGTGTCATTTATATCGACCAATCAAGGTGCACTACAATGCTTGGACCAAAGATACTGTATATTAGCCTATATTTGCGGCCCATGAAACTAATAGAATGCCATTCGATTGATCAAATAATCTTTTGCTGAAATGGAAGCTGGATTGATGACAGTTATCACGGACATTGGTAGATTGCTTACTTACCAACGTCAAGTTCGGCATTGAAGACATTAAAATAATTTAGCAGCGTAAACTACGGGATAACCGGTCTCTAAACCATCCAAAGTCCTTACGGCGACTTAATTAAACGTTTCTTCAACCGAGTTTATTCCAATAATTAGAGGAAACCGAAGCCTACATCTATATATTTTCCGTCCAAACCATTGTTGTTAAATCCAATGGTACGGCGGCCATAGCGGCGCTCCATCACCACCGGACATCAACAACACTTACAATAAAGTGTCCAAAAACACGGTAAACGGTCGACAATTTATGTATCCTTCACTTTCTTACAAAGTATATACCTTTATTAACAAATTCTGAAAGTTATATGCTTGTCATAATTTTTCTAAGGTACCAATGGAAATCTTTGTAAGTCTTG
Source organism: Aporrectodea caliginosa (assembly GCA_020284085.1). NCBI lineage: Eukaryota > Metazoa > Annelida > Clitellata > Crassiclitellata > Lumbricidae > Aporrectodea > Aporrectodea caliginosa. Next base: position 390,818 of record JACEVL010001301.1, on the reverse strand, counting down.
CGTACTATAAAGTAACACTTTGTAAAAGATTACAAGTCAAACGGGGTCAAAGGCCACGATAAAACGCAAATTCATTCGTTTCGGCCTGCATTCAAGCGCACGTTTCTAACAGTAAACGCTAAAAGATTGTTTAATTTATAGTCGCTAGTAAAATTGATTAATTGATTGATTGATTAGTAAAGATTTACCTTGGTTGGTTTGTTTGCCATGGTTTTTAGCTCGCCAGTCGTATTTTGTATTTAACTGTACTTTGAACGCACCATCGACGTGAAACGCACGTACAGAAGTTTCGCAATATTGGAGAGTCGCCGATTGACTCACATTTTCCACGATTTCCATCCGAAGTCCAAGGATTGACCCAAATTTAGCATTAACGCATAAGCAACATTTCTCGCACAGATTTATGGGATATTGGAGTGACTCATGCGTGAAACGGATTTAGGTTTTCTCAACTGTTCAATGAAAACCAAAACCGGTAAATGAAATCCGTACGCTGCTTTTCAGCAAGAGAAATCAGTAAGTAAGAGTAAGTATAGCAAAAAGTTTAAAAAATTACGTGCATAGCGCTAACTGGCATCATTTCTGTGCCGTTTAGCTCAGCTTGCGAGGTGTTGTGCTAGATCAGAAGTTCAGAACTCATATGAATCTCGAAAAGCGAGGTCGCGAGAACCTCTTATTCACAGGTGCGTAGTCTAAATAAAATCGATAGGCGAGGTCACCATCGGTCATAGGTCAAGACAGACCCAAAGGGTCAAGCTGACTCAAGCAGACAGCCAGCTACGGACTACGGTGGATGGTTCGCGTTTAGAGTAGGCTGACCAGACGTCCCGGTTTTCCCGGGACAGTCCCGATTTTCTGCTAGCTGTCCCGGCTGCCGGGAAAGGTAGGCCAAACTCTAAATATGTCCCGGTTTTTAAAAACTGACATGACTTTCCGATCTTATATATGATGTATTTCATGTGCGTTTGTCATGTGATCAAATAAAGGATATACTTACTTACTTTATCAACGTCTCCTTGATTTTACTACTGGCATCTGGCGAGTAAATTCATTTTAATCTCACTTTTATTTATTACCATGCATAATCAACGACCTCTTATATATAAGGTGCATAATACGGTAATACAGTGCGACTGATGGTAGTACTGCATTCTGCAATATCTGTAAGTCAACTATTTCGGTTGCTCGCGGCGGCAGGTCAATGACCACATTGCCACTAAGAAATGTTATGATAGAATGTTAGCAGACAAAAAAACTTTTACGAAGCCTACATTCAGGTGACAAATTTGAGTAGGCCTAACTGATTTGAGAAACTTAGAATTTAATTTTAAATTTAAAAACATGATTTGAATAAAACCTTTCACTTAGTCTTATAGTCTTATACCAATATAATAAGCATAAAATAGATATTTGTGCAAGTTATATTATATTAATTATTGATAATATCACAAATTTATTTTGTGATTGAAGTGTCCCGGTTTTTAGTTTCCAATATCTGGTCAGCCTAGTTTAGAGTTTAAGTGGCGAGGGCGGTAAGGCAACAGAATGGCTCATATCAGGACAATTTTGTAAGGGCAATTTTTAAGTTTTTGTGTGAAAGACCCGTTGAGAGATAGCAAGAGGGGAGTTGTCTGTGCGCTTCATAACGCAAGTAGGTCTATGTTTGGGGCTTCAGGCTAAAATCGGTAAAAAAAAACAATTTAAGCGATTACTTACAGAAAAACGATCCTCTTTACTTCTATTCTTAACTAAAATATAGATAACATCTGGCACAGAGACAGAGACCGAGAGGTACCGAGTTCGAGCCCCCGTTGGGCGGATATGCTTTGTAGGCTGCTATTAGCGCCGTTGTATTGCAGACTGTCTGTTCTGTTAGTAGTTAAGATTTAAATTGCATAACATGTAAATGTACAGCGCAGTGCGTTTGTCAGGCGCTTATTAAAGAAAAGATATTATTATTATTATTATTATTATTATTATTATATTGAGAAAAACGCAGAAATGAGTGATAAATGGATAATAAAGTCAATTAGATAAACTGCTTACTTTCGACTGAACTGCTTATAAATGATAAGTTAATTAGCTCATTCACAAAGTGAAACACATTTTCTGCTATTTCTTGTACCTGTGAATCTCCGAATTATAGCGCCAGGCAAAGCCGTGCCAGGGAGACCAACGTTATATCAAATAAAATCCGTAAGAACCACATTGTTTGGTCGGATTCTGTGGCAGGTCAGAATCCGAGGGTGTTGGATCAACCTGAGGAGCACTGTGTCCCTGTATCGAGCCGGCCAGGCCGACAAACACTGTGCTATGCTGCTCATGGAGACCTTCTGGTCCCTCACTTCTATACAGCAATTCGCTGAAATCGATCCTACTCATGCATTGGACCGTCTTCGTGGTACAATCTCCCATTTGAAATTAAAATCACACCAAATAGCTCAGAAAACATGCTCAGATCCTCACATTCTTTAGGCATTCTAGATAACTGTGTTACAGGGCCTTTGTGAGTTCTTAAAGTGTGCTATACAAGTGTTCAGATACACACTGACACTGCTCTGTATCAAGTTCCGTAGTTGGCTCCAGAAGGTACTGAATTAGTCTAGCTTGTTTAAGTTGCATCCCTGACAGCTTAATATGCACAGATAAATGAACTGATTGATTGATTGATTGATTGATTGATTGATTGATTGATTGATTGATTGATTGATTGATTTATGTACCCTGATGACTTCATTTTAACGAGTTCACACTGTACAATTAAAACATGAATTCATAAACGATGATTACACCAGTAACACTGACGACACACCTTTTCCCATCTGTCTCATAGCTGCGTTCACAGCGCCCCTGAGAGGCTCCTAAGACGCGCTATACAAGTATTCTGTTACATTACATTACATATGAGAATGGTTATCAATTGAAGAATTAACCACAAAAAGTCACAAGTCTGCCTAAAATATCTGTGTTCAACAATCAACAAATTTCACAAATTAAATATTTAAAAAAAACAACGGCCAACGACAAAGGATAGACGAGAGGAGGAGACTGTCTTTCAACAACCGGATGAATCCAGTCCCAACAAAATGCTATCGTACAAAAAGTCCGAACACAAAACAAAACAGCGTCAAACTTTAAGCTGATAACTCACGGAAAACTTAACGAATCGTTAGAAATCATTGCTTCAGACAACAGAAAACTATCGACAGAATCAACGTGACGCAAATAAAGCCGAACATAAAATTAAAAACGGTCCAAATATGTACACAGGGTAACGAATATGTACAAAATGCACAAAGCCAACGACGTATCTCCGAGTATATATACACACGCACATACACGAACGTGTATGTAACAGTGGGAAATACGTTTATACATAATATACATACATGATGTCATGACTATCAATCAAAGCTCTGTAATAATTAACGAAAACAAATAGTACATTCTAAGGATGCCATTGTAGCTATGGTAAAAGCCGTGGAAAAGGACATAGCAGCCAAATGGATACTCAGAGAGTACGATTTCGAGCCTCCGCTCAGGTGGTCACCGTGTAAGAACCTCGAGCAAGTCCTTCGCACACAAATGTTCTTTTGTGTGTGCACTTGTGAATTTTAGAACAATGGCAATATGAAATACAGTTGTATTGTAGTGTACTGTCTTTCAGTTTAACCTCGCTACCAAACAACACTCTCAAAATCAATGACTTGATAACAGTAGAGATAACATGTTTAGATTTATTACAACACAGCCCATGTCGTCTGATAGTGTTGTGACCTTTTGAAGTACACTGGATGCCCATAACATTGTAACAAGGACCCTGATACAGTATTACACAGTCATAGACACAGATCCCGAATTTAGCTGAACTGCAGAAAATGACTTCATCATAATATGATCTTGTTACAAGACATAACACCAAAGGAGATCATATTTTAATGGGTTTCCAGTTTAATCAGACAAAAAACTCTGGCAGATGACAAGTGCGATCGGACACTAGACAGTTTATGTCTGAAAACAATCAAGCCAGACTAACGTCCACTCTTATCAGCCATTACTCGAAAGAGAGCTCGTGTAGCTGAAGTGTCTAGTACAAAAATTTATAGTATTGCAAAGGCGCCCATATTTTCAGCAATTACAAGTTTTTCTTAAAAATTCTCTAATTCAACCAAAGGAGGCATTTTAACGGTCAGAGTTTCGCACATTAGCTATGTCTGCAAGCTTCTCTGATATTTTAAATAAATTAACAAAACCTGTCACTCTGTGTAGCCAGAAGAATACATAAAAACTTACAAGCAATCCAACTACGAAAGACAAGAGTTGTACTTGCTGCAGCTTTGTCCTTCTTTAGATAGAGTTGTACATGAACTACAAGCAGTTTCAACGCAATTTAAAACTTTTGATTTTCTCTCGAGTTATTCATGTTGTGGGGAATAGAGAAATAGCCAAACCATGCTCAGAAACCAAGGCTAAGAAAATGAAGTCATACCTATCGCAGTATCGCAGCCTTTCTAGATTAGCTGAAAGCAACTGTTCTTCTTAATGCCTCTTTAACAGCCAAATGGCCAAACAACAGTCTCAATTCTGCCAAAATTTCATAAAATGTGACAAAAAATCTACCAGAGAGTTGAACATAGAAAAGCATTCAATTAACAAAACTTTAGAGGGTCTCCAGATAAAACCTGCTGAAACTGCCTAAAAACATACTTTTCAATCTTATCAGAAGGCATTTAAAGTTTACTTAACACAAAAATTTCAACATACCTGGTAAGCATTTGCTTTTAACTGAAATTCAATTCAAATCTGAATAGGAAATTACCAGTAAGAAACAATTCATTCAGAATAATATGAAAACAACAAAGAATTCTACCCAGTAAAACTGGGCAGTAAAAAAAAATTGTCTGACATTTAACAGGAAATACTGGGGTCATTTTCAACTCCTCTACTTGAAAACATAATACAAACTCTGGACTACTCGCATCATACATCTGCAAATTAGCATAAACTTAACCGGAAGCTATAGTCATTTCTAATCAGTACAACAAGCAAATGATTATTATTCTTCACTTGGAAGTTCTTAATCTTAATCACACCTTTGAGACCGTGGTGGAGAAGAGGGACCACTTGTCACAAACTGACCCAGAAGCTTATTCCATAAGCTGATATCTTCAGCAAGACAAGTTAAAGGTTTTGTTGAAACATTACTGCACTTTTGCTGCCGTTTGATTTAAAATAAAAAAATTCAGGAAATCACACTGAAAAATTAAATCAATGTCTTTTACAGAACAGAATTCTGCCTTAATTAACATATAATGCAGTCTGCCAGTTTGTACCTAGAAAGTATTTTCCAGGACACAACTTTTAGGCATTCACCAGAGCCAAACAGCAAAAAGTCATTTTCCCATCTGTGCAATAGTCTAATGGTTAATGTGCTCGAACAGTCAACTAAGAGTTCAGGCATTCAAATCCCTGCCATGGCAAAACTTTGTCTTCAAATTTCTGCTCCACCTGAACCACTATCAGGTAGGAAGATGAAACAGCGAGGGAGAGAACTAGTCACCCGCATTCATATGCCAAGACTACAAAAATGCAGTCGCTAACACTTCACACCTAAGCACCTCTCAGACCTTCTTCTAATAAGCGACAACCAGTCAGTTTTCTTCACACGGGTCACTATTTCATCTAACACCTCTTCTACGGAAACTCCTCACATACGTTTCCTTCCAAAAACACAAACCGACATTTGGTCACAATCAACCGTCATGAATCGAGGTTGCTGTTAAGGTTCAAAACCCGCCGGTGAAAAACTGCTAACAAGCAACTCCTTCTCCAAAACACCTAATCAACAGTCAACAAAACAAACTGGTCCTACAATGCAGGTCTTTTAAACTGGCCAGGCACATGTTTTGGCCCAATTAACAACCATCCAATCACATGCCAACGACAACAGTTTCTCAAACGAACAAAGCCACTTTTAAAAGTGGCCGCTGCGTTGACAACAACATATGCAAAGAACCATTTCTGCACAAGACAACTGGAAAACCATTCCACTTACAAACGACTGAATCAGGACAAGAGCGAGCCACACATAGTATACAGCCATAATACACAGACAAGTACCAGTTACCCACAAGTACTGGTCAGCTGAAGCCATCAAATATACCAGTTACTACACAGTCAAGAGTAGCCATTAATACCAGTTAACTATACCACAATGCTTCTGCATAGCCGTTAATACCAGTTAGCTACACCATGAAGCTGCTGTTACTACCATTGAGCCAACGATTAAAGTTGAAAGTTGGCAGGAACTACTCTGCTTAAATTACATGAAAATGTGATTTAATTTTGAAGTTTTCCACATACAAAGACCAAACGTCAGATGAAAACAGATCAAACGAAATTCAGAAAACAAGCGGCAAAACGCACAACAAGAAGAGCTCAGTTATTTCAAAGTTCACAAAAACTCAAACAATAAATAGAAATAAAAACTGATCGAAGCTGACGGATGTGGAAACAATCGACTCTGCTCAGCCCTACACTGTCTGTCAAATCAAGATTTCGCTTAGAGATCAATATTCCTCGATATATTTACATCGCTAGTATTTTCATACTATTATTATAATTCCTTTTTAAACCAACCTTAGAATAAAATCCAAAATCGACAGGGAGTTTGCACAATTATGTATTTATGTTATTACTATTATTATTATTATAATTATTATCATTATTCTTGTTGTTAGTATTAGTTTATTGTCTTGGCTGGGTGTCAGTTGCAACAGGATAAGAACACCGTTAGTATCTTCTGCAGGTTGGTATCAGGAATGGCACAAACCATGACCAATCATCATCTCCAAGCATTCATCTCTGGGCAAGCAGCTAACCCAGGCGAACCGTAATTTGTGCGTAAAGCATAATAATCATACAGCTAAAAACCAACTTGTCCGATCAAATTCTTTTACGAACGGCGGCGTTACGCTTACCCTCGATTACATTGACAACTACATCTGGTAACATTTCTGTACAAAACGACAAAACTCCGTATGCTACTCGCAGTCAGTGTCACAGCAGTTACCGACAGCGTTCGAAACGCGACGCGAGTGGTCTTACCAGTCTAAGCGCTCCAGACGCGGGCAGATTAGAACTCGACGACGCGTCAGAGAAACTGCCGACGAGCGACAGGGATGTCGATGACACTCGTGTGACGACTCCAAGCGTCAAAGCGTGGCACAGCACTCAGTAACATCTGTCGAGCAAACGATCCATTGCTCATTGCTCGCTCAATCATCAGTTCTGTCTACTACGTTTGACTCCTAGTCTTGGACCGAAGTCAGGAGCCCAGCGGACGTCATGGTGACGCTTGACGCCTGCGTCGTCTGCCCCTCTTGACACGACGTGGTGCCATCTGTCTGCGAGAACTGCAAGAACGTTTGGCCCTGTGCGTTGTTACCCTTCAGCAGGACGTTGTAGTCGGCCGTGTCGAGGCGAAGGATGTACGGTATGATGCTGTCGATCTCGACGTTTCCGATGAGCCCCGTGAAGAAGAGCTCCTCCATAATAGAGGGACTGAGCTGGCGCAGGGCAGGCAGCCGCAACAGGAGTTTGCCGAGGCGGTCCGTCTGGTCTGGGTAGACGCTCTGGTCGTAGAACTGCAGCTCGTGTTGCGTCTTCTCTTGAAACCTCTCCATCTGTCGCCTCGTATGCGAAGACAACGAATCTAATAATAATAAAATTCATTTATTTTATTAAATTCAAACCGACAAACCGATTACATGAAATAGTAGGATAGATAGATATTCGTTTTATTTTCTGACAGGTTGACAGACCGCAACCAGTTACAATAGAAATATGTTAAATAATGAAATCAAAACAAACAAAAAAACCAGACAGGTGTCCAGTCAGGTGAGACACATAACAAGTTAAACAAGAGTCAATTTTATAGCTGCATTGCAGCCTGTTAGGCACCGATCCGTCCTACTGCTGCTCATTTTACTATCGCCTAGGGAGTGGAAGGCCGAGTCAACCTCATGGGGCTAGAGGGTATTGACCCCGCATGCTATTAAAACTGCTACTGCGCAAGCAGGTATTTATATATAGACACAGACGCACACACACCCATTTACTATTGAAAAATCTACCTGGGTGCTTTGATCATACCTGGACTGAAGAGAACGAGTGTCTTCAGGTATGCATACTCTGCGTCGTCCACCTGTAAACGAGACATCTGCCCAACGTACTCCTGCAGCCGCATGATCGTGTCGATGACCTTGTGCGACCTTTCGTTTGCCGACTTATCTGAAAAACATGTTGAATATATACGATCTGAATGCTTCAGAAGCTTTAGGTTAATGGTCCAAGCTGACCAAACAGTCTCGAAACAAGTCTGTTCATCTCGTCGCAAAGTGAACTAATAATAATAATAATATCTTTTCTTTAATTTAGCGCCTGACAAACGCACTGTGCTGTACATTTACATGTTATGCAATTGAAACAATCTTAACTAGTTAACTACTAACAGAACAGACAGCCTGTAATATACCCTGCTCAGTAGCTCCCTCTTCCTCAAAATCCCCTCTCTACCTCTCCTCCTTACCTCTCGCACTGCTTCGCCAGATGTTATTTGAACATAGCCATAACCCCGGAACTATTACTTGTTACAATTACAATTACAACTAGTCCTTTCCGAGCACAGCACTAGCGTGCTACTTTGGCAAAATATCCCATCTGGGAAAAACCCTGCTCAATTCTCCCTCTTCCTCTAATCCCCTCTCTACATCTCCTCCTTTCCCCTTCCAAATGCCTCGCCCTTTATTATTTGACATATAACACAAGGATAGACATTGCTTTGTAAAGTTTGTTCACAATCTTTGCCTATGTTCGACCCACCAGCTGATTTCACTACTTTGGGTCAGGAGCGCCAATGACGAGTTTTTTCTTGAAGTGGCACTTATAAATATCAGATTACAATTACAATTACAGCAATATGAAGCAGCCAAACGCCAGCATCACACATTGAAAAAAACCCACCATGTAGCACGCGAGTCTGTAGGTGATTCAAAATGGCGGCCAGGATCGTCGAGAGGTTCATCGTCTGGGCAGACTGGGCGAGACCAAGGACAAAGAGTTCGTTCCAACACGACTGAATCAGAAGGATCTGGAATTCAGAGCTGGAAACAAAGAAGATAACATCATAAGAACATCCAACAAACGGAAAATGTTCCTGTTCCTTGGTGCTACATAAATAAAGTTGGCACTAGGGAACACCTCTGAGTTTTCTTGAGGCTTATATAAAGGGTGCTATATAAATTCCTGGGGCTATATAAATTCCTGAAATGAATGAATGAATAAAGAGCACCTACAAGTACAATTACAATCTGAGGAGTTACTGCGAGGAGTTCTACTTTCTAAGCCTCTATTTCACAAGCAGCTGAAGACCATTCTATTCGATCGGGGTCTTGTGTAGTCAGGTCGGGAGCACTGCTGATGAGTTTCCTTGAAGAGGCCCTATATAAATGAGCACTTAGCATAACAACTACAATCTTAGGAGTTACTGTAGCACTAAAAAATTTAATCTACCTTTTAATTACAAACTTACACCATCACTGCATCTTATACAAAGAGCAACCTATAGTCTGCAAAATACGGTAGTTTTCTCTGAAGGTGGTGCTATATTATATATTTCTATTTACAGTAACCATGAGTGCAACTTACTCGAGCAGCTGGAACGCGGCCACATTCCGTGCCCAGTGAATGGAGAGGAAGAGTAGCCGTGAAGCTGTCTCACAGATGTAGTGGATCGTCAGGTAGAGTGGCAGAGGCGCTGGCGTCGTCAGGCTGAACTGAAAGTTGCTCTCTGACAATATCGGACCTGCACAGCAAGAACCAACGAGTACAGGCCTCCGCTTAACACATACAAATTTGTACAAATGCAGCAAATCTGCCTACAAGATTTTATGATGGTACCAAAGTACAAGTCTGTTATGAATTGGCTCAAACAATACAATACAATGCAATTGAAATTAGATAATGCACCCCATCTCCAATACAAAGCCCAGAAATGCACTTTGCACTAGGCTCACGATGTTAAATGTCTTTAAGGACAGATCATTTGTCAGTTAGCATGCATGAAAGAAGGAAAGACAAATACTTAACAGTCATGTCTCTTGCATCAAAGTGTAGCTTTATTAAACAAACACCTTTATCACGATAACTGTTCACCCTCCAATACTGTCTCTGCCTTGCCCTCAAAACTCAAAATTTTCAACATTGAATAACTTGCCCTAAAATTAACCATGTTTCCTCAAAATTCAAAACTACTTGACTAGAAAATACATAAAATATTTGATTCTTACCATCAACATCAAGAAAACTCACCCTCAAAATCCAAAACATCCTTTTCATCATCCTGTGAATTAGCGCTTGCATTTGAGTGATCGAGAACGTTGTCCATATGGTCACCCTACCAAACACACCACAACAAAATCTCATTGACCATACATAAAGATACTACACACTTTCCATGAACTGACTGGTTAGTATCACCAGACAGACATGTTCACCACATTATTATTAGTATTTATTAACTAATTATTCCAGAAAATTGCGTCTCTGGTGGGAACAGCAGCCCATCGGTTTGAGGTGATTGGCTGATCGTAATGCGGAGAGTGCGGATTTGAGCATCCACTCAGAGGATTACCGTATTGGGACCCTGAACACAGTAAATAAAAAACGAATGAACACGTGAATGACTGAACACATGAATGATTGAACATGTGAATGATTAAGCATGTGAATGATTGAACACATGAATGATTGAACATGTGAATGATTAAGCATGTGAATGAATGAACACATGAATAACTGATCACACGAATGAACAAACACATGAACAACTGAATGAATTACTGAATGAATAAATGGATGGAAAAAATTTATCTGGAGAGTGGGCAAGGTCCACTGACCTGTTCCATCTGCGGATGAAGAGCTTTCGTCAGAACGTCGAAAGCCTTTGCAGCCGGGTCGGCCGAAGACACGTTGTCCAGCGACCCATCGCAGTTCGTCAGCGTATCGACGATGATGCTGTTCTGAATGTTCTCGTCCTGACCTTTGCCCATTGCGGCCAATGTTGTCACCACACTGGCCAGCGTGCTCAAGTCTGCCCAACACAAAGACAGAAGCGTCCATTAGTACTGTGGCCACGCAAAGGGTTAACATAGAACCTTTTACAAAATAAGAAGAAGAGAAGTCCCTTAGGCACACACACACTCAGATACACACATACAGACACACACACACATACATACAGATACACAAACACAAAGGACACACACAGACAGACACACACAGACAACACGCACACACACTCAGACACACATGCACATATATAACCTGTATTTTTACCTGTATTACCTGTGTTCTGAGAAGGGCTAGCCATTGCTGAGCAGAGGACAAAGGTTCCCTGGTCTGTTTGGAAGATACGCTCGTGTAGATTCGATAGGAGACCAGGCTTTTTCGACTGCAACAAAAACCGCATGCAAACGTGTACAGTGTGGATTCATTTACGTACCACTCTGCTCATTATGGTGGTCTCTCTGGTAACCAGACTTGGACATCCCCTTGGTATCTCTGGGCAACACGTCAGACATGACTTAGCGCTTGTGAATAAGCTGGTGCCCTGTGCTTAGCTTTGGAGTAGTGCTTTAGAAATTTTGCATTTACAATAATGATTACTCATTGTTCAGAAGACTAGTTTTAATTTTAAATGTAATTTCTTTGACAATGCTTAGCCTATGGATTTATTGGTAGGCTGTGACGTCACTTTGATGTGGGACTTTAGTTAGATATAGTTCGTGTTTCGTGGCGTTTGATATCGATAAGTCACGTTGCCGAGTTTCTTAATAAATGTTGAAAACTATCGAATCGTATGGGCCTAGCGAACACTCGTTATAAAGTATCGTATCTAATAATTTATAAAGTGCCTCTCGCAGAATAACTCTTTATAGGGCAGTTTATGAAATGACACCCAAACAACCGAATTACAGAGTTTCCTGTTAATACAAGATTGCCTTTGTGCAGGATTTGTTCTTCACCTCAGGAACTTTGTCGATGAAATTCGGAACGGCGGCCGAAGGACTGTCAAAGTCTTTGCGAATGTAGATTCGCTGCGTTGACGTTCCGATGACCTGTGGAGAGCGTTCTTTCGACTCTGGAGGCTTCCGTTCTTGCTGCACTGCTGCAATGGAAAATTAAACGACTCAATGTTCAACGAGAACACGGCAGAGGATTATGGTTCTGACTCCGACAAAGCTTAGGATTTTGGTCGAGACAAACCATGACGTAAAGTGAAGCAAGGCAATGTAACGTAAAAATAACATACGATAAAGTAGCATAAAACAAGACAGGATAACTGTAGGTAACATAGAAGAAGAGCAGACCCTTAGGCTAACTTTGAGCCAGGCATGAGTACGAAGTGTAATTTAACATGAATAAAATAAAATAAAAGGTAACATCCGGCAAAATAACACAAGCTAAAAATGTAACAGAAGGTGGTACAGAAAGCAACATCAGATTGTAAGGTAACTGGTAATTTATTGCAGGCTGTCTGTTCTGTTAGTAGTTAAGATTAATGTCTTCTGTCATTTGTGCTCTTGTGAATTGTTTCAATTGCGTAACTGTACACTGTAACCGGTTGCGGTTTGTCAACCGGATTGTTTCAATAAAGAAGATTATTATTATTATTATCACATTTCTAAAAGACTTGGACGGTTTCAGGCGATTGTCTACGTGGCCCATACCCAATGGGGAGCAACGGCAGATCTTCCCCAGAAAAGACATTCTGCAGAATTAGCGCTCGAATGAAACACTGGTGTTGGCAAAATACTCACATTCCGACCTCATGCCCTTTTCTAGGCATTTCTGCAAGCGGCAATACTGGCAGCGGTTTCGATAGTGTTTGTTGATGGGACAGTTCTTGGTGCCCCTGCACGCGTAACCGAGCTGTTTACGGATGCTACGCTTGAAGAAACCTTTACAGCCTTCGCAACTTATTACGCCGTAATGACGACCTAAACATCAAAAACATCGACATCGTAAACAACAGTTAAATGATCAATTAAAATCTATGGTAGTTACAGCAACAGTGCCAATGAAACCTACGCACATGAAAGTAAGTTGTTGAAATCTACCATCTTCCATGGTTAGACCCTGAGTGTTTCTAAATGTCTTTCCTCTCTTCGATCAGCATCTGCTGGAAATTACGTTGTTCCTGGTACACGTCTTCTCTTTGGCCGGCGTTCATTCACAGTTGCCAGATGATGATAATCATAAAAAAACATAATAATAACAATAACAATAATAAAAATAATAATCGTAATCGTAATCTCCAAACTTCTAAAGCGCCACTCGAAAGCCAAGCGCAGGGCACCAGCTTATTCACGAGCGCTGCATCTAGTCAGAGGGGTTGTCCAAAAGAGTAGTCCGAGGGAGGTCCGAGTCCGGTTTCCAGGGGATCAGAGAGGGCACAGCAGATGTTAAGGCGGTGTCTTTTAGGTCGAGGATTGGAAGGTACAGGATCAGATGAGTCAGGATAAGAGTTCTTGAAAAGCAGAGACAAAGTTGATAAGCTACCAACCGGAAGCTCGATCTTCACAGACGACGCAGAGTTCGTGTTTGTCTCCGGTCAGTGGACGTAGAGGAGCTTGCTGCTGTAACTCCTGTCACGGAAGGAAAACACTCTACTGTACTAATACAGCTAATATTTCATGCCCTGACTCCCCCTGACGTACACAAAATCGTTAAGGAAATTGATTAATTAAGGAAGAATTGAAAAAACATCTGGAACGGCACCTATCATTATATAATTATCATTATATTATTATAATTATATAATTATTATATTATTATTTCTATTCATCAAGGTCTAAGTTGGTAAAGTACCCTAAACAGCAACAGCGTTAAAATGCTGAATCGTCAGAGAAAGGCATTGTTATTATTACACAGTTGCTGAGCCCCATTGCTTGATGCTTAGTCATTACATAGTGGTGCATAATAAATGCATGATACTATACCAATAATAATTACACATTTTTACGTACCAAAACCAGTAATCCTTCTATTTGTTTTTTGCTTGAGAAATGTGCCACCAAAGCAAATTCAGAAATTTACACTCGCATGCCAAATTCATCTTTTATTAAATAAATACCGTTCTCGTAAATGCAAATTTTTTAGTCGAGATTCAGTTTCTAATGAATTGCGAGCTAAAGACCTTTAGTTTTGCTTCGACGTCAAAATTCGATAGATCTGTCGTTCCTCTGCTGCCCTGCGTCATCTCCTTGATCTTGGCGGCCAACTCTGGCGTCAGATTCGCCATCACGATCTTCGGTGGAGAAGACAGGGAAGAGCCAGCCAACGTACCTGCACCCGGAGAAGCGACCTGCACAGACAGAACAATCACTCATTGTAATTTTGTAATTGTAATGGTGTAATTGTAATGTTGTAATTGTAATTTTTTAATTGTAATTTTGTAATTGTAATTTTGTAATTGTAATTTTGTAATTGTAATTTTGTAATTTTTTAACTATCACTGTAATCTGACATTTATAAAGCACCACTTCAAGAAAAGAACTCATCAATGGCGCTCCCGATGTGAACCAGTAGGTGTAAATGGGGCGTTTGAATGCGCTCCTAGTGCGTTCAAACAGACACATAATAGAGCGTATATTAGTACTAAGACACTGAAGACGAAACCTTCGTGGTTAGCTCCCTTACTTTTATGGCATGGCCACACTAATTGTATGGTGCAGCCACACCACTTTCATGGCTAAGCAGGGCAACACTTACTAGGTTAATGGGAAAGTTGAGGCTTCCCGCCGGTATCGTTATCGTCTGCATCGACGAAAGCGCCGACTCGAGTGCAGCCATCTGGTGAGTACGGTGAGCATTTGTGACGTTGACGACGTGGATGACCTCCGAGGTCGAGTTCTCTATGGCGACGAGGCCGCCGCCTCCGCCACTTCCGCTCGGACTGTCGCCATGGTAGAGCGATGCCATCGATGACATGGTTGAAGGAGATTCGGTCTTGATCGGTTTGTTTTCTGGCATCATTCATCAACGGAACAGGATCGCGAAGGGACACCTGGTCACAGCAATCGTCACCAGTTTAATCACCATCGTTGTCGTCATCATAGCTACCATCATCATCACCATTGTCTTAATCATAAAGTCGTTGTTTTCATCCTCATCAATAATTTTCTCAATCATCATCATCATTATCTTCATCATTGGTTTTGATTGGATGTTAAAATGCAGTCTATAAAAGCCCTCACATGTATGCATGCACGCATGCAATGCATGCATGCATTGTGCCGCAGCCAACTCAAATGAAACAACCAGGCGGCAAGGGAGCCGACTGGCCACCCGCCTCATCATGTCGAGGCTAAGAAAATGAAGTCGCTAACACAAGTTTAACAAACATGACAGCCTCTCAGAATAGGTTACAGTCACGCATGCATGCACACACACAGATTCATCATCTTCATCAATCATTTTCTCCATCCTCATCATCATCATCACTGTCATCATCAATATTTTCTGTCATCACATCATATTACCAAAACCACTCCCACCACCACCACCACCACCACAGCAACCATCACAATCACGTCATCATCATCCATCTGCAACATGCCATGAGGGTTTTCTACCTTCCATGCCTCTATTTTGCAAGTGGTTAAAGACCAATCTGTCTGCGTCAGGGGCACACCTGGTGAGTTTTCTTTAGTAGGTAACTGTAATCTGATAAAGACCTCCTTGTAAAGTAAGTTTGTAATGGAGTGAATTCACCATGGTTGATTTTCAAACTGCAAGAGACCTTCTTGTGCTGTCTCTTTTGTGCCAGCGGCTTACGGTCAGAGGTTCAAATCCCCATCAGGGCAGAAATTTGTTTCAAGATACCTGCTCCATTTGTGCCCCAGCCAACTCAAATGAAACAACCAGGCGGCAAGGCCTGGCCACCCGCCCTCATATGTCGAGGCTAAGAAAATGAAGTCGCTAACCCAGTTTAACATACATGACAGCCTCTCAGAATAGGTTAAGGAACTGCTCTTCCCTTTCAAATTGTCTTGTCGGGTTGAAGCACCTCAGGTTTTCAAGTGATATCATGCAAATGTGCATTAGATAAGTATACAGTAACATCAGACACAGAATAAATTCCAAAAGCATTCCACGTAAGAAAGTCAACTTCAGATACAGAAGTCCGTTTTTGGCTATCTGCCAAGATGAATGTCATAGGCCAAAGGTCAGCGTCCTGCATCAACCCATGACCTCTTATATCCAACCAACATACAGACGAGTTCATGGCCTATCGTTAAAGCCGAGCTAAGGCTCAGCTGGCGTAAGTGCTGCCATGGCCTAATTCGTCTAATCGTAGGTCACGCCGGTCGAGCATTTGCACACACAGCTGGTGGGAGAAATGTCAAGCACTTCTTTCCCCACCCCGGCCCAACCAATATCTCCGGATCCCCTTAACCAGTCAAACAGATCGATTCCGCATCAGTAAACGTCTGGGGTCAACGTAAAGTTCAGAGGTCAACGTAAAAATCAAAGGTCAAAGTAAAGGTCAAAGGTGAACTCCATACTGTCAAAAGCTCAGGTAGTGCTGAGCTGACGGAAAAATGCCTGCAGTTTAAACACAGCACAGCAGAATATTATTAGTACCGTTTAACGTCGCAAAATAATAGAGTGCTCGATAGTGTAGTGGTTAGCATGCTGGACTCTCAACCGAGATGTCAGAGGTTCAAATCCTCGCCAGGGCAGAAATCTGTTTTGAGATTTCTGCACCGTGTGCGCCCTTAGCCAACTCAGCCATCATGAGTACACTGACCATACACTGTGGGTGGGAAGATGAGATGATGAGGGAGAGGACTGGCCACCTGCCCTCATATGCCGAGGCTAAGAAAATGAAGTCGTTAACACTTCATACCCGTGGCTGCCTCAGGGCTAGCTTAAGGGACAGCTGTTCTACTTCTTAATTCTTAGGGTCAGAACTAGGTGGCACCAGGCGTGTAAACACTGAGCACAGCCGTCTATAGACTCTATAATAAATCTCCTTAAGCTTACAATGCACCACCTTAGAATTGTTAAGACAACCATTATCCACAAATCTACAGAGACACTCAAAGGTGCAACATCAGGTATATGAGAACCTAAGTGGCATACGCCAGGTGGTATGCAAAGTGGCACCAGAAACCTCGCACTGATCGCCCTGTTTAGGTAAACAGACCGAGAAATGGAAGAACAGTTAAGAACATTTCACTATAATAGCTATTGTGCTATCGGATCTCTGGTAATAGACAATAATCCATTCTGAGTTGATCTGTTTACACCCTCATCTGTGGCCTCAGCTGTGCTACGGTGCTATATAAATCTTCATCATTATCACCACCACCACCACCACCACCACCACCATCATCGTCATCATCATCTTAATCATAATCATAATCATCATCATAATCATTATCATCATCATCATCATTATCATCATCATCAGCTATTGTGCTGTGCCTTGCTAAATGATCTTGAAGGCATGATCCATCATACATTCATTCGTTTCAGAAATTTATATAGCGCCCGTTCAAAGTAACTACTCTGTCAGAACAACCCAGCCCTGGCTAAAAAAGACAGACCTGAGATTACAATAAATAATGTATCAATCTGACATTAGGAAGTCGCTATGCTTGGCTTTACTATTCAATGTCTCTGTCACAGCATCCAGTGGTGCTTGCATGCCAATTACCGACCTTTGCCCTCCGGAAATATGATGAACCTTACCCCTTTACTCAAACCTTGGACTGGTACCCCACAGCTGTCCATTACTACCCGCCCCTTTTAGGTTGCCAACGATACTTAGTTGGCATTAGATGGTGTTGGGTGTCTATAGTTATGTATGTATGCATGCCATTGGCTCCACACTGCAGGAGATAGGATGCCTTGTATCTCAGGTAACGGTGCTATAAAAGTCGCTTTTCACTGACATATATATAATATATATTCATTCATTCATTCAGAGCATTTATATAGCGCCCCTTCAAGAAGCTACTCAGAAGCGCTCATACATACTTCACCTCACCGACAAGTGTACATATATATATACATATATATATATATATATATATATATTCATTCATACATATTCATATTCATATATATAGCACACACATATATTTCACAAACATGGTGTATATATATACACACATAAGTATGTCCACATATACACACACATACACACACATATATACACAAACACACACACACACAAAGGATGTTCACATACACATGCAAAACTAACATTTGTTGCATACATACTTATTAGCAAATAGCAGCCATAAATCAGCTACTGCATTTGAGACGTCTGAACGCCTGAGACTCTGAGACGCGTGCTAAACGTTTCTGGAAGTAATCCAGAAACATTATGACCTTTGCTTGACCTCAACCGTCCGAACCGCCTGCCCTTACGGCGGCGGAAGGAGCCCAGTGCAAAACCACAAAATCGCTCTTTTTTCACCAGAAAGCCAATAGGCCCAAAAGCATTTGGTGTATTCAACCTTCGCCTGTGGACGTGGGAAGGGACGGGCGAAAGCTCAAGAGCATCTCTCCTCTCTCTCTCCCTGGTTCAGCAACCAGAAGGACGGGGCATCGCCCGGGCAGCGTTCAGTTGGCTAGGCAACACTGCCTCTACGATGAACATCTCAACTGCACCCGATAGAGTACGAATTGCACTCCAGTGCAAGATACTACCGATAATAACGCCAAGGGAAGCAATAAGAAGCGAAATAAAAGCAGAACACAGCATGCATTACGCACGACATATCAAAGTAAACACATAACCAAAGCGTGACCCTGACCCGACGATAAAAATACCCACGGTCTCACGCTACCCAGTGCAAGTTACCAATGCTGAACTCATCAGCATAATTTATGCATCTGGCTCAGCGTTCCCCGCGCTGAACTCATCAGCATAATTTATGCATCTGGCTCAGCCTGCCCTACGCTGAACTCATCAGCATAATTTATGCATCTGGCTCGGCCTGATCGGACGCCGCCATGTTGAACCTGCCCTCACGTAAAGGACAGAGGTCATCGAGAGATCGATAGCACACAGAAAACACTCCAAAATACATCAAAAACCCCGCCGAACTTCAAAATCGTCTTTCATCCATCAACACCGATCTTTTAAAAGACATTATACCCCTCGCGCCCCCTCAGAGGGACTCATTTCGGGCTCGAAATCGAATCCGCATAGCTAGGCCGGGTTGGAGCGGTTCAGGTCACGAACCGTACAAAAAGCATGTGTTGTCAAACCAACAATAAATAGTCCGATCGCCTAAAAGACGAACAATGCCTTCAGTTTTTCCGACCGGGCGTAATTCTCACATCAGCCTAAGCATAACTCTGTCGAATCGAGTCGAAGGCGACATCTTTATAGGGAGATCTTATCATTAGACGCTAACGAACCGATGAATAAAATTCCCCAGTCAGCGAACGACGCAATCCGAAACCAGTTCCAAAGACGTAATTCGCAGACAAACAGACAACAATTCATTTACTGGTTGCGCTAAAACACAGAAAAGTACCTAAACAACGCCAGATTTATCGAAATGGTTCATAACTCACCTATAGGCCCAACAGACTTAGGTTGGCGCTAGACATATACACACACAGCGCGGGTTAAAGGTCGTGACCTTTGGCTGCGCGCAACGTATGTAATCTGCGTTCTGATTGGACGAAAATTATGTAATTACGCAAAACGTAGGGGTCACGACGGGTCGGCGGCGCGTTGCACTCCCTCCGAAAATATTAGCCACTTGGTACACAGCAGAATAATATTACTAATAATAGGCCTAATTGCTGCTAATAAAATAATTAAAAGTAATAAATGGAGAAACTGACATCATGCTATAAACGGACCGGCGACTTAATAACACTAAGGAGAAAATGCTTTGTAGTTTTATTTTTATTAGATTAGACCCTCAATTTGGAAAAGTATTATCAACTAAATTTTGTTGGATATCGCTGTTACAGTAGTGGTCGTTGAGTTTAGGCCTAATTGTTAAATTTGGTCTTCACTCGTCAGAGCTGAAATTTTATTGCATCCGCAGAGCACGTTTAGTTATGGCTAACTATTGCGTTTTTCGTACTTTAACTTCCTAGAATTTACGTAGCAGAGCATTCCGCGTACATTCCGAGTATGCACCGAGTTTACTCGGACCGAGCCACCAAGGAACACAAGGGCGAGTGTATTAGCAGATTGAACTTCCATGCAACTCCTCTATCACCTCCTGCTCCAAAAGTGTCTAATTCCATCACACGGATCCTACACTACCAGCTAAGCCTAGGAAGTGCAAGAATCGAGTGGCAATTTTTTCGAGACGTTTCATTTGGAAAATATTCTCAGTTCTGACAAGACGTCAATAATGTAATACTAAACTGATATGACACTTTAGCGAGATCTAGACAGCCAGGCAGGCAGAGAGAGACAGAGACAAACAGACAGACAGACACAGACAGACAGACAGACAGAGAGAGACAGACCAGACCATTTCTTTTCATTGTGACAAATGCTGTTCACTTGTTTATTTACTGTTTATTTACTGTTTGTTTACTATTTACTGTTCATCATTTATTGTTTATTTACTGTTTATTTACTGTTTGTTTACTATTTACTGTTCATCATTTACTGTTTATTTACTATGTTCTGTACCAATTGAAAACAGCATAACTGTGCATCAGTCAAAAATAAAATACATGATGCAAAGGAGTAACAACAATCTAATATTTAATTAATTCACATCACATAATCAACCACGATGAATCAACATTTAAGTTATCCTGATTAGAAAACTTGATTGACAGGTTTACATGAGTTTGTTGCAAGTTTCAGGTTTAAGCACTTTTTAATTAAATGTGATTTTCTATACAAAACGAGTAAAATTCTTATAGTTTGATATTCTGCTCAAAATTATGCTAAATTATGCAGTTACTTCACACCAATGTCTCATGATGAAGCATCAATCGATGGCATTGAGCAACTTTGAGTGAAGGACTTGTTCAAGGTCTCTACACAGTAACTGTCTCAGAGGAGGAGGATCGAACCCATACTCTCTCTCTACAAGGTGACTGCTCTAACCAATCGGCTATCTAGTCCCATAATACATAAATGCCCAATTGGCAATTACACTATATTACTTGACAAAGACAGACAGCCGTTGTTTCAAAGTTTATATATCACATTTCTGGACCATACTTGTGAGCTGCACAACCATCTTACCAATTTAACACAGCGAAAGTGCAGTGCAACGTGCAAATACGATGTTATTACTATAACTATTACTTATTGCATTGATTATGTATGAATTTATTTAAAATATGAATCTGTGGCGCAAAGCAAATGTGAGTAAAGAACTTGCTCAAGGTCCCTAAACAGTTACCTCCTCGGGAAGGCTCGAACCCGTATCTTCCATGTTCTATAGTATTGTCTGCTAAACTGACAGCATAGTTTGTAAATTGCATCTCTAAATGTGGGAATCAAAGCCTGGAGAACCAGCTTGTCGAGGCACCATGGCAAACTGCATAATAATTGAAAAAGTGCATATCGTTGGCATAGTACAAACAAGTTAACATAGTTACCGTGCAAGCTGTTATTGAAACTCGAGGAAAAAGACCTTGTGGGCAGAAGTGAGTGAATGCGGTAAGTGCAACCTAATTGGGCTAGTCTGAACCATTGAAGGGTGGTTCCCCCTTCCCTGATTACAAAACCCACCATAAACAGTGTGTACAAGTGAGCATGGCATACCAAATAAGGCTGGTACAGTGCATAGCAATCAAATCTAATCTAATCCTATTGGTAGCATAATGCACATACATACAAATTGTTTACCCACTGATCTTCTAGATATTTGACCTGATTACGGCTTGGTTTTGGTGCGCCATTGGTTGATGCCTTGTCAATCAGACACTGGCGCCATAGAAGTTACAAATTACAATTTTGCATAGCTGGTATAGCGTATACTCGTCACCCACATTCATCCATTCTTAAACTGGACCCATTGTCACAATTTTACCAAGGCATGGATCAGACCCATCATCAGCCCAGTAAGCCGATATGTATTCATAACCCGTATTTGTTGTACTTTTAAAAAGGTGCATAGTTGGAACTGAGGAAGCATCGACAGTTTTTGTCTGGCGATGAACACACAATACAAATCAGAAGCTCAGTCGATACGATAATCAATCAATCAATCAGAATTTATATAGCGCCCCTTCAAGATCCCTGCTCAGAGGCGCTCGATAAACGGAAACGTCAAACCAGAATTTCAAGATATGAACACCAACACATTCTGAGGTTTCTAAGCGACGCAATAACAATACCTAGATATCTGGTCCACATTGTAACAGGCTCATATACATACAGAGTACACATTGAAGTGGAGACGAATTATAGCAAACTCTACTATACGACAGATTCTTGTATAACACGGTTGGACACATGATTCACATCATTTAAAGCACCTACAGAAAACAAACTCGTTATAAGATGACTTCATTGTATGGCGTACTTGATATGACCACCAAAGACCTCACTATAACAAGTTTCTTGTGTACTTTCACACTGGAAGTCGAAGTTCACCTCAGTACAACAGACAAAGCTATTCTAAAACAGCACAGGATTAAAACATTTCACTTATTTGTCGGAGGTTTAATGCCAGATCCAGTTAAACACAGCCCGAAATCGTCGTTGCCCTGTAACGATAGACTCTGTATCGGCGGACAAACATCTGGTAAGTCCTCGTGCTCAGACTGGTTCATTGTCTCATGTACGGTTGCATCATGGGGAATTTCCACGACCGGTTCCCCATTGTTCTTGGTCAAGTCTGGCTGAAGGACGGAAGAAAAGGACGTCTGCATATCCATCGTTGTTGAGGGGAGTTCTTGCAATCGTAAGACCTGGAAACCGTCGCCTAGATTCACCGTGCGACCTTCTTTATTCTGAAAACCACAGAACACTCTTTCTCACACCAAAATGAAGGTGACACATTCATCTATTGCTAACACTTCTGGTCACAGGTAATACAGTTCCTGGTGTGACTCCATGTACCAACCTTGGGCAAGTTTTTTCTGCACAAATGCCTCTGTCACTAAGCAGTGTAGTTTTGGTATCAGTGTACGCTGGGAAGTAAACAGTAAGACCTGCGATATACTGGCCCCATGCCCAGGATCTCCGGATTCGTCCACTGTCAGCGCAAGGGGTGAAGGGATGGAAATGAATACCTCCCCCATGTTCCACATGGGTTATGGGAGCTTTACATATGAACATTGTCAACTGGAGTGGAAACTCAACTCAAAAATTTCCAAAACGCCAATTAAAAGCTGGTGCCCTGCGCTTATAACATTTAAGTAGTGCTGAGGTTAAACATTGGAATAAGTTAAAAAATGGAACAGGTTGAAAACTGGAATAGGTGAAAACTGGAATAGATTAAAAATATTGAATAGGTTAAAAATTGGAATAGGTTTAAAGTGAAATAGGTTAAAAATTGAATAGATAACAAATTTTAATAGGTTTAAAATTGGAATAGGTTAAATATTGGAATAGGTTAGAATTGGAATAGGTGAGAAGTTAAATAGGCTAAAAAATTGAATAGGTTACAATTGGAAAAGATTAAAAATGTTGACATTAAGATTGATTAGTAGACTAGAAAAGCACAAGAATATGATTTTCAGGATTTTAAAAAAAATTAGTTAAACCAATAATTAGAAGAATCCTGTACGTACAGCTTTATAGTCAAGAACCATTTCTTTGAAGGCAAGAAAATCCGTGAAAGTCAACAGAATCTCAAACACTTCGCCATCCAACTCTTTTCTTCGACTCCTACAATGTAATCATAATGTAACAAACTGTGAGAAAAAACACATTTCTGGGTACAAGTATTACATCCCACGTAATGTAACACTCTATCAGGCATTTAATTGATTTATGTCTTCTGTCATTTGTGTCCTTGTGAATTGTTTCAATTGCATAACTGTACACTGTAACCGGTGCGGTTTGTCAACCGGATTGTTTCAATAAACGAAAATATTATTATATTTATTTACCTTCCATTTTTTAAATTGCCAGTGAGGTGCATGCATTGGAATTGGGTGACTCTTTTTGCAACACCATGTTACTCCCTTCAAATTCTGTCTTTATAATGATATAATATGATATAACTGCATTTGATATTACCCTCCATCCAAAGTTCAGAAGTGCATACATGTCAGACAACTCGACAGAACATTGATAATGCTGAGTAGGTGTGTGTGAAGGACTTGCCTAAAAGTTAAAAAGTCGAATAGGTAAGATACTACGAAGACAGTCATCTGGTACTAACGCAAGCTGTTTCTGGAAGTCTGCCATGCTGAATCCGGGCATTCGTCTATAGAGTTCCGTCTCCAGAAATTTCTCTATTAGTTGCGTCTTTAAAAAGCAAACATCATCATTCGTTACAATCAACTCTCCAAGAGTATACACGTTTACGAAAAGGCCTACAATGTAATGTAATACATACCGGTAATCAGCCAATCACAGGTGCAACGTCTAAGCAAGATCACAACACTACAGCACACCCACATTTAGTTCAGTTACAGTACGTTACATCACGAATATTACTAAATAATTAGCATTTACAATCTTTAGAATATTACGTTAAGATTACTCAAAAAATATGTTTTAGAACCATTTTCATTAAACATTATTGTCCAGAACTCCAAACTTTTAGAAGAATTATAAAACCTAACGTTTGGATTCGCTAACAAACCACTGTTACAACTTTTCAATAAACAATATTTACATATTCTCTGTGAATGTCTGTGTAGATTAGTTTGTTTTCTTCGACATCTTCGAACACATCATAATGTTTTTCAAGGAAGTCTTTTTGTAGCTGTTGAAATCCGTCGTCTTCACAAGAAATATAACAAATCATCTTGAAATCAACCGATTCATATCCGAATCACCCAATTAAATCTAACATATCCATTTTTATCTAATTATTATCGAATCTAATCAACTTTCTCACGCAATCTTATAAACTCCATTCGTTAATCACTGGTTTCAGTGCATGGAGTGATATCTGCAGTAAAAAATGAGCATTTTAACCTATGTTTAAGCGTTATAATTGCATCTTCTGTGAAATTTTATAAATAGCCAAGTCAGAATTGTACCTCCCAGAACTGTTCGCTTTGAGCAAACTACAGGAGTGGTCCAAATGGGCAAAATATTATAATTTAACCAAATAACTCCTATAGTCCCACTATCCTAATGTGCATGGTATCAGTTGATACCACCGTTTAACCTATTCCAATGTTTAACCTATTCCAATTTTTAACCTATTCCAATTTTAACCTATTCCAATGTTTAACCTATTCCAATTTTTAACCTACCGTATTCCAAGCTTACCTATTCCAATTTTTAACCCATTCCAATTTTAACCTATTCCAATGTTTAA
This sequence comes from Aporrectodea caliginosa, assembly GCA_020284085.1. NCBI lineage: Eukaryota > Metazoa > Annelida > Clitellata > Crassiclitellata > Lumbricidae > Aporrectodea > Aporrectodea caliginosa. Next base: position 365,289 of record JACEVL010001301.1, on the reverse strand, counting down.
CTTATAAATTCCACATTTAACCTACTCCAGTTTTTTTAACATAGATTACAAGTTTAACCTATTCAAAGTTTAACCTATCCCAATTTTTAACCTATTCCAATCAAGTAACACCTTAGTAATAAACTTTACTACAAAACTACTTATTGCTAAAAATAATTCCATTACTCAAACGTACCCATGATGATATCCTCTATGTGGCCGATTGTCATGTCAAACTTTTTGTCTGATTTGCTCGACCTACAAACGAAGCATGAAACACATCAGTTCAGCTCAATCGCAGGTCTTTCTATGCCTTAAATATATATGATTTATCATTAAGCAAATATAAGTATATATATAAATATATAATAATGGCAATTTATATAGCACCATAGAACAGCAGAGGAGATATATATACATATCAAAGTATCTCACAAAAGTGCTGCATATACATTTATTATATTATATATATATATATATATATATATATATATATATATATATATATAGGTTATATATATATATATATATATATATATAGTACTGAAAGGTGCTAAATAAATAGTCTTGATGCATAGACACATCTATGCATAATACCATTTCTGTGTGTTTGAATAAAGTTAAAATAGCAATAAAAACATTAATATTTAGATTCAGTATGTCAGCACACTGATATACATATAAGCAACTAAATAAACAAAAAGAATAAGGAACAAAATTAATGTAAAAAACAGAGCAAGGTTTAAAAGTTACTTGGCGACAGCCAGCGATTCTTCAAACACTTTATCTTCGAGGCATAATTCCATGGGTTCTAGTTTTCCTAAAAGAAAAACAGTTGACATGCAACCTCTAAAAATTAATTAATAAATTAATATATAATGATTGGTTGTTTGACTGAATATCGATCATCCAACTTCAAGTTAATGTTAAAATAATTAATAAACAGTTAATTGATTGGTCATATTTGTACAAACTTATGCCCTACTTTAAAGTCAACGTCTAACAATAGACTTGGTTTAAACTGTTTGAATAGATAAATATCTGCGCAATTGCAGAAGGGAGGCATTCCAGAGAGGTGCATAAATATTAAAAAGCGACGACTTACAACATAAAATTCGCACATCCTTTGCCTTTATTAAGACCATTTCTTTACTTAGAACAGGTGAATAACCCATCTATCTAGCCTTAATAAACTAAAGAGCTACATAAATGTAATGTTTACGTTACGATCGTGGCCTCGTTTACATCATGATTTACACATTGGACAACCATCGGAATTAGCAGTGCACAGTCTATTATTAAAATCTTAAAACAAACATCCTGTTTAACACCAGATTTCTGAAGTTTTTAGTGGCATTCGTAGATTTTAAAACATACCTGACGATTTCTTTTTTGAGGTCATTTTAAACGAAATCTGTAGATAACTGTTGTTAGCCACTTGTTTAACATCGACCGGTCTTGCGCCACGTTCTACCACTTGGTAACGACGGTGTTCTTCGTTGTCGAACGCGTTAAATATTATGCCACCATTTAAGAAATCCTGCGACTCTCATAATAATTCATATCAACATATCAAAGGGGAGGTGAAAGTGGAGGTAAAAAGGATGGGGAAAGGGCAGGGAGAATGGGGAGGAAGGCCATAGGAGAATGAAGGGGAAGGGTGAAAGGAGAGGAGATGGGATGGTGGGGCTTGGGGAAGGGGACCTCGGGGAAAGGGAGGGGTTGTGGAGAGAAGTGAGATAGAGGGGGAAAGGAAGGCTTGCGGAGCGGCAAGGAGGGTATACGGAGGGGCAAGGCAATGGGTTGGTTTTGGGGAAGGTAAGGGTGAAGGGGAGGGTGAAGGGGATGGGCAGGACTACACCTATTACATACATTATGAAGGTCATTTCAACTGGCTTAGGACGGGAAACATTATAGTGTCTTAATAACAATTATTGCAGTCAACTGCTAACTCATAGCTAAGGGGCCGTCTATAAATGACGTCAGGCAATTTTGGCCGATTTTTAACCTCCCCCCCCTCGTCACACTTCGTCACAAAAAGTAACACCCCTCTGAAAATGACGTCACAAATCTCTCACCCCTAAAACGAAATTTCCATGGCAAAGCAAAATGCTCTTTCATGGAGCAAATAGGGAAAGCATGAATATTTTAAAATCTAACGGTGACCAAATATTGAAATAGTTAAAAATATTAATAATGGTGCCCGTATACATTAAAATAATTTAAAAAATAATTAAAATTTAATCCTCAAAATTAGTGATGTTATTATTAAAATTAAATTGTTGTTAATTGTTAAATTTAATAATTAGACCTGGTGTGACGTCACACTTCTCAGACCCACCCCCATGTCACACATCGTCACAAATTTCCGACCCCCCTCCCCTAGGTGCGTGACGTCATTTATGGACGGCCCCCACCCCGAAAATCGCCACAAAACCTTCAAGTTGCCGACGGCCACCCAGCCAAATAAACTGTGTTTGGAAGGGTTTAGGAGAAGCCTATTAGAGGCCATCCAAGAGGAGGAAAGAACATCAACAGTCAGGCGCATCAGACTCACAGCAGCAACTGCATCGGATGGACTGGAGTGGATGTAGGCCTGCACGTCATCCGCAAAGAGTTGGGAAAAAGCCCCCGAGCTGCTACAAACTCCGACGACCTTCGAGGCTCTCGCGACTTCGATTTCATCTAAGCGTGGACCTGCCATCCTACTGGCCATCTACCGTCTAGGCTCATCTCCTCCATCTTCCTTGTTCTTCAGCGAGTGCTCAGCGCTACTGGAGCAATTCGCCTTATACAATGTGCAGCTGATCGTCACTGGAGATCTTAACCTGCACCTGGAAGATCCGGCGCGTCCAGAGTCCTCTGAATTCGCCGTGATCTTGGAGATATTTGGATTGGCTCAACACGTCGCTGAGCCTACCCACAGCCTTGGTGGATGGCTAGACGTCATAGTCACCAGGGATGACTGCCAGGTGACGGATGTCAACGTTCATCCTCCCATCCTATCTGACCATGGTCTCGTGATCGCCTCCATTCCATTTATCTGCGAAACCTCGCTTCTCATCACAAGACGGATTCGTCTATGGAACAAATTGGATCGCGATGCCTTTTGTTCGGCGCTTCAGGTTCAACCTCTCTTCAATAACGTCGAAGCTTCATCCTCTTCGACTGCGGCAGAGATGTTCTCTTCCTATGAGGCAGTGATGTCAGAGCTCTTGGATTCGTTTCTTCCTTTACAAACAGTTCGATCTCGACATCGTCCTCTGTCCCCAACTCCCCATGGTTCGATGCGGATTGCAGAGCGCTTCGACGTCAGGCTCGACGCCTCGAGGCTCGAACGAGTCTACAGGAGAACGCGCTCTCCTTCAGACCGGACAGCCTGGATTCGCTTCGTCCGGAAAATGCACACCACCTACCGGGACAGAGAACGGGACTACTGGGAGTCTCTCATCATCCGCCAGTCAAAGGAACCCAAGAAACTTTGGACTACGTTCAATGGTCTTCTTGGTCGCCATTCATCAAGCCACCAGCCGCAGTCTCCTCCGCCTTTCACCGCGGATGTGTTCTTGGAGCGTCTTACTGCCAAACCCTTAGATTGGCTTTCTTCCTTCTTCACTGGGCGCACAAACTGTGCTGTTGTTGGGTCCTTTAGGTCCCGTTGGGTCCCTGCCCTTTTTGGTGTACCCCAAGGGTACAAGGGTAGTACATGCAGGTACTACCAGCTCCGCCAGCTGCGGGCCCTTTGCTGTACATCCTTTATACATCTGATATTAGCTCCCTGCTGCGGTCTAGCGGACTGCTGCATCAGCTTTATGCTGATGATATACAAGCGTATGTCCACTGCCGTGCGGCCGATGCGGTGGCCTCTGTTGGGCTGATGTGCCGTGCTATTGATGCCCTCTCTGGTTGGATGGCCTCGAACCGTCTGCTCTTACACCCATCCAAAACTCAGTTTATCTGGCTTGATAGTCGCCGACAGCTGGCCGGTGTAGACATGCAACTGTTGGCTGAAACTTACCCTCATGTCACTTTTTCACTTACTGTGTAAGAATCCAGCCTTTTTGGTAACCGTTTGCAGTAGATAGGCCTATTGAATAGAAGGGTTTCTAAAAACCAGGCCTTGTCCTAGTTCTGATGGATGTTGAACCGGCCAATGATCTTGCAGAGAAATAGGTCACGTAGGGCTTATGTGCAGTGTTGCCACAGCTGGGGTTTCTCACTAGATCTGGGGTTTTTGGCCTTCGTCTGGGGTTCTGGGGATTTTTTGGCAAAATATGCATAAATCTGGGGATATTTCTGACCATTGGCATTTTGCATGCATAATTCACATATTTATATTGTGATTAAATGTAAAAGCTTATACGCTATATAATTTTTAGTCCACAACATATAATTTTTTTCAATACAGGGTGTGTTACTGTCGCTGTCAATCGCCAGAGGTGCTGGCATATACCAAAATGGGTGCAGAAGTCAAATAGAGCGAACTGTCATGATTGGTCTCTACACCCAACCACGTGCACACACACACACACACACACACACACACATATACAAACAAACAAGCAAACACACATCCATTGTTTTATAACTTGTATATACGTGTATGTTTTTGTAATTTGCATAATTTAGTCTGCTCTCAGCTTTCAACAGAAATATTATTTAGCCTACTTTTAAATTGAAATAATAGCAATGTAGGCTAAATGGCAATAGTAAATATTTAATAAACTTTGTTTTATCAATTCTTTTCACTTTAATTGAAATAAACCTGAAGTGACTAAAATGAAATGGTAATAGAAAAACAAAAACTTTGTTTCTATTTTCTTTAAAAGACAAAATTTTATATTATATGCGAGATTTAAAAAATTTGGTCTTTATTGGTTAAGTCGATCTTTGAGGGGCGCTATATTTACGCTCGGAACAGGACGCAGTTATTGCTTGCTACAGGCTACAGCCCTGCTAGAAGCATACTTACTTTCTCATTTTCCAGATTTCATGCCTAATATTAGTCTGGGGTTTTCTGGGGTTTTTTCAGAAGGAAATCTAGGGTTATTTCAAAAACCTGAGTGGTAACACTGCTTATGTGCTCCGTTTTTGGTGACGTACTTCCGTCGTCTTCTTGGGTTGGTTTGGCCGATGGCGGATGACATTTTGGCGTTGTGGGTTTCTTGTAACCTAGATTATAGGCATTTGTGTTTAATGCGATACGCGGTATATGCCAGTTTGTGGACCTTTTCCGCAAGACTGAGGTGGTATCGTCGACAATTGCTATAGCGCCCAGATTAGGTAGTTTGAGTGAGTAGAATTGAGCTTCCCTCCCGCCTGTTTAAGAATTGCAAATGGCCGCCCTTAAGTAAGCACCGCATGAGCACAATAACTCTTCTAAGTTCTTTTGTGATTGAATAGAGTGACACGGGGTTTGATTTATGTCGCTATTGGCCGCAGCCTGTCAGTTTGTTAAGTTAATTCTGATTTGGCTTTACTTGATTGAAATTGATTACACCTGTATAGCTCGATACTGCAAATCGCAGACTTTCTGAATTGCTGTACATCACTGTTGAATTAATCTGTCTTTAAATAAAACCTGAGTTATTGGCTAAGCCGACATTCCAATGTCTGATTTCATGTCTGATGAGGAAGAAGAGGGAAATGCAAGGGGCATGGCCAAGGGGATTGGTAGTGTAGTCCTCCCCGGTAGTAGCAATTTAAGTTCAATGCAGAGGTTGACAGCTGAGAATCAGTCACTTTGGGCAGAGCTGTTGCAGCTAAGGTCCTTAGTGGATAGTACGGAGCCTGGTAAGCACCTGGGTTACCCTGGATCTCCTCGAAAGGCTGGGTCCCCAATTCAGAAGAACCCTGATTCGCTAGAGGAGCGGGTTGACTTCCACCCGAAGTCCGCAGGCACATGTCCTGTCACCTTACACTCTGGCGCATCCCTGGTACAGTTGAGGAGTAGTGGTGAGGACCTGGATAACCCCGGGGGTGACCTTGGTGCAAGCCCTGTCACTAGGGAGGACACTAGCTTAATACATAGACCAGATCCCAGTGTAGAGTTAGCAAACCCTGTTCCTGTAGCTTCAGTAGATGATTTAAATGGCGCCTATGCTCTGTTATCTCTGCAGAGGCAAAGACCTCCTGAAGTAGTGCTAGAAGAATCAAAAGGGGTACCCGACAATTTGGCACCAGGAAGTGGGGCTTGGAACAATTTAGCACCATTAAGGAGGGTCAATTACAGTGTAACACTGCAAAACAGAGTAAGTTAGAAGCTAGTAAAAAGAAGGAACAGATGCTAAATGAGAAATCTGATATAGCAGGTGTAGACATTAGGCATAATGATCTAATGCTGAATAAAGATGCTAAAATAAATGCACATTTTGATGATGTTGAATGCATTTCTGATGTTGAGTGTCTAGTTTCAGATACAGAACTTCCACCCAGAAGGGGAAATAACCCAAGTATGTGGGAGGGATTTTATGGGGTCAATAAAGTCCCTGGGCCCCAGACACATAGGAGAGAACGAAGGTATGAAGACATGGAGAATGAAGTCCTGGCTCTTCGTCGTGAAATGCAGTTGATGAAAGATGAATGTAAACAGCTCGATACATGTCTGTACAAAGCTGTAGAGAAGTTACAGATAAATGCAAAAGTGGTGGAAGAGGCTGAAAGATTACAGAGAATCTTTTACAACCGACAGAACTTGAATGATGGTCGTATGGCTGCTCTTGATGAACCATGTTGGGTCGATCAATTTCCGGTGCAAAGTTCAAATGTAACACAAGTTGATTATGGTGAACTGGTAACAAAAAGAGAACATCAGAGACCATTGTATCAAGCTGTGCAAATGCAGAGTGGGCCTAGTCATGAACAGACATTCGAGAAAGACCAGTTGAAATCAAGTGTATTATCCGACACAGAACGTTATTCAAATGACATGGGTTGGATGTCAATGGCTAATCAGAGGAGGCCAGTGAACAGTAGAAATCAGCAGATAAGCCAAAGCCAGTTTGCTTATCGTGAGCAGCCAGTCAGTCTGTTGATGCCAATGAACAGTTCGATGTTTGGGCAAATGCCAGCAACAATGACTGATCCTGTGCAGTCACCGATGATTTCTGGGTCGAAGGTTGACACAACGTGGTCGAAGATGGGTCCGGTGGTCACGACCGCAATACAGCTGGTTCCGACAGAAGAACAAGAGAACAGATGCCAAATAGTCAGTGGAACTGAACTGAATGGAAGTGATAACAGAAACGCTATGCAACCAATGAGTGCTCAAGAATGGAAAGAAATGGTTGCACAAGTGGTGTGTAGTCAGCTTAGTAAGCTTGGAGTGGCAACAACCGAAGCTGTGCTGACAAAAAGTGACCAGAATGTTTCTGAAAAGGTGATGGATGAACGGTCAACCATTGTAACTCCGGTTGTCAATGAGAAGGAAACAACGAGAACAACTGAGCTGGTGTCAGCTGGTACGACTGCTGTTGTCACTACTGCAAAACCAGAGTTGAAAACCATTGCAACAGTAAGAGATGGAGCAACTATGAAACCGGTTACTGAAGCTGAACCTGTGGCTTCTGTGGTGAAGACTTCTTCACGCTCAGATGAGTCGGGTTGTCTACCAGCGGTCAAGCCGAAACAGTGGATCAAGTTAGAAAGATTCGATGGCCAATCTCCGATCGAAGCCTTCTTAGCCAAGTACGAGATTTGCGCAGCTCATAACCAGTGGACGGATTCTGAACGCTTGAGTCAACTCATCTGTTCATTATCGGGAAATGCTGCACAGGTCTTGTGGGACTTCAGTTCTTCTGGAGTGACATCCTGGTCAGCCTTGGTCGAACGTCTTCGTCTACGTTATGGTAGTTCAGATCAGACAGCTCTCTACAGAACACAGTTACGAGCAAGACGACAGAAAGATGGGGAAAGCCTTCATGCTCTGGCTCAAGACGTAAGACGCTTAATGGTTTTGGCTTATCCGGGAACCGCCAACGAAATGAGTGAAACGGTGGCCGTAGATGCATTCTTGGATGCATTGAATGACTTTGATCTGGCCATGCGTGTCCGTGACCGTGATCCGACAACGTTGGATCTGGCTTGTAAAATTGCTGTCAGGTTAGAAGCTAACCAGAGTTCAAGGAGAGGGGAAGAACACTTCGACAAACGAAATGGCCGGGTGAAAACGGTGAGAGAAGGTGAGATGATCACAGAAAGCCTAGCAGCACGATTGCAAGAACAGATGGCAGCTATGGAACGACGACAACAACAGTTTGAACAGCGATTAGCTGCTCAAGCGAATTCTTCAGCGAAGGAGACAGAACAGACTTTCCTGAAGACTCCCTGGCAAACATCGTGGAGGCAGAGTCCTGGTGTTAACAGAAGGAATCGAGAAGAAGACAACCGAAACTGGAGAGGGCGTCGGTTGAATGACAGATGTTACTTCTGCGGACAACAAGGGCACTACCAGAGGAATTGTCCACAGAAGCAGAACAGTCTGGAACCTAATGGAGACGGAACAGTTCCAGATGAAACAACCAATACGAGACATATAAAAGGAAGTACGAACGCTTATCTGAAAGTGAGAGTACACGGGCGAAATGTCTTGGCGCTCGTCGACTCGGGTTCTGAAATGTCACTTATTCCTGCATCGTTAATCGACCTGAAGTCTCTGACCGAATCACAACAGACTCTGAAAGCCGCGAACGGTACTTCCATTAGGGTTTTGGGCGAAGTCAAGGTGAAGTGTGAAATCTCTGGAGTCTCGTTTGTGGTCCATTGTCTCGCTACAGAACAACTGAGTGAGATGATCCTGGGGCTGGAATGGCTTGAAAAGCAAGAAGCCACGTGGAATTTTAGTGATAAATCGCTTTGCTTACAAGGACAGGTGTTTCCCTTGTTCAGTTTGCCCAGTTCAGCCAAATGTCGAAGAATCGCTGTGAGCCGGGATGTCCAGGTTCCAGCCATGAGTGAAATAGATGTAGATATCTATGCCATCCTACCCGATTTGAAATCCGAAGTAAAGCAATGGGCTACACAGCCGAGAGTGTTAGATTCTGGTCTAGTGGTTGCTGCAACATTGTTACCGGATCGGAGTGATGAACTGCTGATGAGGGTGATGAATCCTACGCCCCGACAGCTTCGATTAAAGAAAGGACAACAGTGGCCAGTAGAGGAAGTACAGGTGGTTGAACGGACATCGTCCGAAGGCAATACCACTGAATCAGCCAGAGTGAGTCATACTGCAGAAGCAACTGAAGAAGTGAATGCCGAAGAGATTCTGTCACCATTGTGGACCAATGTGGCAACTGATGTTCCGGAAGAAGTTATTGAAGAACTGCGTTCAATCATTCTGAAGCATCAACACGCTTTCTCTTTGGGAGAATGGGACTTGGGGTTCACAGACCTAATCCAGCATGAAATCGACACAGGGACAGAAACTGCAGTGAGGCAACCGTTGAGGCGTCAGCCGATATCTTTGCTACCGGTAATCGACTCTCAGGTAGAGCAAATGCTGCAGCTGGGAATTGTGGAACCCTCGAAATCGGATTGGTCAAGCAACGTAGTTATGGTCCGCAAGAAGGACGGATCCATGCGATTTTGCATCGACTACCGGGCTGTAAATAACAAAACGAGGAAAGATGCTTATCCCTTGCCTCTCATCAGCGAGAGCTTAGACGCTTTGAATAATGCTCAGTGGTTCAGCACGTTCGACCTTCGTGCTGGTTACCATCAAATGGCTCTTCATCCGAGGGACAAACACAAAACGGCTTTTGTGACGCGGAGGGGCAGCTTTCAATTCCGTGTCCTCCCTTTTGGCCTATGCAACTCCCCAGCTTCGTTCAGTCGTATGATGAACTTGGTTATGGCTGGCCTGAATTTCTCCATATGTCTTATTTATTTAGACGACATTATAGTCTTTGCCAGCGATTTGAAGACCCATCTGGAAAGACTCACACAGGTCTTGAGTCGTCTCATGAGTGCTAACCTGAAACTGAAGCCTAGCAAGTGCTGTCTGCTGCAACGAGAAGTCCTGTTCTTGGGTCATGTGGTCAGCGCGAATGGGGTGGCAACCGACCCAAGCAAAGTCTCCGTGGTCAAAGACTGGCCAACTCCGACGAAACTACGAGACTTGAGAGCTTTCGTTGGACTTTGCTCCTACTATCGTCGTTTTGTCCCTGACTTTGCTGCCGTGGCCAGACCGTTGCATGCTCTCACGAAAACTGGAACAAAATTTCAGTGGTCTGAAGAATGCGAGCTGGCTTTTTGCACTTTGAAACAGAGACTAACCGAAGCTCCTGTCCTGGCCTTACCTCTCGACGAGGGACTGTTTGTGCTTGACACCGATGCATCAGGGCAGTCAATTGGTGCTGTACTCTCACAGATCCAGAACAACCAAGAAAAAGTAATAAGTTACGGAAGCCGAGTCTGCTCGCCAGCTGAATGTAACTACGACGTTACGAAAAGAGAAATGCTGGCAGTCGTGTTCTACCTGAAGGCATTTCGTCAATACCTCCTGGGACGAAAATTCCTCCTTCGCACTGATCACTCGGCCTTGCAGTGGCTGAGAAGAACACCTCGTCCGGTGGGTCAGCAAGCTCGTTGGTTGACAACCATCGAGGAGTTTGATTTCGACATTCAGCACCGTGCCGGGAGAACCCATGCCAATGCCGATGCGATGTCTCGACGTCCGCATTGCGTCGATGTGATCAGAACTCTACCGTCTGCTTCTGCTCAACCGAGTAATCTGCCAGATGGGTGGACCCGAGAAACTTTGTGTTCAGAGCAGCGAAACGACTCTGATCTGGGTTGGGTGCTGACCAAACTGTTGCTGTCTGACCAGAGTCCTACGCTCGAAGAAGTTCGGCCTTTGAGTAGAGTGATAAAGACTCTGATTGCCCAATGGCCGCAGCTCTGCATTAAAGATGAACTCCTCTATCGAGCCTGGGTCAACGCCGAGTCTGGACTGGTAGAGCGTTACCAGTTAATTCCACCACCGCAACGTCGTGTTGACCTGATCCGACTGGCACATGAGGGCATGACCGGAGGTCATCTGGGTCTGCGACGAACATTGGCACAACTTCAAAAGAGAGCCTATTGGCCGGCCTGGAAGGAAGACGTTGAGTTCCAGTTACGAAGTTGTCGACCGTGCGCCCAGTACAGACGAGAGAAACCACCACGGCAGGGCAAGCTCCAATCCATGGCGGTGGGTGAACCTATGGAGTGCCTTGGAATCGACATAACGGGAGCACATCCGACGTCAAGCCGAGGCAATAAATACATTCTAACAGTCATCGACCACTTTACTCGCTGGGCGGAGGCTTTTGCCATCCGTAACCAGGAGTCGATCACCGTCGCTCGAGTTCTGGTGGACAACGTTTTCTCCCGCTATGGATGTCCTCGGCAGATATTGACTGATCAAGGCCCTTGCTTTGAGGCCAATCTATTCCAAGAACTGTGCCGACGCTTGCAGATAGACAAAGTTCGCTGTTCGCCGTATAAGCCTAGCACGAACGGCATGATTGAGAGATTTCACAAAACTTTGAACAGCATGCTGGGAAAAATCGTATCACAGAACCAACGTGACTGGGACCTTTGTTTACCCGGTGTGATGGCAGCTTACAGGGCTACGCGTCATACAGGCACCGGTTACAGTCCGAACATGCTTTTCCTGGGGCGAGAAGTTTCCTCACCCATTGACCTTGTATTGGGGGACTGTTATGTAAACAATGAAGATGCAAATGGTGTTGACGAATTTGTGTATGAAACATGTAAACGTGTGCAAAACATGTATCGTGAAGTCAGAGATTTTACTGAACAGGTGATCGTGAGGCGGGCAGATAAGTATAATCTCCGAGTCAAGCCAGTAGAATTTACCATCGGGCAATGGGTCTGGCTGTATTACCCACGGAAGCGAGCAAAAATTAAGACGAAATGGGCCAAATTTTATACCGGACCGTACCAGATAATAGGTAAATTGGGGCCTGTTCTGTACCGAATTCAAAAGTCTCCCCGCAGTCAACCACAGGTGGTGTACGTAGATAAATTAAAGCCTTACGTGGGAGTTCCTCCTCAGGGAGGCAGTAGGGATGTCCAGCCCGAAGAGGTGGACATGGACCATGGCGGGGAATCCTTAGATGCTAGTGAGATTCCCGAAATACAGAGGGAGGTACGGCCAAAGAGGGTGGTTGAGAAGCCATTGCGGTTTAGAACCTAAGTAGATGAACGATCACCTGTTATGATGTGGGTTAAAGGTTTATTATATGTTCAGGCTTGAATTTCATATTTTCCTTCTTTGAGCCCTTAATTGTTTGGTTCTGCTTCCCTTGCAAAATTGTGAGCAGAAAGGATGTTAAATCGCTTAATTGCGATGATTTGCAAACCAGGTTGGGTTATAGGTCTGTGACAGCCTAGTTTACGTTTGATTTTGATGACCTAGTTCTTTTGTTTTACCAGACTGATGTTATTCAGTGGTTGTACACATTGTAGTTTATTGTTTGAGAACTTAATCGAAACAGGTGACCTAGTTCTTTTCCATTGTTTTACTGTGAGACTGATGTTATTTGCAGTTTCCTGTTGTTGGATTTTAAATGACATTTTCGGCTCTGCTTCTGATGAGCATATGCGAATTAATGTGGGTTGTCGCATAATGGCGATGGTTTTAGGCTTAGGCTAGGAGCCTGGTTTTATGTTTCTTTTGATGAGATATTTTAGTTTTCAAGACTGTTTATTAAACATGAGCTGTGCAGATTTGTATTGATTGAATTGCTTGACATTTGTGTTTTGCTGAGATTAATAGCATGTGTCTGACTGTTAGAGTGACTGGAAGTGTAGCTCAGATAAGCTCTTGTCAGGTGTTCCAATGTGCAAGTTTAGATGTCTTGATGGTAAACTGGTAGTTTACGGGGTGATGGTGATAAGAGTCATGGGTTGCCATAGGTTAGCTGAGCCATAATAGTCCTGGGTGTTTTGCCATAGGTTAGCGTAGGCTGTAATTCGTCCTATGAGGGCCACAGGTTAGCTCATGCTGTTGTTAGTCCTATGTGTGCAAAGACTTCTTGTGAGCAGTTAGTTTTAAGGAACTTTTGGATTTGAATCCGTTGCAGGTCAAAGGTTAATGTAGTTGCATCCGTGTTTCACGCCTTTATGCACTCATTAGACCCTGTGGTGACCTTGTAAACCGTTGAAGGTGTTTCAAGACATCTAGTGCTTAAGTGGAATGTCTGGTAACTGAGTTTAAGAGCTCTGGATGTTGATTTGAGCAACGAAGCTTCTAGGTTTCTTTTTGATGATAATTTTTGGTTTATTGATTGCATTGATTTGATGTGTTCTCTAAAGATTAATGATAGGCTGAGAGGATAGGTTAGCACCATGTATTCAAATCTCTAATGATGTTCCTTTAAATGCAACTCGGTCATTAATTGTTGTTTTCCTTGTGAATTGTGGTTAAATGAGTGTTGATTAGAAGTGATTTAAATCGCTTAATTGCGATGGTTTTGCTAACCAGGTAAGGTTAAAAGTGTTTTGATTTAGATTTTGATGAATGATACAAAGATTTGTGCCTCTTCTTAGTTTATTGTTGTAAATACATGTAAATACTGTTGTAAATAGTTGTAAATAGTTGAGCCTTTGTCCATTAATGTACTTGTTGACCCTCAAAGCTAAAAGACCTTGAGTGTCGTTTTGAACTGTAATAGCAGTCATTGTGTGAATTGCTCTCATTGCATTGCTTATTGTAAATACTGATGTTACTGTAAAGCTGACATTATTATGCATAGCTGTGAGAAAAGACAGTTACAGTTGAGTTTGATATTCTGTAACTAGTGATAATGGGTTTTAGAAAGAAATGTTTTGGAGAACAGTCAAGTGTAATCAATTTCTTACTTAGGATATTGTGTAACTATAAATAAAAAAAAATCAGAGTTGATGTATGTGCTGTACTTAAACAAGAGTAAATCAGTAAGAAACTCCAAAGGTTTTCTTTATGGTGAATTGTGAATTATTTAAGATGACAGGAGTGCAATCAGCTGTGTAAAATGTTATCTATGTATTGTTCTTCATTAGCTGGAGTTGATTGTCGCCATTTGTCTTGTGCAGGATGAAGATCTGTGTATAATATGAATGACCTAGTTTGCTGGTCATGGCCGAGGTCCTGTAATTTAGGAGGTAACCTTGAGCATGGGTTTGGGTTTATGGAATGGTTGATCCAGCGTTTGTCACTTGGGTGCACCTTTGTTCTGGAAACTATGAGGTTAGGTTGAGCTGTTGTGAAGCATGCTTAATTTTAAGCTGGAGGCTCCAACGTAATTTGTTGCTCCCTAGAGGTTTCCGTTAGACACTACTGTGTCTTGGTGATGTAAAAAGGTGGTTGTAACAAGTGTACATGGCTGAGTGGAATTCATATTCCGGGATAATTGAGATGTCAGTGGTCATGTCATGTAGTCATTTGTGTGGTGATAAGAATCATTAATCTCAGCTTTTGTTGAACTGATGCAGATACAGTTGTGAAATGCTTGGAAATTTGTATTTTTGATTGCAATGAGGTTGATTTTCTTTCTTGAAGTACTGCTGAGTAAAGCTTTCATTTAATTTGTGTACAATGATAAATATGAATCAAGTTTGTCATTACATAAGGATTCTGACTAAGCGTAATTGACATCTTAGTAAACTTTTGCCTGTGTGTAAATTGCTATAGAGCAAATAACTGTGCCATATGTATTTTGAAAGTTCAGACCAATGAATATTTTGGTGACCTACTTTCTAGTTGAGCATTTTGTCTGATGCTAAGCCATGTGTTGCCTGTTGGTCATTTGATTTTGTTACCAACAATATGTGTAGGAAGAATTACTATTGGTCTGTAATCTGTTTTCATGTGTGACCCTATTGTTGCTTAGTGATTAAGCATTGATGAGCAATTAAGGTTTGGTGTGCAAGCCTAAGTATCACAGGTTAGAAATGCTACTAATGTGTGAGGTCTAATTGATACCTTATCACATTAGAGGACGTCCAGTCGCTTGATTGCGACCAGTGTTAGCCTGAGGAGAAGATCTCTTCTGTTATGTTTTATTTTGATGACTTTACTGCAAATTCAGTAACTTTCCTTTTCATGCTGTGTTTACTGTGTATTTTAATAACTGTGTAGGTGATGAACTGAGTGTAGCCTAAACAGATGATATGTGATAATAATGAATGTTATTTGCTTGTGATAGTATATATTGCTATCTCACCATGTTAGACTAAGGCTGTGTCATTTAAGTGTAGTCAACTTAAGGAATGGTGATTTTTCTATTGTGCTGAATCATGTTATGTACTACTAAGTCAGTAGGTTTCTGTCTGCCCTGTCTATTGAAATGAACACTATCTAGTCATAACTGCTCAATTGATATGGTGCTACAGAAGTTTATTACAGTTGATAATGTTAGTTGAACTGATTAGATCAAGGTTAATCAAGATGTAAATAGTAATGTTTGATGCTGATGAAAGTATCAAGTTTCTGCCTTTTGGAAAATCAGAAGTTTATCAGTCAACTTTGATTAGGCCAAGTGTCAAATGCTAGGCTACTGTAATTGATGTTTTGTGTATTTTATTAATTCTCTGACTGACTTGCTTTCCTGTTATGCATAGCCAGTGACCACTAAGGTTTTGGTCTACAATGAGGTCACTCAGGCAAATTAAGTTAGTGCAGCTTGATTGGGATTTTGTCATAAGGTGCAAAGTCAACCATTCTTTTGGTGTGATGCTAAATATTTGAAACCTTGAAGAAAGTTCTCTTTCGTGAAGTTTTATTTTGGGATCATTTTGTTGTTGATTGCTCTTCACAGCTGAGAGCCTGAGGTGTTTACATTACCTGTTTTAATGGCTAAGAGTCCAAGATGTTACTGTTAAATGTGTAGCATGTTAAGGTTACCTGGATTCTTGAAATTTTGTAAACCTGTTAACTTTAGGTCATGTGACCTGACCAATGGTTTTGCCCAAGTGGCGTTGCCACTTGAAGTGGGTGGGGAAGGGTGTAAGAATCCAGCCTTTTTGGTAACCTGTTTGCAGTAGATAGGCCTATTGAATAGAAGGGTTTCTAAAAACCAGGCCTTGTCCTAGTTCTGATGGATGTTGAACCCGCCAATGATCTTGCAGAGAAATAGGTCACGTAGGGCTTATGTGCTCTGTTTTTGGTGACGTACTTCCGTCTTCTTCTTGGGTTGGTTTGGCCGATGGCGGATGACATTTTGGCGTTGTGGGTTTCTTGTAACCTAGATTATAGGCATTTGTGTTTGATGCGATACGAGGTATATGCCAGTTTGTGGATTTTGTCCGCAAGACTGAGGTGGTATCGTCGACAATTGCTATAGCGCCCAGATTAGGTAGTTTGAGTGAGTAGAATTGAGCTTCCCTCCCGCCTGTTTAAGAATTGCAAATGGCCGCCCTTAAGTAAGCACCGCATGAGCACAATAACTCTTCTAAGTTCTTTTGTGATTGAATAGAGTGACACGGGGTTTGATTTATGTCGCTATTGGCCGCAGCCTGTCAGTTTGTTAAGTTAATTCTGATTTGGCTTTACTTGATTGAAATTGATTACACCTGTATAGCTCGATACTGCAAATCGCAGACTTTCTGAATTGCTGTACATCACTGTTGAATTAATCTGTCTTTAAATAAAACCTGAGTTATTGGCTAAGCCGACATTCCAATGTCTGATTTCATGTCTGATGAGGAAGAAGATGGAAATGCAAGGGGTATGGCCAAGGGGATAGGTAGTGTAGTCCTCCCCGGTAGTAGCAATTTAAGTTCAATGCAGAGGTTGACAGCTGAGAATCAGTCACTTTGGGCAGAGCTGTTGCAGCTAAGGTCTTTAGTGGATAGTACGGAGCCTGGTAAGCACCTGGGTTACCCTGGATCTCCTCGAAAGGCTGGGTCCCCAATTCAGAAGAACCCTGATTCGCTAGAGGAGCGGGTTGACTTCCACCCGAAGTCCGCAGGCACATGTCCTGTCACCTTACACTCTGGCGCATCCCTGGTACAGTTGAGGAGTAGTGGTGAGGACCTGGATAACCCCGGGGGTGACCTTGGTGCAAGCCCTGTCACTAGGGAGGACACTAGCTTAATACATAGACCAGATCCCAGTGTAGAGTTAGCAAACCCTGTTCCTGCAGCTTCAGTAGATGATTTAAATGGCGCCTATGCTCTGTTCTCTCTGCAGCCAGGCAAAGACCTCCTGAAGGAAAGGAATGATCGGAGCCATTCAAGAGGCTGGTCAAACAACCCAAAGGAAGTGGAGAGACACTGCAGAAGGATGGAATGGTCCATAGTCAAAGGCAGAGCTAATGTCGAAAAGAGATAGGAGAGTAATCTGACCATGGTAAATAGCACCATAGAAGTCAGATAAAAGTTGGAGCAGAAGAGTTTCCGTGGAATGATAGTAGAACGAAGCTGAAAACGATTCGAAATGAGGTTTTAAATTTATTAGATTATATTAGTAAAAATACAGTGATAAATATAAAAGTCAGTTGATAGTCGGTTGAAAGAGTTGATAAAAGTAGTCAATCTTGTCCAGTTTTAGTAATCGTTCTTTTTCAGTCGGAGTATCTGTCGTACATATCTCCAGTCCCTCAAATCTATGCTGTTCGATCAATTTGATCCAGCGGATCGTACGTCTCTAACGTCATAAAAGTATCTTAAATATCAATCTCTGTCAATCTACTCTGAAGCTGGAATCTGCAGCAACATGTCTGGAATGTCGTACCAAGGCGTCGCAGCGGATATCAATCCAGGCGTCTGTTCAGCTCGATCCCGTGGATCAAGCGTCGCTATTGCTAAGCGTCTACGCACAATTCCGCAATGGCGCGTTGCTCGAGTCTTGGTCAAGGCACTGGCGTGATCATCACCCAGGCGTGCTGTAAAATGAGTAGCAACGTTCAGGCTTCTATGGCCTTCATTATAATTATGACTCGGTCATATGATGTTTTTGAGTTTTCGTTAGGTTGTTGATTGAGTCATCGCAGAGAGGCGTAGAGGCTTCGGAAGCAGTTGACGTCGTTCTGGTGTATGGGTCACGACCTCACCTTTCAGTCCATGCATTGTGTCGTAACGGTAGCAGCCCCACGGCTACTATGATATTGTTGACAACGATCGGGTGAGTCGGTCACTCTCTTGCTCTTTGACTGAAGTGGTCGATGGAGGTGTTATTTAGGCCCCATTAGCAACCCTGGGTCATCGGTTGTTCCAACTAGACCACCAGCTCCGTTTCTTGTTAGGCATCCGCTGCTGACCATCGTCTACGTTGGCCAGCCGCTATGCACCACCGTGACAACGACAGCATCCAGAGCCTCTCCATAGGCAACATCATCCAGAGCCTCTCCATAGGCAACATCATCCAGAGCCTCTCCATAGGCAACATCATCCAGCGCCTCTCCATAGGCAACATCATCCAGAGCCTCTCCATAGGCAACATCATCCAGAGCCTCTCCATAGGCAACATCATCCAGAGCCTCTCCATAGGCGACAGCATACAGCACCTTTAAATTGGCGACATCATCCAGAGCCTCTCCATAGGCAACATCATCCAGAGCCTCTCCATAGGCAACATCATCCAGAGCCTCTCCATAGGCGACATCATCCAGAGCCTCTCCATAGGCGACAGCATACAGCACCTTTAAATTGGCGACATCATCCAGAGCCTCTCCATAGGCAACATCATACAGCGCCTCTCCATAGGCAACATCATCCAGAGCCTCTCCATAGGCAACATCATCCAGAGCCTCTCCATAGGCAACATCATCCAGAGCCTCTCCATAGGCGACAGCATACAGCACCTTTAAATTGGCGACATCATCCAGAGCCTCTCCATAGGCAACATCATACAGCGCCTCTCCATAGGCAACATCATCCAGAGCCTCTCCATAGGCAACATCATCCAGAGCCTCTCCATAGGCAACATCATCCAGAGCCTCTCCATAGGCGACAGCATACAGCACCTTTAAATTGGCGACATCATCCAGAGCCTCTCCATAGGCAACATCATCCAGAGCCTCTCCATAGGCAACAGCATACAGACCCACTCCATAGGCGACAGCATACAGCATAGAACGAGAATTCGTGACTTCAGGCTTTAACATTCGTAAATATTCGTGAATATTAGGGCATTTTTAATATTCGTACATATTCGTAAGTATTCGTTGACGACGTCACTGTTTCCGTTTTGTTTACGAACTAATTTACATGTAAGACTACTAATTTAAGAATATATGCAGTGGTGCTGTAACTGTTCTTGTTCTAATGCCTAGTTTGTGCACTGAATTTTGTACAATTAATCCCGCATTTTGAAGAATTAAGAATGAAACGAAATTACAAAATATAATATTCGTTGGCCAATTTCAATATTCGTCAATATTCGTTCATTTCTACAAATCTTAATATTCGTAATATGCGCATACTCGTTTTATGGCATACAGCGCCTCTCCATAGGCAACATCATCCAGAGCCTATCCATAGGCAACAGCATACAGACCCTCTCCATAGGCGACATCATCCAGAGCCTCTCCATAGGCAACATCATCCAGAGCCTCTCCATGGGCGACATCATCCAGAACTTTTCCATAGGTGACTGTATGCAGCGCCTCTCCATAGGCAACAGCATACAGACCCTCTCCATAGGCAACATCATCCAGAGCCTCTCCATAGGCGACATCATCCAGAGCCTCTCCATAGGCAACATCATCCAGAACTTTTCCATAGGTGACTGTATGCAGCGCCTCTCCATAGGCAACAGCATACAGACCCTCTCCATAAACAACATCATCCAGAGCCTCTCCATAGGCAACATCATCCAGAGCCTCTCCATGGGCGACATCATCCAGAACTTTTCCATAGGTGACTGTATGCAGCGCCTCTCCATAGGCAACAGCATACAGACCCTCTCCATAGGCAACATCATCCAGAGCCTCTCCACAGGCGACATCATCCAGAGCCTTTCCATATAGGCGACATCATCCAGAGCCTCTCCACAGGCGACATCATCCAGAGCCTCTCCACAGGCGACATCATCCAGAGAAACCTTTCCATAGGCGACATCATCCAGAAACCTTTCCATAGGCGACTGCATACATTGCCTCTGCATAAAGCAATAGCATATATATATATATATATATATTATTTATATATGATTGATTGATTGACTCGTTTATTGACTTGCATATCATCAACACTTCAATGCAACATACTGTTTCTGACAGGGACAATCAAGTTGCCAATTGAATCCAACATTCATGCAGGTCAATGAGTCAGCCAAAAAGGTCACGCAGACCTGCTAAAGACTCGGCTGACTCATTTATAACATTAATACTTTCATGAAATTGCTGCAAAAAGTAAAGATATGTACAGTGAAACATTGAGTTGAAAATATACATTATAAGCGATTATCAAATAGATCCCAGAGTTGAGGGTTGCACAAAACTAATAAAAGAAATAATAGTGATGACAATGACTGATCAA
Source organism: Aporrectodea caliginosa (assembly GCA_020284085.1). Taxonomy (NCBI): domain Eukaryota; kingdom Metazoa; phylum Annelida; class Clitellata; order Crassiclitellata; family Lumbricidae; genus Aporrectodea; species Aporrectodea caliginosa. The sequence continues at coordinate 344,844 of JACEVL010001301.1, read as the reverse complement.
CAAATAGTCAATCACTAGGCAAAGTTGGGGAGGAGGCAATCTCATCAAGCCATTCCACTGATAAACTATACACCAACAAAAAGTTCTTTAATCTAAGTATAAATTGCTTCATGGATAGTGTGTTTCTTATATCCCCAGGAAGGGAATTCCATAGTGTCGGTCCACAACATTTCATGGAGAATTGTATCAATTTGGTTCTTGCACTGGCACCATGGTATTTATCAGATGCTCTAGTATTATAAGATAACAAATCCATCGAAGTTGGGAGACAACATGTGACGATGATACCTAAACGTGAACAGACCTATCTGTAATTTGGTTATATCTCGTAGCTTCAGTATTCTATGTTTCAGGGACGCAAATTTGGTGCTGGAGTGCCAGTAGAAATTTAATATTACACAAATAGCATGATTCTGGAGAATTACCAATGCAGTCACTCGAGAGGAACTCGCAATATCTCATGGGGCTATGTACTGAATTGTGGCCCTAGCAACTGTGGGATCAATATCATCAACCCCACAACTCGCAGAGACCCGTAACTGGTCTGCAACAAACTCATTGAAGAACAAGGGCAATCAGTTAGAAATTTTTTTTAAATGTGGGATGGGATCATGACTCCTGAGGAGTCTGTTTTGGAGGCCAAAGTAGAACCAATGTTCACGAAATAATCATTAAACCTATTAGCAACCTTGGACTTGTCTGAAGTACTCACATAGCTAAAGGTAAAGACCTCAGAAGTAAGAAGTTGTTACCACAATTTAACAATGACCTTATATTTCTACAAGTTTTTCTCAGGTAATTTTCACATTCAGATAACCTATTGGCATAGTACAGCTTTTCAGAAGCAATTTTAGCCTTTTTGAAAACATGAAATTTCATGAACTGTCTTCATTGCAATAAACAGTTCGCTTACCGTGGTCCAAACACATCGCTGACGTATCATTTTCAGCATGTGGAATGATTGAATTTTTTGTAGAAGGAATGTAGTAACTGACTCAGTGACTAGATTTTAAACAGTCTTCCAAGCTTTACGTAACAGATATCAAATTAATCGAATTTAATCAATTAATCGAAGTTTAATTTTGGAGATTAATCGATTAATTTTTTAATCAGTAGGCCTACCAGCCTTAATGTGTGTGTGTGTGTTTGTTTGTTTGTTTGTTTGTTTGTTTGTTTGTTTGTTTGTTTGTTTATGTGCCTAAACATCGCTCACGACTTCAGCCTCTGCAACGGCAGAAATGGTTTCATCAATCCCAGTTCCATTTAAGAAAACAATTTTTTTCATCAATCCATTTTAAATTGACCATATGAAATAATTTAGCTACGGGATTACCGATACCTGTTCCGGCGAAGAAGAACTTCCGGAGGCAGCGCTGGACGGTCGCAGCCTCTTCCATCGGTCGAACTCGACGAAAAGATCGGGCCGTATATCCTGCGTTGAGTCGTTGACGCATTCACAAAGGGCCTCATGAAAAGGACACGTAATCTACGAAACATGATCTCGAAGTTATCAAACACAAACGCAGCCAAAAATTCGCAAACTATAGCAAAAATTGCAAAAATCTGCGATCGTCAGATCCATCATCCAGCCATTAGAAAAGATAGACAGAGAATGACGATGACGTCGTCAACAATGAGGTGGGCGGAAACGGAAATTACGTCATCGCTCGAAAAGTTGAAAATCTCTTAATAAAATGAAATAATTTATGTTACGCTATATTTCGTGTATATATATTCGTTTAATTGAGAAAAACAATCTGACAAAAACGCAGTAATGCTAACATGAGTGATAATGAATAATTAAAGTTCACAGAAAGATTTTAGAATAAACTAGTAAATATTTTTATATAATGATCTGGGAATAAATTGAGAGTTGTCCTTGGGTGGGAGAGTATGGTTGTGTGCTCTAGGTCTTAATTGGTGAGAGGAGAGGGGTCGGTGTGGAGGAGTGGAGGTAGGAGTTCGTGAAGTACATGCTTGGGATTGTGTAATATGGAGAAAAGGAGTTTTGCATCGGCTATATTGGCAAGTTCAGAGACTGTTGGAAAGGATTGCTCTAGGTAACCTAGGCGTTTGGCTCTTTTTAGGAGTTTTTCCAGGCGTTCTTTATCGGAAGCCAGTGTGAGACCCCACCAGGATGGGGAGGCATATAGAAGTTTATAGCAACGGTAGTGGCTTTGGTTACATTGTGGATGGATGAGGAAGAAAGACCATGGGTTTTGAGTTTTCTGATAGCATAAAAAGAGGAGGAGCAAGTTGCTGTGAGGTACCGTCTATATGGGCTGTGAGTTTGAGATTATCTTGAAGGATGACACCCAGTATTTTCAAAGTTTTAACTCGGGTAATACTAGGCAAATAGTGTGATAGTAAGAGTAGTAATAAGAACAATAATTATACCGTAAAGTTTTCTGTTTGGGAGTCTGTAAAAGTAGCAATAATAAACTAAACTAAATATTAATTAAGCTGGTTACACGCTATAAGCTTAAGTTGTATATTATGATTTTTTGTGACACGATCACTGAAAAGTGGGCATATGTGGGCCTATATATATAGGCCCACATATTTATATGTGTGTATATAATTATATGCAACAATGTCGTTATTGGGGAAGGACCGACTGCCGATTAATCGGATCAGAATCGGAATAGTCTAAAAAGCAGGCCAACTAATCGGTATCGGAAATCGGCAAAAATGCCAATCAGCCCTTCCCTAGTCATTATGTAGGCTATTTAAAGTGTGACATTCTTCATATTGTACTTTGTAAGAATGATTCCCTTCAAAGAGTGAACAGACAGTCTATTCCAGTGGTTCTTAACCTTTTCAAGGGAGCCGAACCCCAAGAGAAATCCATGACCACTCACCGAACCCCTCAAGTTTGAACAATAATTTTTTAACTAATGGGAACAAAAGGAAATAAAAAATTGTACCAAAATGTGATACAATATTAATACATTCAACTAGAGTCGAAAAAATAAAAATAAAATAGCAAATGATTTTCACTCACACTCACTGACCCTGACTATGTCCTATAAGACCTATATATTTCAGAGGACCTCTGCCGAACCCCTGGCACTGGCTCACCGAACCCCAGGGGTTCGGTCGAGCACTGGTTAAGAAACACTGGTCTATTCGTTTCCTTTGTCCTTGTCAGAATGATCCCCTTCAAAGAGTGAACAGACACTCTATTCGTCATGGGTTCTCAGATCGAGTCCCTTCTTGGCTTTGGGCCGGACTTGCCCTGGAATTTGACTTGCACAACGATTTGCTTAGTAATAATCATAGATGAGAAAGACAGTGGCGCCACAAATATTTCAATTTGATATTCACTTTGGACCATAAAAGTAAACACACTTCTGGTGCTTATTTTTTTCCGAATGAGGCGAAACACTTAGACTGAGAAGTCGAATGAAAGGATCAAAGGTGGGGAACGTCTCCCTCCCACAACTTTGGAAATAAAATTGTAAAAATGGTTGCAACAAGACTAGGCGAGGCCTATATCCAGAGGTGCAAAAAACCAAACTTTTTTCAAAATGAAAAGTTTTTGGTTTTTTGGTTTTTTATAAAGCTAATAAGAGTTAAATTTTTCCCCAAACACCACCACCAATCACCATTGCTGCAAATACACTTTCTTCTCCATGGAATAGTTTTACAGAGTTTTTGGGCGCTTAATCAACAGCACAGAATAAATTTTCAAAAATTAATAAAAAAAAACCAAGATGCCACACTAAACTAAAACTAGGCATCAAATCCTCTGCCCCTATGAGTCAAATGTAAGCATCGACGTATTATTGAGCTGAATATAAGTGCCGTCTCCAAAGACCATTAGATCAAAAGAAAACTACAAATAACGAATCTTTTCAAAAACTCACTGTACATATTAGACCCAGAACAGACAGATGATAGGAAATAGCACAAGTTTTTATTTAAAAATTTCCATGTGTCAACAACATGTGAGAAATAAACTGTAGACGACCTGTTCAGTTCTGAGAGAAAGCAAACATATGTCACAACACAAACGCCCAACTGGTCAGCTAAAACACTGCTCCGAGTCAAACAGCCAACAAAAACAGCCTGTCGTATTTCATTTAGTAATTAACAAAGTCATTAAGAAATCAACAGCAACTTCATTACTCTGCACAGTTTTATGCAAAATACGCATAGGCCCATGCATGCATGGCCTTAAATGACAGCAACAGAGCACTGCTCTGATCTCAAAACATGACTGCAGAAAATATTGTCACCCGCAACACTGAAAGTTCAACAAAGTTCAATAACAAAAACAGAGAATCACAGTCATCCAAATTAAAAACAAACTACAAAAGACAAATAAAACATTTAAACAATCTAACCAATCCGTCCGAGTATGTTACACAACTGCGTAGCGAAATCTGCACCGTCAAACAAACAAAACAACTTTCAAAACAAAGGTACATGGCGTCGCCCATTTCGTCTGCCCAGCAGGGTATAATGCTAGGTCAACAAGACTTATGGACGATTAGGAACTTAAGAATTTCATTTTCACTGCTGACAATCACTGGACTACAGTAGGGATATTTAAGTGCTTCTACATAAATTATGCATTTACATTAGATCCTTGTTTAAATCGAATTCATCAACACACTGTGAAAGCTATTAACTCTCAAAGTGCCAATTACATTTTAGACTGCACAGTTCCAAAAAGACGTTGTCAAAATTATAATGACACTAAAAGCAAGTAAATGCATTGCTTCATTTGTTCTTTACTACCAGTTCTCTTTAAAAACAGTTTAAAAGCACCTGAAAACAAACAACCTGCATCAAAGACAACACAGAACAACTGTATTGCACTCCTTCCAAAGTTCAGAAGTGCATACCCGACCAAATGACAGAACATCGATGGCACGGCACTGAGCAATAAAGTGAGTGAAGGACTTGCTCAAGATCCCTACACAGTAACTACCTCGGGTGAGGCTCAAACCAGTACTCCTCCTATTTCAAGGACGAGTGCTCTAACAATTGGTCACCACACTGTAACTGCAATTTATTTAAACAACGAAATATATAAAATAAATTATTCAAATGAAACTTGAAGCTCTTTCTAAAAGTAAAACAGTATACATATTAATCTACTTCCTGACGCTCAAAAATACATATATATATACGTTTAATAAAATCCATTAAAATTAAAATTCACGTGTAATTTGAGCCATTTGAGAGGGTTCCTACAAGGCACTCTGCAAAATATCTACATACATAATATATACATCAAATTCAAATCAACGGTGCCATGCAACAACTGTGAATTACAGAGTTCATCAAGTTACCGAGAAAAAACAGAGAATCACAGTCATCCAACCTAAAAAACAAACAACAAAAGATAAATAAACCATCTAATCAATCTGTCCGAGTATGTTACAGAACTGCATTGCACCGTCAAACAAACAAAAACAACTTTCAACACAAGGCTACACGGCTTCACTAAGCACAGTGGACATACCCATTGTCAAAGAAGGCTTGGACTTTCACACACCACATCACAATGAATGCTCAACTTACGAAGCACCATTATACACACATCACGGAAACAAAATGAACGCAACTTCATCGCCAGTAGAATGTTTGGGCTCGGTCGTTCCTTGTTTTCAATTGGCCCTCTTTTTGGAACCCTTTTTTCTCCTTCTGTTTTCAAAAATTCTTTTGGCAGTCTCTTCTTCCTTTGCTTTTCCAAACCTGTTTATTTTGCGGGGCTTAACTAGGCGCTTTATAAATACTTAAATACGATTTACGATAGCAGATTTTTAAAGCAGTTTTCCACGCTTTACGTAACATATATCAAATTAATCGAATTTAAATCAATTAATCGAAGTTTAATTTTTGGCGATTAATCGATTAATTTTTTAATCAGTACCAGCCTTAGCTGTGTGTGTGTGTGTGTTTGTTTGTGTCATTGTTTGTTTGTTTGTTTGTTTGTTTGCCTCTAAATCGCTCGCGACTTCAGCCTCTGCAACGGCAGGAAATGGTTTCATCAATCCCAGTTCCATTTAAGAAAACAATTTTTTTCATCAATCCATTTTAAATTGACCATATGAAATAATTTAGCTACGGGATTATACCGATACCTGTTCCTGGCGAAGAAGAACTTCCGGAGGCAGCAGTGGACGGTCGCAGCCTCTTCCATCGGTCGAACTCGACGAAAAGATCGGGCCGTATCCTGCGTCGAGTCGTTGACGCATTCACAAACTCACAAAGGGCCTCATGAAAAGGACACGTAATCTACGAAACATCATCTCGAAGTTATCAAACACAAACGCAGCCAAAAATTCGCAAACTATAGCAAATATTGCAAAAATCTGCGATCGTCTGATCCATCATCCAGCCATTAGAAAAGATAGACAGAGAATGACGATGACGTCGTCAACAATGAGGTGGGCGGAAACGGAAATTACGTCATCGCTCGAAAAGTTGAAAATCTCTTAATAAAATGAAATAATTTATGTTACGCTATATTTCGTGTATATATATTCGTTTAATTGAGAAAAACAATCTGACAAAAACGCAGTAATGCTAACATGAGTGATAATGAATAATTAAAGTTCACAGAAAGATTTTAGAATAAACTAGAAAATATTTTTATATAATGATCTGGAAATAAATTGAGAGTTGTCCTTTGGGTGGGAGAGTACGGTTGTGTGCTCTAGGTCTTAATTGGTGAGAGGAGAGGGTCGGAGTGCCAGGAGTGGAGGTAGGAGTTCGTGAAGTACATGCTTTGGATTGTGTAACATGGAGAAAAGGAGTTTCGCATCGGCTATATTGGCAAGTTCAGAGACTGATGGAAAGGATTGCTCTAGGTAACCTAGGCGTTTGGCTCTTTTGGGGAGTTTTTCCAGGCGTTCTTTATCGGAAGCCAGTGTGAGACCCCACCAGGATGGGAGAGGCATATAGAAGTTTATAAGCAACGGTAGTGGCTTTGGTTACATTGTGGATGGATGAGGAAGGAAGACCATGGGTTTTGAGTTTTTCTGATAGCATAAAAGAGGAGGAGCAAGTTGCTGTGAGGTACCGTCTATATGGGCTGTGAGTTTGAGATTATCTTGAAGGATGACACCCAGTATTTTCAAAGTTTTAACTCGGGTAATACTAGGCAAATAGTGTGATAGTAAGAGAAGTAATAAGAACAATAATTATACCGTAAAGTTTTCGGTTTGGGAGTCTGTAAAAGTAGCAATAATAAACTAAACTAAATATTAATTAAGCTGGTTACACGCTATAAGCTTAAGTTGTATATTATGATTTTTTGTGACACGATCACTGAAAAGTGGGCATATGTGGGCCTATATATATAGGCCCACATATTTATATGTGTGTATATAATTATATGCAACAATGTCGTTATTGGGGAAGGACCGACTGCCGATTAATCGGATCAGAATCGGAATAGTCTAGAAAGCAGGCCAACTAATCGGTATCGGAAATCGGCAAAAATGCCAATCAGCCCTTCCCTAGTCATTATGTAGGCTATTTAAAGTGTGACATTCTTCATATTGTACTTTGTAATAATGATTCCCTTCAAAGAGTGAACAGACAGTCTATTCGTTTCCTTTGTCCTTGTCAGAATGATCCCCTTCAAAGAGTGAACAGACACTCTATTCGTCATGGGTTCTCAGATCGAGTCCCTTCTTGGCTTTGGGCCAGACTCGCCCTGGAATTTGACTTGCACAACGATTTGCTTAGTAATAATCATAGATGAGAAAGACAGTGGCGCCACAAATATTTCAATTTGATATTCACTTTGGACCATAAAAGTAAACACACTTCTGGTGCTTATTTTTTTCTGAATGAGGCAAAACACTTAGACTGAGAAGTCGAATGAAAGGATCAAAGGTGGGGAACGTCTCCCTCCCACAACTTTGGAAATAAAATTGTAAAAATGGTTGCAGCAAGACTAGGCGAGGCCTATATCCAGAGGTGCAAAAACCAAACTTTTTTCAAAATGAAAAGTTGGTTTTTTATAAAGCTAATAAGAGTAAAATTTTTCCCCAAACACCACCACCAATCACCATTGCTGCAAATACACTTTCTTCTCCATGGAATAGTTTTACACTGTTTTTGGGTGCTTAATCAACACCGAAGACTAAATTTTTAAAATTAATAACAATAAACCAATATGCCACACTAAACTAAAAAAGGCATCTAATCGTCTGCCACTATGAGTCGAATGTAAGTGCTGGCTGCTAAGACTACACCAGATCAAAAAGAAAACTATAAATAACGACTCTTTTCAAAAACTAACAGACAGATGATAGGAAATAGCACAAGTTTTTATTAAAAAATTTCCATGCGTCAACAACATGTGAGAAATAAACTGTAGACGACCTGTTCAGTTCTGAGAGAAAGCAAACATATGTCACAACACAAACGCCCAACTGGTCAGCTAAAACACTGCTCCGAGTCAAACAGCCAACAAAAACAGCCCGTCATATTTCATTTAGTAATTAACAAAGTCATTAAGAAATCAACAGCAAACTTCATTACTCTGCACAGTTTTATGCAAAATACGCATAGGCCCATGCATGCATGACATTAAATGACAGCAACAGAGCACTGCTCTGATCTCAAAACATGACTGCAGAAAATATTGTCACCCGCAACACTGAAAGTTCAACAAAGTTCAATAACAAAAACAGAGAATCACAGTCATCCAAATTAAAAACAAACAACAAAAGACAAATAAAACATTTAAACAATCTCACCAATCCGTCCGAGTATGTTACACAACTGCGCAGCGAAATCTGCACTGTCAAACAAACAAAAGGACTTTAAAAACAAAGGTACATGGCGTCGCCCTCTTCATCTGCCCAGCACGGTACAATGCTGGGTCAACAAGCCTTATGGACGATTAGGAACTTAAGAATTTCATTTTCACTGCCAACAATCACTGGACTACAGTAGGGATATTTAAGTGCTTCTATATAAATTATGCATTTACATTAGATCCTTGTTTAAATCGAATTCATCAACACACTGTGAAAGCTGTTAACTCTCAAAGTGCCAATTACATTTTAGACTGCACAGTTCCAAAAAGACGTTGTCAAAATTATGACACTAAAAGCAAGTAAATGCATTGCTTCATTTGTTCTTTTCTACCAGTTCTCTTTAAAAACAGTTTAAAAGCACCTGAAAACAAACAACCTGCATCAAAGACAACACAGAACAACTGTATTGCACTCCTTCCAAAGTTCAGAAGTGCATACCCGACCAAATGACAGAACATCGATGGCACGGCACTGAGCAATAAAGTGAGTGAAGGACTTGCTCAAGATCCCTACACGTTTCAAGCAGAGCGCTCTAACCAATCGGCCACCACACTGTAATGACAAATTTATTTAAACAACGAAATATATAAAATAAATTATTCAAATGAAACTTGAAGCTCTTTCTAAAAGTAACACAGTATACATATTAATCTACTTCCTGATGCTCAAAAATACATATATATACGTTTAATAAAATCCATTAAAATTAAAATTCACGTGTAATTTGAGCCATTTGAGAGGGTTCCTACAAGGCACTCTGCAAAATATCTACATACATATATACGTCAAATCAACCGTGCCAAGCAACAACTGTGAATTACAGAGTTCATCAAGTTACCGAGAAAAAAAAGAGAATCACAGTCATCAAACTTAAAAAACAAACAACAGAAGATAAATAAAACGTCTAACCAATCTGTCCGAGTATGTTACAGAACTGCATTGCACCGTCAAACAAACAAAAACAACTTTCAACACAAGGCTACACGGCTTCACAAAGCATAGTGGACATACCCATCATCAGGGAAGGCTTGGACTTTCACACTCCACATCACAAATGAACGCTCAACTTACAGAGCACCATTATGCACACATCACGGAAACAAAATGAACCCAACTTCATCGCCAGTAAATGAAACCCAAGTTTCAATCCGACAGGTCACCCAACTCGTCCAATTGGTAAAACCTCCATAAAAAGGCCATAAAACAATGGCAGAAATAGAAGAACTTGACAATTTGTAAAACAAAGCATACAATAAAATATTTCGCACATAAATATGCCCAACTGCTACGCCTCACAAACCGAGAAGTCTTCATCTACAATACAGTACCAGACCTGAGAAATCATGCACGCAAAATCGTGGTGCCTGCCTGCAGAAATTTTCCTATACGAGCTACACTGAAACTGACAAATGCAACCTGTACAGTCAACTGCCATATAATTACTGGTACAAATTCAACTTGTCGAAAAATGCTGAAACTAAACAGCGCAAGTTGGCAACTTTTGAGATGCAAAGCTGAGGCAACACGTGGCAGGAATTCGCAAGCTGGCAACTCGCCAGCATCCTCTCCCACTCTTGCACCTGACAGGTATGAAGAACGCTAATCTCGTTCTGAAGCTGGAAATGCAAATCTGCCTGGAAAAACCAAACAAAACATTTTATTTTTATTTGTAATTGATCTGTCTTGTATTTTATTGTATTGTACCAAATGCACTGAATTAATTTATAATGTAATTATCATATTGTATTCAGAGAGCATAATTGTCTAATGTCAAGGTTAATTGTGTTCTCACGTCATTGGGTAGGGACTAGGGAGCACATCCGAGAAGTTTCTCGAAGCAGCGCTACACAAAATTTGTGATTACAAAGTGTATGATTTGGAAAGCCAATCGTGATTTTTCAAAATTCCTTTCTCAGCAGATAAAGTTTTGGAGCCCTATTCCTGCATTATAAAGAATTACACTCACGTGGAATTAAAATTTGGATCCATTCTCCAACCAATTTCGAGCAATGCACAGCTTGGAAGACTGCCCAGCACAGAACAGCGTCCTATCATGTAATCAACAAGGCTACGGACCGGCTTTTCCCAATCAGTGGCTTCTATCCCCCACTAAGCAACCGGGCTCAATCCCTCCTTCCCCCCACTCCACGGCTGGGCCTCCCATCTTCCCCTCTCTCCGAGATCAATATTGTCGACGTTTTAGCTCATTTCTGATTAGATAAAATGTGTCTGTAATATTCATAGGTTTCGTCTGCTAAAATATCATCAATACAACTTCTATTAAAATTATGCGAAGATTTCTTTCATCAATCCAGTTTCCATTTAGGCAAACAATTACTTTAATCAATCCAGCTTCCATTGTAAATTGACCATGTACAAGGGATACCAATGCAATGGTAAAGTTGTTCCATGTAGGCCTATTGTATAAGCATGCGAGTCAACGGGTGCGAATTAAGTAGATTAAAATCTCGCATTCGCAATCGCCGAAATGCAACAAATTCATAAATCTACTCAACTTTAGTCGAGCATTAATGCATTAGGCCCTATGGCATGGAGAGGAGAGTCGCTCACAATACGATAAGCATCATAAGGTTCAAGCTAAAACAGACTCGTCTGTTTAGAAAATCTAGAAAGTAGAAAGTGTGATAAAAATTGAAAAGTAACAGTTCCCCCTGTTTTTCACTGGGCTCAACTTGCGCCCGCCCTGTATAGGGATAGAAGCCCCTGTTTCCAATGGATTGTGTTCTGATTGCGACTTCACTCTGACTATTTACTGAAGTCGTAGACATCATAATAAAGGTGCTATGGAAGTCATTAGATTAGATTAGACAATGCTCAGACACACATTTCACTGGAAGCAGAAGCCTATCAGATTCATTGGTCTGGTCTTGTATAAACTAATAGCATTAACCTTGGGCTCTGTTGTCGTTCCTGTGATCACAAATCTTTGTTCTCGATACAAAGGTATCGAGTTCTGTTCTTAAATTACTCTGCTTCTAGTAATTGCCATTGTAATTGCAAATTTATAAAGCACCACTTCAAGACAAACTCAACAGAGGAACTCCCAACATGACAAAACAAAACCACCATCAGACAGAATGAGTTTTTTCAAGTGTTTACTGTTTACGGAGAACAGCAATTCTGAATTCTACCTCAATCTCGAGAAATTTTTCCTTGAGCGTTTTGAGTCGTGACTTGAGGTTGTTCTCTGGTCGAGTCATCTTCAGAAGGTTCTCGTGACTTCGACTGCAGAAGTTCTGCTGGCACATGACGTTGCAGCTGCTCACTAGCGGTCGAAATGCATCCAACCGTTTCTCATCATCCACATATTCACGTATCACCTCCGCCTCGATCGTCAACAACAGCCTCTCCTTCATTGAACATAACAGATAACGTATCCTTCATTAGCATTATTATTATCTTGTGATGTACTTAAATGGCACTATAGTAAATCTCCAGATATATACATACATACATACCGACATACATACATACATACCGACATACATACATACATTCTGACTGACTTACTCACTTAATTTGTCAATCCGAAATGTACCCTTGGTGAAACAAATCAACAGATCCCATACTCAATCCATACCTTGCCAGCATATCAACGGGCATAAGATGGGTCCACATGGGCTCTGAATGAGAATATGGTCCTACATGGTTCCATATGGACAAGCCAGTTGTATACTGAATATTCAATTAACTATAGATCTGCATATAAAGAAATGAGCTTCGATGGGTAATTACCCATCTCATGTTTTGTTCCTGTTTCAGCTTCAGTCGCTCCTTCTCTTGTTTAATGAAGAGGTTCCTCAGTGGCAAATCCAACCCAGCAGGAGCCGAAATCTGACAATGCAACAAACAACAGTACTTTCTAGAACACTCAAAACAGTTCCAGACATCACGCAACAAATGGAATTATGATGAACATTTTTAAAGCATGTAGAAATGCAAAATCTAAGCGTGATAAGTTGGTCACCAGGTAACAAGCAGTTAGATATCCAGATGTTTGAAAGCCAGTGCAAAAAAGTGGGTTCTGAGCCATCTCTAACCCAAAGATGCAGTATAGTCTTTAAGTGTTTCCACACTTCAAATCAAAACGCATCGTTCCTTTTTGTGTGCTGGTCTGCAGCGTCTGCTTGACTCAGTGGACTGTCCTCCTGCAACATTCTCCAATCACATTTTCAAGTGGTCACAATTTGTGCAGCATACATTTTTCAAACCATCTTAAAACACACTTCTTATATATAAGCACGACAGCCATGCCTGAAGCAATTCTGTGAGGCACTTCAAAAGGTGCAATTTTAAGTTTCTCGAGACATACATACCTTAAACTACAAGACACATTAACAGCATAAAGCAACAAGAAGCCAACCTTGGACAAAGCAGCTAAGATTGCTGTATAACAGCATATACTTGGGACGTGGTAGCCCACTGGTTAGCATGCTTGCCTGGTAATGCAGACAGTACGGTATGACCCCTCCCTGAGGTGGTTACTGCAAAGAGACCTTGAGCATTGAGCAAGTCCTTGTGCCTTCACCTGTAACACATTTCAAGTTTCTTACATAAAGGAGTTCCATTCTTACCTCTTGACTGGAACTGTGGATGGCGTATTCTCTTGTAGCCATCAAGAATCTTTCAAACTCTTTGGGAAAATCAGGCTTCTCTCGGACAGAAGAGATCTTCCGTTCATCGTTCTGAAAATCAAGATGTCAAAAAGAAATGTCACAAAACCTCTTTGCATTGGTTTCCTGTTCCGCAAAGGATTGGTCTCAAATGGGAGCTCATAGTTTTTAAAACTGTGAACTCTGGTCAGCCAAAATATTTAAAATCAGTCCTCATTTCCCAGACTCTGTCATTATTCAACAAGGTCAATAGTCATCTCATTATCTTTCTCTGGTCATATCTAAACCAAGAACTGTTCTTGGTGAACAAGATTTTTCGGCTGCAGGACCTACCTTTTGGAACTCTCTTCGTGTGTGTCCGTTCTGCTCAGTGGCTTGTATAATTAAGTTCTCGACTTAAAACTTACCTCTTTCAAATTGCGTAAGTCCCACAGACTGATCGTCTAGATATTGACCTATGTGTGTGTATGTATGTATGAGAATGACCAATATCCAGTGAATGGCCAATCCCCAGTGAATGACAAATCCCAGGGCATGACTAACATCCATGATCCAGTGAATGACAGTTCTACCAATACCCTGCAAACATGCTCAAATGGAGCCCATATAAGACTCACATTCCCATATGAGACCCAGAATCAATTGAGTAGATTAAGCCAGACTCACAATTACAGAATCTAGAGAGCCATGAGGTTTCGAGCAAAGGCCGTGCCACAAGGGCGTAGTTGATCGTCTTCTTTGAATGATATGCATCATCTCCATCTCTCAACTGCTCTCCTGAACTGGCTTCTCTTCCAACTGACAAACAAAAGCAACCAACATCCAGTAACTTTCAGCACATCATTAGCACTAATTAAAACGCCTATTATAGATATTATTCCTATCAATATTCTATTATTACTCCAATTACTATTCCTAGATATTATTCCTATCAATATTCTATTATTACTCCAATTACTATTCCTACTAGTTATTTATATTCAGTATATTATATTCAGGATGGAATGACAGCTTATAGTTATAGCTGAGTTAACTGAGTTGCCTAAAGACAGTAAATTTAGTCTGTATAATTAATTTGTTGGCTATTGTTACAATTATTATTACTAAAGAAACACCTGTAGAGTGAAAAGTGAGTTAACCAGGTGCCTGGTTCTTACCGTTGGCCTTCGTTTGCACCACAAGATCCCCCTTCTCTTTGGCAATTCGTGTCTGTCCCTTCCCCTTGCCCAGACCGCACCCACTTGCGATGCCACTCCCAAAGCCAGCCGCCCTTCTCATGGATGCAGTTGGCCTGCTGCAGTCCGTCTCACTGCCAACCAAATGCAGCTCGCTTGGCACATCGTCCTCCAAATGTCCCACTACTCTGTCGTTCTGCGAAGACAAACGTAAAGGTCAGATTAGGTCATCTAAGTCAAGTTGGATAGGGTAACAGAGGGCACTGCATCGCAAGATTTACACAGCAAAATAACAAAATATCAGGATTTGAACCTCAAATGTGGATTATGTAGCTACGGTAGCTACCCATATGCATGCATAATATCAGAACATAGCATAACATAACTAGGGTTTTAAGTGGTTCAGAAGACGTGTAGTCTATGTTAACCTGTATACTTAATAGCCTATCTCTCCTAGCTTCCTCTTACAAACTGTGATAGTTTTCAATGAGACAGTACTATTATCCAAACCATTCCACAAGGCCACAACTCTTGCACCAAAGAATTTCTGCCCTAATGTTCCTTTCGGTTTCTTAAACAATTTATAACTATGTTGCCTCATTTGGTGCTAATGCACAGAACCTCTCGCACTGCACTGCCTCCTTCCTCATTATCCTCTCACAATGAAAAAAAGACTAAAATCTCAGTAAGACACATTTAAAATCTTTTCAGTAACATAAAGCTGAATGAAATCACCTCACCAACACAGACAAAATCTCTTCAGCAACGTAACACTGAATAAAATCTCCGCAGCAAAACCAATACAGACAAAATCTCTTGAATAACGTACCTTTGCGTTCTTTTTCCTCACGCCCATATTCTTCGCCACACCTGATACGGAGGCACCCGATTCCTTTCTGCACGCTAACATCTCAGCCGAAGCCTTCAGTTTCTTCCCGATCGGTTTACCTCTATGCTCAGAGACCTCATTTTCCACCTGCTCTAAGTCACCTCTGACACTTGCGGAGGGGCAGACATCTACCAGTTTCTGCTGACAGACAGACAGAATCTTAACCTTCGTTGGAGGCTCTTCAGAGGCGGAAACAATCGGATAAGTCACCATTGGAACTGCAAATCCATTTCCTGCTCGGCTCTGATCATGCTTCGTAACGACCGTATTACTACACGCCGAGTCTGTACCGTGCTTTGGCTGCCGGGTTGTTTTGTAAGAAGCAAGTAGCGGAAGTGAAGCGATTTTCTCGTGCACATCTGTCCTGCACAGGTTTACTATACCATCAGAAACTGGAGTCCCAGATTTCTGTTTCTGCAAGTAACTGTTAAACCTGACAGTGCCGACTGATTGGCTGCCGCTGTCGAACGTTTTCTTGAACCCGGATGATTGGTCGAACGAACACAGAGGGTGCGCCGAGGTTTTCCAGTCTCCGGAGCACATCCTAAAAGCGCAGGCCTCGGGCGTGACGTTCCGAATTTTAACCGGACTCACTTCTCCGGTGATGTGCGTCTGCGTTTCCACAGCAGCTCGACTCATAAAGTTACCCAAGACGCCACCACTTGACTGGTCTCTCTTGATGCTTTCGTTCAGCTCCCAGTCGCTGTCTCCCGTCATTGTGCTCTTGTCGACGAGAAGAGCGCTGTTAGATCCGGATCGGTTCCAGTCGAACGCACACTCCTTCTGGCCATTGTGAAGAACCAATCCAGCCAACGGAACAGATCCTTTGCGCGCGAGACTATTACACAGCACGATCCGCTGTTTGATCCTACCGCCCGTATCCATCTTTTGACCTTCAGTTCCCAACTGGTTTCCCATATCAGAGGTGAACAAACGCCGGTCACTCTGACACTGACCTGCGATCATTGATGCTGCTGCTGTTACATTTCCTTTAGATGTCTTGCTATGTTCAGATGCCTCTCCAGTTACACTGGTTGTTTTCGGAACACCGAAATGCTTCATCTCGGGACGGACGTCGAAAGCTGCCTTCCGCAAAAAAACAATGACGTCTCTTCCCAGTTTTTTTAGAGCGACGCTTTTGCCTTCCTCAGACTTCCTTCCTTGAGGTTTTGATTGATCAGAATTGCGATCGGCTCGGTCGACTACGGTTTCTGCACGCTGAACGCTGTTACCGGACTTTGATGAAACGCAGAAACCGTTCCCTGAATTATTGTTCACTTCGGTGAGAGCCGAGTTTGAGCAGTTGATGACCACGTTGCCTTCACTGGCAGTATCAGCAGCAGGTCTTGGAATGCAGACGTCACACCTCACACCCGATAAACTGCGAGGTTCCATTCGGTTAAGGCTCAGATCACCCGACAGCATGTTCTTCGTTGGGATTCCTTGTTTCTGCACGATATTACCATTCTTCTGATCTTGGACAATCATGCAATCCTCTTGCACACAAGGTCCATGGAACGACTTGTTGCGGAACTGAGACACATCTCCCGGATTTTTTCCAGCTGAATCCTTCAAGAGTTCTTTGAGTCCACTGAAAACCTGAGCCTTTCCAGAACCGCACGAAATTTTGCTTCTGGCAAAACATATTCCAGGACTGGGATTAACCTTCGGCTCATCCCTACTTCCAGGGATCCCTCCTAAACCTAGCTGAACCACACCACGTTCTTTCACACGACTGCCAACACTGGCAGCACAGCTTGAAGTTTTCCACTTCAACTCCTTAAACCAGCCAGCAGGCAAGTGACCAGTCAGTTCAGTCTGTGAATAGGAATGGAGGCCAAAGGCAGTTGACCGATTGTCTTTTGGAACATCTCCGGTCGGCAATCCACCTGGCATCTGGGAAGAAGGAAGGCCAACAGAATTCACTGAATTCTTGTTTCGTTCGTTAGAATTCGTAGCAAAACAGAGACTTCTCGGACCCAGTTCCTAGAATAAACACAATGTTCAATGAGCCTTAACAACAAACTTGATTTCATCTGCTGCTGAAAGAAAATAATTAATTAAAGAAATATTAATTAATTTCTTTCATCTATTAGCATGCACATTCAGAAATCTTAATCCAAGGTGTGATACAAGCAGGTGCACATGACTTATCCAGTGTCATAGCAATGAGTTTGCTCCTCTGCAGGCTCAAACCCAAAATCGTTAGGTTACAATCGAGTGCTAAGCATCAGGCAAACATGCACAATCTTGAATATTACACTGAACACTAAAAGGCAGAAGTAATACACTTGTTTCAAACCTATCTCCCTGCCAGCATGTCCGTGCGGACTCTTCAATGGTCCCATACGGGAGTATGGTCCCATCCACGTCCTATCCGGGCCATATGTTTGCAGGGATGGAAATGCCTCAGAATCATGGTCCCTCAAGGCTTCATCGCCCCTTATGAGTCAACTACTGACATCTGGCACATTGATCTCATATATATTATTTATTCTTCATTCATTTATGCTTGATCATTGGATGATGATGAGTTTTCTGCCTGAAGGCAGGTCCATTGGCTTTACGCCACCTGGGGATGAGATGATGGAGGTGCTTTCCCGTTGCCTTCCTCACATACAATTTTGGGTGAGCAACTAGTCTAGGGTCGCTACGCAGCAGTTTGAGGTAGCTTCGAACCTGCAACCCTCTGGTTACAAGGCACAGAACATGGAACCCCTACACCACTGAGTCCCACATGGTCATTAGACAGTAGTGCTTAATAAATGCATAAAAATAATACTTAAGGCTGATACGTGCCTGTGGTTGTGCAAACGAGGTCTCGGCAGAAGCATCTTCAGCATCGCTGATGTCCTCGTACATTACCACAGGGCAGGGCAGAACAGCCTGGGTATGATCCAACGACAAGTCATTCTTTGGTAGTGCATTCAACTCATGACATTGGGACTCTACCCGCTTCGACACCAAATGCCCATCACCACCATTCGACGCGTCTCCTTTAAAGCCTCCTGTCTCAACTACTCCTCCTTTAGCAACCCCTGC
This sequence comes from Aporrectodea caliginosa, assembly GCA_020284085.1. Taxonomy (NCBI): domain Eukaryota; kingdom Metazoa; phylum Annelida; class Clitellata; order Crassiclitellata; family Lumbricidae; genus Aporrectodea; species Aporrectodea caliginosa. The sequence goes on along the minus strand of JACEVL010001301.1, from coordinate 326,312 downwards.
TTGAGAAACTCCATCGGTTGTGTCCATTAGGGAATGACTCCTGCTTCTGGTAACTCTTCTACTTGTCTCTAGGTTTACGGAGAGTGCAATGGCAGATGTTGACGGCGACGCTGTCGAAGAAAGAGTCAGCGCAGAGCTCGACGCCGACACCGTCGCGAACGTAGTCACAGGAGAAGTCAACGCTGGGCACCGCTCCTTAAGGACATCCACGACTAGTGTCAGGCTCGACGAGGGACTCGGTTCTGCATGGCACTCTTTCAGACTCGCTGCATCTAGTAAGGACCTTGGTGGATCCATGTACGCACCGTACAGGGTAAACAGTCCATCGCCAGCACTCCGGTCGGCTGTCACCTTCTTTGCAGAAGAACTGTCTGGATGACCAAGAGCAGAGTTTTCCAGTACAGGAGGAATTGTAGGAGAGCACGGCTGGGGACTTGAAGGTCTAGACCGATCATTGTCAGTATGAGCATCCACAACAGACGCCTTTGGATGGCTGCCTAAACAACAAAATAACCAACAAACAAATTACCAAATGACCTGCACCAAATGATCCATAGCAAATGCTCAATTGATCTCAAACAAATGACTAAATCACCTGCACCAAACAACCAAATGGTCCATAGCAAAAGACCAATCGACCTCGAACATATGACCAAATGGCCTGCACCAAATGACCAACTCATCTACAGCAAAAGACCAACTGAGCTCAAACAAATGACCAAATAACCTGCACCAAATGACCAAATGATCCAAAACAAATGTCCAATTGATCTCAAACAAATGACCTGCAACAAATGACCAAATGACCCACAACAAATGACCAAATGACCCACAACAAAGGACCAATTGCCATCAAACAAATAAACCATGTTTTACAAAGCACAAGCCACGCCCCATATACTTATAAATCAAATTTCGCCATTCTCGTTTTTCAAAACGATTATGACAAATTCAGATTCTACTTACAAGAAGCATCCTCGCTCGATTCGGGATTCCTGGCCTCACTGGACTCTGTCGTCGTTCTACGTAAATGGTCTAACAAGCAATTCCTGACTTCATCGCTGGCAGAGACTTCCAGAGGAGTCTTACAGCTTTTATCCGTCCGAGAAGCATCGGCACCATGATGCAACAGCAGCTCAACCACCTGTCGGATGACAATGCGAAAAAATAAAAAGCCTCACCTTTCCATTGTTCTTTTGATAAATTTAACCCTTTCAACCCGGCGCTCCCAGGCGTCCTGGGTTAACAAAACCGATATATCGGTTTCTCGGGTTGAAAGGTTAACTAGTTTCAGAGCGCCTCTGATGAATTTCTCTTGATGTGGCTCTATATAAATTTGCAATTACAATTACATTTTATCATGCCATTTGTCAACTATGGATGGGAATCCGTTGGTTGGGCTCCACATGCCAAAACTACCACTGACTTTTTAAACTATTTTCATGCTTTTAACTAAGATACAACCAGCAAGTCTTTAATTGTTTCGTGGGTATCCTGTGTGCTTTTAACTTTCTGCTGGCAGATAATCAAAAACAAAAACAAACCAAAATGCTGACCAATAACCAAATCAATTCAAAGGACACCCATAATCGAAGTAACGCAGTAGCCAAACAAATGGAGAGCTTGTCTTGTAACATGGAGAGTACGGGTTTTACCCTCCACTCAGGCACAAATCAAAACCATCGTTGTTATTCCAACAATAGCTCAGCTATTTCAACAAGAAGTCTAGTTGTCAATTCATTCATGTAATTTAGCAGATGACGTCTGCTATTTCAAAGACTCCAGGAACAAACAACCCACTTTAAGACATCCGGAAATGGCTCCGTCATGAAGCGGAGTTGTGCCACCATCCGCAGCCACGTTCACGTCCGCACCCGCCTTCAGAAGACACTCGACCGCATCCGGTAAGCCCTTCAGGGATGCTTCATGCAGCGCCGTCCAATCTGACAACAAAGTAAAACCTACCCATGTCCTATACCCAAAAGATACAACGGACACCCAAAAGAATACAACAGACACCCAAAAGAACAGAGCCGGCTTTAGGTATAGGCGATATAGGCGGCTGCCTAGATCTGCAACTTTTCAAGGGGTGGAAAATTCTGGAAAAATAAAGCACAAAAAGCATATTTTTTCTTCAAATTTGACTATTAAATATTAAAAGGGCGGCATTTTTTTCCTTGCCTATAGCACAAACTGTCAAAGGCCGCCTCTGCAAAAGAATACAACAGAGACCCAAAAGAATACACTGGACACCCAAAAGAATACAACGGACACCCTTGCCCTGAGTGCAACATCTTAGTCATAATCTCGAAATTTCTACAGCACCCAAAAGATTTTTCACAGGTGCTTAGTCAAAACAAAATCGATAGGAAAGCAGGGTCAAAATCGGTTCAAGGTCAAGGTCCAAAGGGTCAGGCAGATCTGTACTATAGGTAGCCATGCAAGCTCAACAAATTAGAATAATCTAAGCTGTAGTGCTCTGCTGCAGTGAGGACATCCAAAAAGTGGAATGGGACCTTGGGTAAGACCAAATGCGGACAAGGTAGGGAGGGTTTAAATTAAGTTAGGTCTAATTTAATCCAATGTCTTCTATAGCTTATCTAATGACTTCCATAGCTAATCTAATCTAATCTAATGACTTCCATAGCTAGTCTAATAATCTAATGACTTCCATACTATAACACTTCGGTATATGAAGTAAGAAATGTAAGCCAAGATATAATTCTGCCAATGAGAAACGAACCTGCATTATCCCTGGCATTAACGTCAGCTCCTTGCTCTAACAGCTGTTCGATTTCTTCAACTGTTCCATATGTCACCAACTTGTGGAGCAGCGTCTCTCCGTGCCTATCTCTCCAGTTGATATTTTTCCCATAGCCCCGACGCTTGCCTGAAGCGCCCTGGCCAAATGTCGAAGACACTTTCAAACACAAAAAACAGTCAAGTCAACAGCGACTCAAGAAGTCGCAATGAGATTATACAATACAATATTCATTTCATTCATTTCCGATATTTATATAGCGCCCCTTCTAGATTTCTACTCAGAGGCGCTCCCGACTACAAAAGCGGACACTGAATCGGAGTTTCACGCCGAAGAGCGCATGAGCAATTGCGAGTGAATGACTTGCCCAGGGTCCCTACTGCGGCGGCTTGAGGTGGATTCGAATCCACAACCCTCCGGCTGCAAGGCACCGAACATACCCCTACACCACCGCGCCCCAACAATATGATAAACAATGATTGTGAATGTCTACCTGCTTCCAAATTTCAGAAGTACAGCCTCTCAAAAGCACAGCTGATGAATGTTCCATTCTTAAACACAACTAACATCATTAGGCTAGTGCAGAGAGTGACTGATTATATTCCTGCAGTGGCACTATATAAATTTCTTTAATACCTGGTAATGTAACCAAGAGTTAAAAGGATAAATAACAATATGAAACCATATCATAAGGACACATACTACTAAGTAAGTAAGTAAGTATTTATTGAGAAGCACTAGCAAACACACAGCACTGTACATAGCAAGATTAATACATTCAGACAAAAACAAACAAATTTATAAATACAAGCAAAGAATTAAATGGGAGAAGTTACTGCATATCAGGGAACCTAGGGAGGAAGAGTAAGGGCTAGTCATGGAGGGAAAATGAAGAGCTAAGAGGCATAAATAGATAGATAGACTGACCTGGGGTCTCTTGCCCAACCTCGGCTGCTTCCAGCCTCCGGAACAAGGCCACCTGTTGGCGCTCAGACTTGGGTTGCTGATTCTGTAGAGGTGTTCGAGTCTTCCTATGCATGCGGTGTTGCATCACCTCATCTGCGGGAGAATCATTTTGGAGCCCGCTTGGCGGACTGTCACCTGATACATGCAAAAGAAGTAGCATCAAAATACTCAGTAAACCTACAAAACTACTGAATAAGAGAAAAGCAGACCCTTAAGTTAGCCTAAGGGGATCCATTAGTATGACGTGTTAGCAACTTCATTTTCCTAGCCTTGGTATATGAGGGTGGGTGACCACTAGACTATCGTGCACCCCTTAAAACTGTTGAAGAGAACTGACAGACTGCACAGAACTGAGCAGTGAATATATATTTCTATAGTTACAATAATCATTATTATTACATAAAGTTTTAATGTGTGCAAAGTCACAAACCAATATGAATCTGAGCAACAGTGAGTCAGTCGCCAGATGAAGAGCAGTTAGCTGAAGATGGCTGTAGTGGTGGTGATGGTGGTGGTAATGAAGATGAAGATGATGATGATGATGATGATGATGATGATGACGACGACGACGACGACGACGATGATGATGATGACGATGATGGTGATGCATCATGCACACATTGCCCAGCCAACCATCCTAGTCAGTCGCCAAGACTCCTGCATCACATGGCAGATAAACAAGGCCATGGCATGCAAGTTTCTGGCCATACAGCACCTCCAAAGAACCTCTGAAAGACCCTATTGAACCTCACCCTTACAATGCAATGATCATTTCTAGTTCAATATCTAGAAAGGTAAGAATCACAACTATACCATCGTCGTCACAGTCATCGCTGGAAACGTCTGCTGGCAACTTGCGCTTGCGTAAACTGCGTCGCTGCTGTGGCATTTTCAAACCTCAGTCAGAGGTAACTATAAACATCATAACATATAAACTATCCTAGCTTTATTGTAATTATATGCCTGCAAAACCCTGCATGTATGTACGCATGCACTCTGCCAGAATGCCAACATTATATGGGACCCATATGGAGCCCTCATGGGTCCCATCTAATGCCCGTGCAAATGCTGGCAGGGTATGTATACATTATCTACATATGTATCCATGTATGTACATTGTACATATGTATTTATGTAAGTAAGTGGTAATGCATGTATGCATCTATGCTTTAAAGTATGTTTAGATAGCCAAGTGTACTGTGCCTCGGAAAGACAGGCCTAATTAAAGGCAATATCTTAGATGTCTTGATATTATAGCCTATAGCGCTTCTAGGCCTAAGTAGCCTACATTTCATGATGAAGTGGGTTCATATTGTTATTTATCCTTTTAACTGAGGCTTACATTATAGCAAATTCTGCTTGGCGCAATCAACGTTTGCAGCTAAAATGTTGCGAAGAAACACAAAAAACTTTAAGTAATGGGAATATCAGATTTATATTACTTCCTCAACCTATAATCAACAGAATGACACTTCGGAAAATTCGGTTCGCTAGCTTATACAAGAATTTATAACTTCTATCGCGCAGGTGTCTAATGCACCCGGCATCAAAGATTTCAAACTTTTCTAACTTAACATGAACTCGCCAGAACTATAAAAGCATGTCATTTGTAAAGTAAGTGTTTGTACTCACATCAATCGAGGCGCAATTTACGCGAATAAAAGAAAATTATCAAATTCACAAAATTTCCTTTAAAATTTAAAATCTTTAACCACAAAACCTAACATTGACATCAAGACGAGGCTCCGATGCAACGAAAATTCCTATTGGCTAGAAGATCAACCTTAAGATGTAACAATGTTTTTTATTGGTCAAAAACCTTATCGACATTACTGTGACGTCAGCTAGAACGTTTATCAAATCATCACAAAAGTTTACATAATAATTAACTGATACGTCATATTTACTTTAATTTCATCATTATTCAATTTTATCATGAATTTCATTTCGCGCCAGCAACAATAAAGACGATAATAATAGATAGGCTAATTATTATTAGGCCTAAACAAGTAGGGAATATCGCTAGATGAGCTGCTCGTTGGAAGTACTAAGGACGGCGCCTGTGTTTAAAGGCAAATGTCATCTTCATGGGGGGGGGGTCCACAGTGTAGTGGTAACATCACTGGCGTGGAGCAGTAGGTAGCGGGATCGCTTCCCGTACCCTCCCAAAGGTCCACTCAACCTATCATTCGCGAGATGGCGAGTTGGTAAAATGAGATGTAGGACGTGATGGATGCCTTGCGTGGCTGCCGTATAATAGAGTTAAATTCGACTCCTGTAATAACTTGTGATCACCCGTTCATACTGATTTGTAATCCTACTGCGTAATTGTCATTTTGAAAATATGGTGCCCTGGAAAGCCACGGCGTTGAAGCGTTGGATCATCACCGATAGGCATGCCCGTCGACAGGGGGGCAGAGGGGCAAATTCCCAGGGACCCGGCGACTTTTAGGGGCCCGGACTGGGTCCGCAATCAACTTATGAAATATATTATGATCAGGGTCCCGTGACTGCTCTGCCTAGGGGTCCGGAATTTCTGTCGTCAGCCCTGCCGATAGGCCTCGAAAGAGGAAGCCTGTTTCGCGAATATATAGGCGTAGCTACAATGAGGCACGAGGAGTCAGTTGCCTCCTCGCTTTTTATATACTTGAACTTCTATTGACCAATGGAGACCCCAATGACCAATGGTCTGTGAAGTTGCCTCCTCTTGAATTTAAGCCTCGCTAAGTGCCTGAATGTACACCAATAGTTTTCGACAGTTGAGGGGACCGAAGATTTCTACGGCGACAGGTACGAAGGTGTATCTCTTCGATCTCCAGCTCTATAGTATCTGACGTGCTTCCTTGCAGCGGCCATCTCTGCCGCCCCACCAGCCGCGGCCGCTGTCTCCAGCAATTCTCACCCTGGTAACGCCAATGTCAGCCTGAGTGTAGTAGGCTACTGGACGAGTGCAGTGGCGGCGCCAGGGTGGGATATGGGGGGCCCAGCCCCCCTCCAAAACAGTGGGAAATCACTGCAAATCACAGGGAGGATGGGGCAAAAGGGAAGGGCTTGGAGCTTTAGCCCCCAACCTGAAATCCTGGCGCCTCCACTGGACGAGTGCATGCATACCCCGGTCCTAGGTCTAGACTAATCTTCAATATCACGGCTTTTACTGTATCTTCCTGAACTTTCCTCGCGTTCTTCATTTCTTACATTACATTCATCCTATGAGCGCAATTTACAATGGTTTTGTAACTTTTGTTCAAGCAGAATGTTCTAATTAAAGTCTTCGAGATTAAAACTGATAGGGGGCCTAGGGTCCGCGAATTAAGTCCGTTATGTACTCTAAACCAACATATCGTCGTGCAGAATTCATTTTCTAAAACCTTAGGCAGAATTACAATATCTGATACGCACGTTCCTTCTCTATGACAATAGGCCTAATTGCTAAGCGTCAACGATTGTTTCGGTGCTCAGCGCTGAAATTTAGTAGCTAAGGAGCTGCGTGGTAAAAACTTACACACAGGCCTACCGCCGCCTCAAGATCTGCAACATCGGTTTCCACTATGCCTTAAAAGTGTCAACAATATCATCAAGTCTCTATGTCTGATTAAATCAATTTAGTAATGTGATAGTTTATTCGGCCTGCATCGCCATAAGGACAGCTGACGCGCGCGGATTACGTAGGCCTGCGAATTTGAAATCGAATACGGTCATATTTTCTAGTCAAGGTAAGCTTTAGAACTATACACCCTACAAGTCGACACCATGATGGGGTTACCGGGTCCAGACGAAAGCGATGACGATCTCTACTCGGGATTTGATCCGCAGGCGGACCAACGCGATGACGTCCTTACCATAGACGTCGACCAGCTACGCCAAGAGGCGATGACTACGAGCCGTAGGTCACGTAGGCCATCGAGCAAGGTGACCCATCGCGCGAAGGTCAACGCCCAGGGTTGCGCTGTTTCCTCGTCGAAACAAGGGCCCGTGATAGCGCCGAAGTCAACCGAAGCGCGGCCTCTGACGTCCGTTCGCCCGGCCGGTTACTCGTCGGGTCGAGACAGCGGGGGTAGGGCGATCATGAAGCACCCGTCAACGGGAGGGACGTGGTCATTGCAGGCGACACCTGGCGACTACCCTAGTCAATTGTCAAACAAATATCGCGCGATGGAGAAGTCCATAATTAATGACCTTGACGAGAGCTGCATTGCCCAGGCCAAGGGTGATCACAAGTTGGCGCTAGAAAAAGCCAAGGAAGCTGCGCGGAAGCACCGCAGTTACGTCAGACAGAAGGCGACCAGTCCCGCTGAGGCTCAGCCGAATCCTGTCGAAAACTTCGGAACGCCTTCGGAAGTCGACATCTTCTATTCCGTTCTGTTCAACCTCGGGACCCAGTTCTTGAACTGCCGCATGCACACGGAGGCCCTCAAGACCTACGAGGCGATCGTCAGGAACAAGGCCTTCAGCAACGTCGGCCTGCTGAACGTCAACATCGGCAACATACACTTCTACCAGTGCGACTACCCGAAGGCCATAAAACACTACAAGATGTGCCTCGACCAGCTGACGCGGACGCACCTGAAGGTCAAGACGAAGGTCCTCACGAACATCGCCGTCTGCTTCTTCCAGATGAGGCTCTTCCGCGAAGCCCTCGACGCTTTCCAGCAGATCATGGCCGTCGAACCCACCATCCGAACAGGCTTCAGCATCCTCTTGTGTCTGAAGGCCCTGGGTCAGTACGAAAGGATGCGAGTGGCCTTTCAGGACCTGCTGAAGGTAGACGTGAGGCTGGACGACGAGGAACGCTACTCGGTCAACGCAGACGACCGGAATTACAGCTCCATTCTGGAGGTCATCAGGAACGACGATTTGAGGCAGATGGGAAAGAGGAGGAGACTGAAGGCGGAGGCATGCATCTTCATGGCCGGAAGGATCGTCGCCAGCGAAACGAGTCTCAGCGGCCACGGTTTCGACTGGGCCATCGATCAGATGAAACTGTCGCAGTTTCAACATCTCAGCAGCGATATGGAGATCGAAAAGGTCATCGGGTATCTCAGGCAGAAGAAATTCTCTGAGGCAGCCACGACTCTGAGAAACCTAGAGAGGAAGTTGAGCGATTCGGATGTGGCCTTGGGAGCGGCGGCCACGAACCTCTCCTTCCTGCACAACTTGATATCCGCCCAGGACGCGACCGGAAGCGAGGAGGCCGAGGCCTTCGCGGAAATTGCCCTCCGCGTCGACCGGTACAACTCGGCGGCTCTCGTCAACCGCGGCAACATCTACTTCCAGAAGAGCGACTTCGAGCGGAGCCGGGCCTACTACCAGGACGCCGTTGAACAGGACTCGTCGTGTTCCGCGGCGCTCTTCAACCTCGGTCTCTCGGAGAAGCGTCTCGGGCGCCACTCGGAGGCGCTCCGCTGTTTCAACAAGCTGCTGGCGATTCTGATGAACGACCCGCAGGTCATCTACCACATCGCCGACCTCCACGACCTGACCGGAGACAAGGCGAAGGCGACCGACTGGTTCGTGCAGCTGACGGGGATCGTTCAGACGGACGTTAGCCTCTTCTGCCGCCTGGGAACGATCGCGGAAACGTTGGGCGACAGGAACCAGGCGTTCCATCACTACATGGACGCCTTCCGTTGCGACCCGAACAACATCGGGGCGCTCGAGTGGCTCGGCGCGTTCTCCGTCGAGTCCGCGTACCTGGAGAAGGCGGTCGAGTTCTTCCGGAAGGGGGCGCTGGCCCAGCCCAACAACGTCCGATGGCAGCTGATGATTGCCAGCTGCTACCGACGAAGCGGAAGCTACCAGAGGGCCATCGACCTCTACAAGGACATCCACAAGAGGTTTCCGGAAAACCTGGAGTGTATGCGGTTCCTCGTGCGCCTCTGTGCGGATCTGAAGCTACCGGACCTGAAGGATTTTGCCAACCGTTTGAAGAGGGCGGAGGAACTGGTAAGGGTGAGGAAGGAGCGCATGGAAGGCAGGGCTAAGAAGACAGACATGCATCGAGATGACGAGGAACTAGCGAATAAACCAAGTGAAGTGACGGTCGCAGACGACTCTGACTACGGGGCGTATTCAGACCCCCTCGGGTCGACCGAGGAGACCGCAAGTCAGCGTCCCAAGACGGGCTCCCGTTGCAGAGATCATCACGACGACTTTGCCAACATCGTACTTGGCGACGATATGCTTCCGTGCTAGTTAAGACGTACACCACATAAGTTCATTGATTGATTTATTGAATGACTGACTGGTTGGTTAATTAATTAATTGGACATCAATAATGTTCTGCTGTAGTGGAGAAACCTTGGCTGGTCGTCTCAAACCGAACGTAAAAACCTTTGATAGACAAATCGCACTGTATGAGAAGAGGCAGTGTTTAATCTACTCCCCTTGCTGTCGGGGTGGATCTAGGGGGGTATCAACATATTTCAAAGTTGACGACCGGGGGGTAGTCACGAGTATTTCAAAGCAACAATTATTCTGGTATCCAACAACTTGATAACGGGGGGGGTAGTAACGATAAATTCCCAAGAATTTTAAATCCTGGAAATTACCCATAAATTTAACACTTTCTGTACGAAAGTTCATCTCTTTCATTTTTCTGGGGAGGGAAACTCGATCTGGGGTATCTAGATTAAACACTGGAGAAGAGGTTTAGGTTTATCAATTGATGCCCGTTGTTATAGTGTTTCGTGCTCAGCTTACGCAAGGCTTCGAAACACTAGAGTTTATCGTAAATAATGGATAAGAACTACACCGAACACATGCGGCTTTTAGTACGAATGTTTATTTAATTGAATGGAACGGCGGAAACTGTGAACCAAATATAAAGCCTTTAAGAGTAGGCCTACTGGTTGAATGTCGTCATTTAAATGGTAGACACCGTTGGGCATTTCTTAGATACATGTACATGTAACAGGGCCCGCACATGCAGCGTAGGCTTAAGGCCCTATGTTTATTTACATAGGCTACTTAAATACAATTATAGTACCAGCATGCCTAAAGACACCACACAGGACTCGGTAAATTGGCCCTTTATTTGAAGTCAAACGATTAAATACAAACTACCGGTCAATACGAAAGCCGGTCATAGGAGACTTCCGCAGAGGATATGGAGTGTTCACCCAGATGCAGACGGGAGGGGGGTAATGCCCTACAGGGCTGTTCACATTGGCGCTATACAAATTTGCAATTACCATTACCCATTAACTCCGCCAAAAGATAAACAAGTCATTATGCCACTCTACACAAATTTGTTAGCCAGATGTTATTAGTGATACAAAAGAATTTGCTGTACTGTATCTTTGTCGCAGCAGTAACAACCAGTAATTTCGCAATTGTAATGCAACTGGATTAATATAATATACAAAGCACCATCCGATAAGCAAATGCGTAGTTCCTGCATGAAAACAATGCAGCGGTCTTTATACAGCCAAAACAGAGGACTCGGTGAGAAAGAACAGCGAGGGTTAAACCAGCGGACCCGAAATGTATGAAATTCGGACACATGACAATGTTGTGCACATTTGCAAATGTTGTGCACATTTGCTAATGTTGTGCACATTTGTTAATGTTGTGATACTGGGAGACTGAGCATTTGCATAAACTGACGCTAGGTGCCGCCAGCAGAGTGATCTAAACAATAGCAGACATACTGTCATTCCTACAGAGTCCCCTGTTCAATTAGCAGAACTCAAACAGGCCTTTTTCTTCAGCTTACCAAGTACTTCATACAATTAATGCAGCACAGCTAGTGCTGGCAAAATTCAGTCAAAAATAAAAAATTACCGATTAATGAAAGATTTCTTATTTATCTTGTTCCTTGGCATTTGTGAAGTATTGAAAACGTGACGAAACACGTTTAAAAATGTCATCGTAGAGTAGCAACAAAAACGCGGGGTAGAAACAGAACAGCTTAAAACTAGTGTCCACGCTGATGCACAATATCTTTGGGTAGCAATTCAGAAATGGAAGAAACAGGTTCAAAAGTGTCCAATCCAGCATCGCAAGTTTACAGAAAGCTAAAGAGAGTAGTACGTCTACCGATCCTCAGCTTCGTGAAACTCATAATTTCTGCAAATTCTTCGGCTGTCTCGATAAAAATTGTCCAGTTATATTTCCAAGCAAGGCGATGGCAGAAGATGTGTAAAAGCTGATTGATTCCAGAGGTCAGACTTGGAGGAATTTTTGCATTTGCTGGATTTCGTCAGAAGATTTATTCTAGACCGGGAACATCTGTAAAGCAAGTTACACAGCAACGTTAGTTAACCGTTTTACTGCAAAGTCCGTTTCTATAAATTACGTGAATTGTGTAGTTTGCATTGTTTAATCACATAGCACATTTAATCATTAAAATTAAATCCAGTCTCAAACAAACTGATAACATCGTCATTTGTGAATGTCTTTTAGTGGCTCTTAATTATTATTATTATAATTATTATGCATTTATTAAGTGCCACAATCTAATGACCAAACATCAATCGATGGCACTGAGCAATTGTGAGTGAAGGACTTGCTCAAAGTCCCTACACAGTCAGGGAGGAGTGCTCAAACCCTCTCTGCGTTACAAAGGCATGCCTCTAACCAATCAGATACCGACTGCCACAGGGCCCCATCTATAAAGCATAGAAAAAATCAAAAACAAATTGCTTAAATCAAATGCATTGTTACAAACTAAAATGACTTCAAATCAAAATATTCAAATTACCTTCATCATCGTCTTCATCAAAGTGCTGCAATAAATAACAAACAACAAACAACAATGTATATTTTTCTACAAAATCTAATACAAACTAATGAGGTGTGTAGCCTGTGGAGATCTTGTGGTCCATTGCTGCGATATGTCAACATGAGAACACTGACTATTCAAGCTGTCCCTGCTAACTCTGAGCAAGTTACTTTTTCTAGTGATGTCAAGATGCCCCATGCTCAGAGCACTTTTGAGGAAACTTTAGGTAAAAACCTGATGCAGAAGTTGGATCATGACAGCTGTCATTTTTCACACACTACACAGTTTTGGTTGCTCACCAAAGCTAACTTTCGGTTCAATGAGCAACAACTGGTACAGTTCCAACAGCAAAAACAAAATTTAATTACATTTAAGTGCAAGGTTGTGAAAGGTGGTTCTCAAAAATGCTAAAACAAATGACAAGTTTGCACAAAAACGTGACACTGCATTAAAATATCACTACAGTATTATAGTAGACTAAAAATTATATTATCCTGAAACTACAGTATGCATACAGATTATACATTACTACACAAACTTAGTACCTTACAAGGAGAAGCTATACAGAAGAGAAAGTTTCAGTTATGGTTTTCTTTAGGGTTAGGATTTAGCGTAAGGATTTTCTCCCTAACCCTTAACCATGCAAGGGAGCCATGAGTAAGAAGCATTAGCAACTTCATATTTCTTAGCCTCAGCATAAGAGGGCAGATGGCGAGCCCTTGCTCGGGATAGTCTCACTAACAGCATATGGCGAGTGTATTTATTATACCTGAGTTCACTGGGTGGTGCAACAGGACCCTAATCTCGAAACAAACTTCTGCCCAGTGGGGATTTGCACCCCCAGTCCTCTGGTCTGATATTTCAGCATGCTAACTGCACAGTCTATATAACCTAAATAAAAATTGCAGACTGTTTTGGGCAAGTATATTCAGCAGAAGTTTACCGGCATGTCTTTTGACCCTGACGTGTTGAACTGACCCATCTTTGACATCATCTAGAGTACAAAAATCACATTGAAACTGTATAAATTTGCAAGGTTCTGGTATAAATCTCAAGCATTTGAAAACTGTTGTTTAATGCTGGAGCTGGGTTGGGAGCGCCTCTGAGTAGATATCTTGGAGGGATGCTATTAAGTGTTTCGAATCAATTCATGAAATCACTCACAAAGTGGAAAATGTTGAGAAACCTACTGAAATGATTTTCTTCTTTATATTGCATCACAAATACAAGTTGCTGTGTGACAGACAATTTATAGTAACATTTTTACACAAACTCTATATAACCTACAGCTAATTCTAATTCTAATCGATTAGCAATTCAGTGCCCATCTCTGTTATCAATTACAATTGCAATGCACTGTATGATAATGTAACAGGATATTTCTTAGCAACTGCAAAAACTAACGTCTTCAAAGTCGGCGTCCTGTTTTTCGTCGACATCTGAGTCGTCTTCATCTCGCCATTTGTTGAAATCGGTCTTTAGCCAGTGTGTCTGAAAACAAATCATTCCCAAATGAAATTTATAAAAAGAAAGTCTACCATAATAAGTAGTAAGTATATTCTTTATTAACCTCCTTGCCGTTGCATTATCTCCCAGAAAAACTAGCCAAAAACGTTGCATTTATTTATACATGTAGGCATGTATATACATGTGTAGGTATATATTCATTTATGTATACATACATACATAGCTATGTATACATTTACCGATATACGCATATATATGTATAAATATATGTATACATTAACATATATATGTATATATATGTATATATATGTATATACACATGCATATATATGTATGTGTATATGTATATATACACATGCATATATATATGTGTGTATTAGTATATATATATATACATGTGTATATGTGTATATGTGTGTATACATGTACACATATATATATATAGATATATATATATGCATGTTTGTATATATATATATATACGCACATATATATATGACTACATACGTGAACATGTGCGCACACATGTCTGTGTATATATATATGTATATGTATGTACATATATATATATGTACTAATATATATGCATATATGATGTATATATGATGTATATATGTATATAAATATATGTGTATATATATGTATATATAAATATAGGTATTTACATGTATATTTATATATGTGTTTACATACATGTACATGTATGTATGATATATAGTATATACATGGATTATTCTGAGCATACTGTAAAACTATATGTCTTCAAAGTCGGCGTCCTATATTTTCGTATATATATGAGTCGTGAACTTGTGCATACATGTCGCCATATATATGTTGTAAATATATATATATATATGCTAATATATATGATATATGATGTATATATATATGATGTATATATATGTATATATGTATATAAATGAACGTTTCTATAATATAGAACGTCTGTAACCGATTTTACATAAGTAAGTCCCGTCCGAGTTACACTTTAACGGCAAGGAGGTTAAACCAACTGCCTATCCACACTTTGGTGTATGCATTAGATAAATACAGCATTCTAATTAAGAATGATTTTCGCATTAGATTGTCTCTCTGACCAGTGGATAATACGGTCATAAGCTTGTTGGCACAGGGTGTATCTACTGGGAGGAGGAGGCGAAGCACACATAGCCCGGTTTTGCAGGACCGCAGTAAAGAGACTGACATCGGCGGCATGGCACAATTTACTCAATGTGAAGTTGTTTACGAAAGCCAAAATCAGCCTTGCGATTCAAAATTCCAAACCCAAAAAACAAGGCCAAAATATGACTTCAGATTCACATTACAATGGCCGTCTTTTGTACCACACCAAGAACTGTTCTTACAAGGCTGAACTGAATTTTGATCCAAGTCACTGACTGCATTATGTCAGAATTCACCTTATAACCGAGCAGCTTCAGAGGATGATCCGGTGTACATCTAACAGAAAACTTACATTAGTCATTATAACTCCACCTAAGACTACCTTGTGTAGTCTGAACCTGTCCCTAGGCCAGGATAATGGTAGAGGGCTCCACTGTAGGCTTGCAACCCACCCTGTGAAAAACCTCTAGCAGCAGAAACAACCCCTTGTGGACAGAGACAAATGGAGAAATTGTATTGCCCAATGTGCAGACCTGCACGGGAAGGACAAAGTACTAAGGACTAAATATTACGGACCAAGTACTACAGGCACCAGTAAGTAGTTAAGGACTAAGAACTGAGTACTAAGGACTGAGTACTAAAGAGTGAGTACTAAGGAATCAGTACTAAGGACTAAGTATTATAGGTCTGAGTGGTTTAATCAGTGCTGTAAAGCAAAACACGAGAAACAAAAGAAATCTGCTAACTTTGTTTGTTCCGCCGACGAGTCGCGGCCAGTAATGTCCGCCCTCTTCTTTCTTGACGACCATTGGTATGTGACGTGGAAGAATGGCGTATTTAGATTCCTAGAAATCCAGAACGTTGCAGATTAAATAAATTAACACAAAAAATACAACATATTCTAAATTAAATTGGTTTGGCTCTCTCTCTCTCTCTCTCTCCTTCTCTTTCTCCTTCTCTCTCTCTCTATCTGTCTGTGTATGTGCAAGTGTGCACATGGCAGCCCACCACTGGTGAGTGACTCGTCCAGTTATCTGAGCAATGTCTTAGAACAGATAAGCAACGAGTGTATTATTCTTGACAACTGTAACGTCATTCAGGTTTGTGTGTGCAGTGCTATTGCGAGTTACTCAATAGGAGCTACAGAAATAACTACTTACATAGCAGTTGAAACGCTAAACTGACCGTCGGATTGATCTTCTTGTAGAATTCCACGTTCAGTTCGTACTCTTGATTTTCCGACCCACCTTTTCCACTGCAAACAAAACATCTGTTTTGTTTTATCAATATAATAAAATACAATTTTCGTTAATTGACAAAAAGCTGTCATGTTGCAAATTTGGTATATTCAGAAATTCAAATTGGTTATATTAGTAAGCGTTCTTATAAAGAACACGTTCGAGGGTGCAGCTGTAGTTGCCTTGTTTGGGTAATGTGAGTAATTTGGGCAATAACCGTATAAACTATATGGCCACCACAGACTCGGACAGAATAGAGCACTGTGACCTCCCACAGTGAAAGTCACTATTTAAAGCAATGAGTCACGGACACAAAATTGCTAAAGGTGAACTCTGAACTTTAATTTTGTTAAGATTTAAATAAGTGGTGTATGACATGTATGTGGCTGAAACACAGATATGAAAGTTCAGTCACAAACAGTTGGATAGTACAGATTATCTCTATTTCTTCTGCTTAATATTTTTATATATTGCCACAAAAATGGTTTACATCATTTGACAATGATTTGACCAGTGACCCCATCCTAAAGAACAAAGAACCAGAGTGCCAGCTTCAGGCGCCATGTTATCTAGAAAGCTTTATGGCATTCCGGTTGGCAAAGAAAACTGGAACACCGTTCCGGTGCATTCCGGTCCAAACCGATCCCTGGATTTGACACAGTGCATCGGGTTTTGAACTCATGATGCTGAGCATCACACCGAAATGCTATCATTTGAGCATTTCGCTACTTACTGGCTTTTGTAATAAAACACACTTGGCTTAACAACTGTAATTGTAGTAAATCTTATATTTATAAAGCGCCACTTCAAGAATAAACTCATCAGCAGCACTCCCGACCCAACCAGTGAAATCGCTGTCAATGATACAGACTTCAGGCGCTTGCGAAACTGTGGAAGGGACAAACTGACGAGCTCGAACCGCAGCTGTCGTGAAAGGCGATTCCAGTTGGTGGGCTCAACATAGGCAAAGCTTCTGGACTGAGCTGCGACAAATCATGAACACATGCTAAATGACTGTAGAGATTGAAGAAACTCTGACCTGAAGAAGAGGCCCTTCTCTGTGAAGTTGACCACCACGTCTTTGCAATCTTCAACGTTGATCGTAACATACAAGCGATCACTTCGCTGGGCCCAGATAACCGCAGGAAGATGTCTGAAGTAGAAATATAAAATCTAAGTAAAAAGTTATTTCTAAACTCTATTTACCAACTGGAGAAGCTTAACTGGGTGCATAGAAAATCCCCAAACCCCAATCTCCAAAACTGAATTTCCACCGATCTCCGAATCAATTTTTGAAGCAAACACACAATTATTTGCACAGATTAAACTCTTCAGGATATTGTAGAATATAATATTCAGGAGTTGAAACCTATACTAGTTTTCAGAATTTCAAAGCGTTTGGTAGAAAAATTGCTTTTTTCGGGAAATGGGCCAGTTTTGCATTTTCACCACGCTCTGGAAATCGAGTTTCAGGGAATTCGTGTAGATCCCGCTTAAACAGACAATGAAAACGGCATTTAGAGTCATGACTAACGCTTTTCAAGGGGGAGGCCCAGATATATTACACAGACACGTGATTTACGTTGGTGTAGGACATCTGGTAAAAATGTTCAAAGCATAACTTTGTTATAGAATGATCTTCTGCCTAGAAAACACACAGCTGGTTGACAACTCTGAGAAACATTAAAACAAAGCAAAAGACGTTAATCGGCGGCAACGACACGTGAATTTTACCGTGCGGCCTGCCCTCTGTCCCCCTTCGATGGCACGCGGCGTATTTAGTTGCATTACAAGACAAACAAACTATATAAATATAAAAGTGCAATCCAAACACAAAGTTCACTGTGCTAAGTGAGTGGTAGACGAAATTGATTTCGTTTTCTCACTTTTGATTTGCCATTTTCACCGACTTGCTATCACGCAGCTGTACACCGGAAGATACAACAGAAAAATTCCGTAGAATATGGATCGCACGAGTTTTTGTGTGTCTACTGCTGCATGAAGAGAAGTAATTCTATATTCAGAAGACCTGACTAGACGGCCAGATTCGTAGTCGTAAATAATCGCGAATTCGTGATCCGAAAATCTCTAAAGCGCTAATCTAAAGCTAAACGCAAAGCACCAGCTTATTCACGAACGCTGCGTCGTATCAGAAGGGTTGTCCGTGGCCGGTGGAGATCCGAGTTCGGATTATCGAATTAAATATGTTTGTCCTCCGAGATTAAAAAAGTACTCGATTGATGCAGAAAGGAATAATATTAATATGATGGCGCTATAGTACATCCCAGACATTCATTTCATGGTGGTCTAAAAATGTTAACATTTCTGGTTCGTATTGTGCCACTGGGAGTGACTGATGTCCGGCATGGGCCCAATGTGAACCCAACAAACGTGGTTGTCAAGGATAACAGGTAAGAAATAGCTCTTTCCATAAATCAAATTTTCCGGCTACTGCCTCTGTTATCGGCTCTCACCAATTTTGTATTCTGTTTTCAATTAGTGTTTTTGAACCTACATATATTAAATCATATCTAGCTGTTCAGACCCATCAATTAAATTTGCTCAAGTTACGATCTATTTTCTCTCCTCTTCAGGAACTCCTACCCGACTCAACTGATCATCTACCTTCCAACTCTCGACCTAAACGACACCCACTCTTAACAGCTACTCTGATTTTCTAAACGGGACTCGGATTTCGTTACTCTCTCGGACAACCCTTTTGCCCAGACGCAGCGCTCGTGAATAAGCTGGTGCCCTGCGCTTGACTTTCGAGTTGGAGATTACGATAACGATTATTTTAAATATGTATGTAATGTTTCTATGCAATGTAATACATGAGTATTTGTGTGCTTAGCATTCATTCGTAACTTTTGTTAAATTGCAATGTACCTGATAGCGGTGTGTCTATCGGTTTTGTTACCAATAAAACGAATATAATAATAATAGATTTCTAATGAAACACTGCTTGCGTACTTATTTATACGAGTAAGTATGCATAACCGCAAGATCCGGCTTACACACTTACTTACTAGTGTATGTGCGGCGCAAGTCAGCAGAGTCTGCGTTTGACGACGGAACTTCCTTTTGATCGGAACGAAAATGCGAGCCACAGGCCAGGTGAGGAGAAAATCCAATAAAATCACTCCAGAACAGAAAAATGGCGAATTTTATAAAAGTCATAACGCACATAATGTATACCAGGATGCTATTGTCGACACTGATTCCGTAGATGGTCTAAAATGATCGCCATAGCTGTTAACTTTTGGTCAGAAGTGGAATTGGAAAAGCGTGCTGTCCATCCGCCATGATGGTTGAATGTCGGTTTTCAACGTGCACGAAATATAAAATAAAAATACAAAATAGACGTTCACTGACTTGAAAAGTTGCGTATTTCACAATCACGCTAACACCTTGACTCGGTTATAACAACTTCACCGCAAAATATCACGGAGCTACTAAAAATCAAGTCATCTTAAGACATTTTAAACATTTTTTGGTTGTAGGACTGTTCATTTTTCCTTCATAAATGTAATTGTCGACACGCCAGTGCATTGATTATACTGAAAACATAGTTTTCTTGAATTTATGTTTTGGTCCAACCGTAATTTAGTGTACTGTACAGCGTTATGTAAGTCAATTTCGGCATGCATCTTGAGCACCAAACCAAAGTAGCTCCCCATACTTACAGCACACCATGCAGTATAAATACATAATTTGTTTTGCACCATTTTTGATCCTGTTAACAATGTTTTGTTTTATAGCACAACCCTTAACTTCGTATTCTTTATAAAACAGTAGTTAGAAGATTGTGCTGAAAGAAATGCAGACTTTCTGGTTGATATTGTCAAAATTTGCTTTTGACAAATTTCAGAATGCTGCAACAGGTTAAAAATGAATGTAACTGATATTACCACAGAATACTGACTTCATACTGATAACCATCCTCTACCAACATGCGAAGATTACATGACAATGCATATGGTTGTTTCATAAAAAAAAATTAAATTCATGAATGAGACACTAATAAGTAAAGTAGTAGCCATTTTAATGTTCATATCAATTTCAGTTGTTGTCTGTGGAATATAGTAAAAATGTGCATATGCAGATATAGTTTCCAATAGTGGATTGCGGTTTTGCAGAGTTTTCATAAGACTTTCGTTTTATTTTTCAGTTGAAGGAGTACAAAGTGCTCGGGCGTATGATGCCCACGCCCAAGATGCGGGTGCAGCCCATCTATCAGATGAGAATCTTCGCCCCTGACCGCCTGCAGGCAAAGTCTCGCTTCTGGTACTTTGCGTCTATGTTGAGAAAGGTGAAGAAGACGCAGGGAGAGATTCTTTGCTGCAGTCAAGTAAGCAACATTTTCATATCTGACTGCAGATTGAGTGAGAATCATGTGACATATCTGACCTAATCTTAGGACTTTACTGATGGACAGTAGTGTCTCATATCTTACGTAATGTTAGTTTACCTAAAGTTATTGTTAACTTTATTGAGCGAGAATATGTCATGAATATGACATTCCTTACCTAATCTTAGGACCTTATTGCTGGACAATCATGATATTTAAATAAGGCAGAAAGGCGACTTAATTAAGGTGAAAGCATCCTGAAATGAAAATGTTGCTTCGATAGGCAGTACAGGCAGTGGAAGTTTATTGAAGAACCTTGATTTGGCAACTAAAATGAATATACGTGCATGTATATGTGTTCATATTTTGTTTAATGATGCCTTCATGGCAAAGAGGTTGGCTGTAATGTACATATAGATTTATAGGCATTTATGTAGCACAAGAGAGTTGATATGAGACACTGTTCTGTGTAATCATTCAGTTTTGACTTGCTTCTTGTAGATTTATGAGAAGAAACCAGCAGCGATCAAGAACTTTGGCATCTGGTTGCGTTATGACTCTCGCAGTGGATCGCACAACATGTATCGCGAGTACCGCGACCTGACCACAGCCGGAGCAGTGACACAGTGCTGTAAGTAGCAGACAATTACGATGGACAGTGCAAAACTCTGCTGCTGCATTCTGGATGTTAGGGGCATCAGGTTACTTTGGGCTGTTATAACTCTTGTCTGTATTACACAGTTTTGATTAAGTCTCTTGTTTACTTTCCAGGCCAACTCAGCTATAATGAGGCACTGACTGTACACTGTCGGTGGGAAGATGAGATGGCCATGGATATGACTGGCCATCCGCCCTCGCATGCCAAGGCTAAGAAAATAAGTTGTTAACACTGCATCTCCATGGGCTAGCTAAATGGACTGCTCTTCTTACTTTACAGGCCTATCGTTTTACAAGATGAAATTGGTTTGTCTAATCCACTTTCTGTAACACGTTGTATTAAGCGATAGACTTGCAACCAGAGACATTGTCACCTACTGTAATCAGACATTTATATAGCACCACTTCAAGGACAGACTAATCTGATTTGATGAATCCTTTTGTAATATAACTATGAGGGATTAAAAACACTTAACATGTAAGTTAAATTACCTGAACTGCAAATTGTGCATTTAGTGAAATTTGCTAAACGTATACTGATAAAATAACGTAAAATTGAACTGTCACATCAATCTGGCAAATGGAGGATGTTGTTTATGGGCACTGTAGTGTGACGTTATACTGGTTATCCTGGTTAGTTGAATCTGTGAGGTTTAGGAAATGTCCAGATGCAGTTTTGATAGTATTTTTATGTTTAGCTTACGTTGCTTGCAAGGATCATTCTTCAGTAACAGTGTTCACTGTTTTTCAGATCGTGACATGGGAGCACGTCACCGTGCCAGGGCCAGTTCCATTCAGATAATGAAGGTTCAGGTCATCGCTGCTAACAAGGTCAAGTCCAAGAATCTGAAGCAGTTCCTGGTTAGTTTCTCAACATTTCAGGCTTCAGTGATTCTATGGGCAATTCAGCACTAGCAGTGGAAATAGGCAGTGATACAAGGCTAGCACTCTAACCAATCGGCTGCCTTGTAGGGTTCTGTCGCATTGAGACAAGTACCGGTATCCACTGTAAATGTATTGCAGGTTTTTTTTAATCAAAAACCAGTTTCAGAATCCACTTTTAAATTGAACCAATTGAGTGTAGATGAACACATTCTCACTTATTGACAAACAAGCACCCAAACTATTATTGGTTTATGTGCCAGTTGGTTAGAATGCTCACTTTGTAATGCAGGAAGTATGTATTCGAGCCTCCTCTCCTGAGACGGTTACTGTGTAGAAACCTTGAGCAAATCTTTCACTCACTGTTGTTGTTTAGTACCTTCAATTGGTGCTTGGTCATTAGATAGCGGCACTTAACAAGAGGATCATAGTCATATTGCCATCTTTTCCTGTCTGAAGTTGTGGTGATCCATGCTGCTGTTGCTTTTGATAAACCATGTTTGATGTTTGTGTTTTAGGACAGCAAGATCAAGTTCCCTCTGCCACACAGAGTGAACCGCCAGCTGCACCATCCACGTTTCACCACTGCCCGGCCACACACGACCTTCTAAGTCTGCGTTTGTCAGTGGGACTGAACGTTATAGTTAAGACACTACCCGATTTGGGAAAGTTTCAGTTTGTCATCCGTCTTTGCAGGTGTCAGAAGTCCGAGAGAAATAAATAAATTGCTAAAACTGGCTGTGTTTTGAAGTCTGTTTTAACTGAAATACGGCAGAAGTTAACAAATATTGTTATTATTATTAATCATTTTTTATGCACTGTTATCTAATGAGCAAGCGTCAATCGATGGTGCTGAACAATCCTGAGTGAAGAATTTCTTGAGGTCCACACGCCGTAATCATATCAACGAAGCTCAGGTTACATGCTGGTTGAGATTTGCAGAGTGCTAATTGAAGTAGAGGGATGTTCTGAAATACATCAAAGGCAGATCCTGAGGGTGATATGCAATGACCTTGGACAAGTTATCCCACAACCGACCATGTTACACAGGAGTGTTGTTACAGTTGTAACATTTAAAACGTGCAAGAATAATTATGCTTTTTGCTGTTCTATTTGTTAGTCCGAGATGACCAAGTTGAGCTCTACAAGCACTACCAAACTCAGTTTTAGATTGTTTAGAGATGCTCTAACTCAGTCTAGTCTTAACAAGAAATTCCTGAATATTAGTTAAGTTTTGTGAGCTTTAGCCAAAGTTCTAAATGTTGCATCCATCAAGAGCGAACAATTTGTTACAGCTATCCGGTCATAAACTAATTTCCCACAAAGATTAGTATTTTATGGGTAAAGCAAACTTAGTCCAGTTATGATGTCTTCACAGAAGGGTACATATTTATAATTATTGACTAATTTACAACATTGTCTGGTGTTTAATGAAGGTTTAGACGTCCCAGCCTTGGATCACTTGGCAGGCTGGGCTAATCCAAAGAAAATTCGATGAACAAATTCTTCATGCAAACAAGCATTCCGATCTCACAGCCTTGCTTCAAGGTGCCATGTGGCCGTTTAATCTTTTTTGCAATTGTAAAATACATGCAATCGGACATTTATCCAGCACCACCTCAACAGTAAACTCATCAGTGGTGCTCCGATTAGCTGAGAATGACCCAATTACATATACATGTAATTGCACATTTATATAGCGCCACTTCTGTGAATTGTATCTATGCAATGGTGGGTAGATGCTCTGGAAATTATTTTTAACAACCGAGTGACCTGATGACTACTACACGTATGAATATCATGACATTAACATTAGCACGATCATCGACCCTGATAACAAAGATCATAAGCATAGCCCTCCATCTTCATCCAAGCTTGGAACTGTCACTGTCAGAGTATGATCTGTGGTGCCACTGGGGTGGAGTTTTAAGCGTTGTAGTAGTTGTTTCAGTTTAACGACAATGTGTGATAATAAAGACCATTAGCGTCGACCTCATCCTTCGTCCAGGCTTGGAACTAACACTGTCAGAGTAAGAGCGGTGGCGGAATTAAAGACGATGTAAGTGGTCGTCTATTTTTTAGGCAAAGCAACACCAGAGCTACCACTCCTTGATCTTGGGATTTTTGGAGGTTAACAGGATCTGGGGATTTTGAATAAGTAAGTAAGCATGTTCTTTACTAACGCAGGGGGTCAGAAATAATTTAATTTAAATAGTAATCTTGTTTTTAAAGGTCTACAGACTAGTTTGTAGTACCGAACTTTCCACCAATGGCAACGAATAAGATTTTTCCAGTTCTTAGCTCAGCATTTTTGCGAATAATTGTGAAATTTTATTCCTCGTGTCCTTTACCGGAAATTGGTACCAATAATCTGAGAGTCTTTGTCAAAATGTACCATTTAACACTAAATTCCATCTTTTGAACCTTCCTGTTAACATTAGTTTTATATTTTGATTCGATCTTTATTATTCTTTTGAATTAGCTGTAATCAGTTGCGGTGTGTCAGCTGTTTTTTGTGTGCCAATAATAAACGAATATAATAATCATCGTTAAAACACATTTCATAATTATAATATTTCGTTACAACTTTTCCTTTTAAGTAACTTGGGATTTTCTGGCCAATCTGGAGATTTTCTGGAAAGATCTTGGGATTTGAGAAAATGGAGAGTGGTAGCACTGCCTTGAACACAGCAAAAGAAAAGTAAACACCGCGAACTGCTTCGTTCCCGACGGCTTTTTAGTCATTTACAAGCGACATAAAAGCTCTATTACAAACAAATAAATAGACTTAAGTTAAGTCACAGACGGGATGCCCAAGCCCTGTAGTTATGGACTGTGTAAGAACGTGCAAGGTCCTTCTGGGTGTCGTTTCTTCCAGTTTCCGTCCGTGGATAGAGACCCTGAACGGAGACGGTTGTGGGCTGTACGGTGCAAGAGACTGAATGCGGACGGACGGACATGGGAGCCAAATCCGAACTCAAAATATGTCTACGTGTGTTCCGACCATTTCATTTCAGGTTGGTGTGTTGTCAATCTGTTGCTGTTCTCCAATGTGGTGGGGCTTCGCCAGTAAGCAGGAATTTGACTTTTTAAGCGCACTAGTTCGCAAGTTGGTACGCCTTGGCTTCCTAGCCAAATCTTTCCCCGCCTTTGAGGAACTAGAGCTGTAAAAAAACTGACCAAGACATCTTGGCAAACTTATAGTAAGTAAGTATATTCTTTAATAAAACCAATTGCATATCCGCACTCTGGTGTACATACATCGTAACAACAATCAACAGTTAATGTCAATACGAGTACAACATTCTAACAATAAAAGTCTTTCGCTGTAAATTATCTGCAAGAGGTACACAATGGTCGTGCGATCGCGGTCGCAAGGTATATTGTTGGGGCTTTTTGGTGGAAGTAAACTATGCAGTACGTGGCCCTGGTTCATCAGGACCGCAGAGAAAAGACAGGTGTCAGCTTCAAGACAAAGTCGCTCAAATTTTGGGTAGTCTTCAGGAAGGTACCGGAGGCAGATTAGCTTGCTTATTACTGATTGAAGTCGGCATCTATCCTGTTGTCCCGCAAACCCCCACCAGGCCGTGGCAGCATAGAGTAAACGAGCCACTGTTGTTGCACGTACTACATCATAAAGCTGCAGACCCTTGAGGCCATGTGCAACAAGAATGCGCAGGGCATACAATGATTGTCTTGTATCGAGAGCTGAAGGATTATACAGTATCTTTGGGCAAGCTGCGCGAACGCCGGACACCAGGTTTTCTAATGACGACATGAACCCTAACTGACGACGCCAGTAAACTTACGCACTATATCCTTTAGCCCCCCGATTCTATAAGCTTGCTGACATCTTTAGAAACATCTGTTAAAATCCTGGCCACATCCTCCACGACCTACTCCCTTTGTCAATTGCACTGGTCATGACGAGGATTAGTAGCAAAGCCAGTGGCGGCACGCACTTGGTGATTGTGCCTGGGACTATTATAGCTGTTACAGTAGTCCAATATTGTATGGATCAATAATTACTAATTACAAATGCATTCATATTGATAATTGCAGTTGAACAATACTTTTTCAGGCGAACCTTGGAATTCTAAAGATCATCCGGATTATGCACCCAGTGTTAAGTGTAGAACTGCAGACAGTAAAGAAACACAAAAAGCAACCCAAGCTCTACAGAGGTCAGTACTAGCTTCAAGATTATATATAACAATTGGCCATCCAGATCACTTAGTTCAATAATAATAATAATAATAATAATAATCTTTTCTTTATTAAGCGCCTGACAAACGCACTGCGCTGTACATTTACATGTTATGCAATTGAAATCTTAACTACTAACAGAACAGACAGCCATGTAATACAACGGCGCTAATAGCAGCCTACAAAGCAAATCCGCCCAACGGGGGCTCGAACTCGGTACCTCTCGGTCTCTGTGCCAGCTGTTATCCAAAGCGCCACGGCCCCCCTCCAATATCTGAGAAATATTTCTCTGCATTTTTTCTGTATTTCAGATATAAGTATAACTGTACTCTGTATTTATAACAGCAGACTTATAAAAACACTAGTGTGGAAACAGTTCTTTTGTTACCCTATTATGACTAGAATGATTGGTTCGATCGTGGTTGGTTCCTGGGAATAGTCTGTCGACCTAATACAACGGCATTGTGGTTGGTTCCTGGGACTAATAGTCCCATGTTATACCAGACACTGTTACATTCCATACAGTATAGTAATGCCTTTTTTCTGTGCATGTTTGTTAATGTAATTCTATAATATCTATATGCCTATATTTTGTTTGGTTACAGATTTTCAATGGCTTTGAATAGAACATTGAATAGCAAGCGTTTACCTACGACATCAGCCATCCCAAATGTGAATACCGTCTGTACTCCAAGTTCGGATGACAATTCCATCCAGACGACTTGTTCGCCTATGGAAGTAGATACAGATGACAAATCATCACTTCTAAATACCACAAATGGTGACACACAAGAGTACCTCACTGTTACAAATTCCACAGGTAATTACACAACTTTACTTTTTCTTGTAAAAACAGCAACATTACTTTCGTTACAATAACTGACGAAGTGAATCCCCGAATTAAGATATCAGTTGTGTTCGATGCCAATTTCAAGCCATGGGTGCATGTATTTGGCAAATTCTTGACAAAAGTAACTGACTATGGAAGCATTTGCCTGACATTTAATTGTTTGGAAAACATACAATTACTTTTAGATGGTGTAGTTATTGTGATGTGAATCCATTGTTTTACCTTTCCACAGTGCAGAGCAGAAGTTGTATCGTTGGTCACTCTGTTACACATACCAATAATGGCCAATCTTCCCCATGCCGAAAAATTTTTCATCCACCCCCTTTCAGTTGGTGTTTCACCTTGTTTAGATGTTTGAAGGTTGCTTTGCTAAAAGTCTGATGTTCGTGTTATTTTAGGTCAAAACTGCAATATTCCCAACGAAACCACTGTAAGGGGCGAGCACTTCATGAACATTGCAGAGACCCTCGTGAAATACCGCGAGCATGGCTTCCTCTGTGATGCTGTTCTGGTGGCGAAATGTGGTAGGGAGTTGAAGGCGCACAGTGCCTTACTGGCTGCGGTCAGCCCTATTTTCCTGATGGCCATTGAGGAAAAGTCTTCATCAGTACCTTACCATCTCTACTTTCCAGAAGTCGAACTCGACGTGTTGGAGATTGCTGTGCATTTCGTCTATACGGGCAAGCTATTACTACCCGAAGTCTACTCTCAGATGGACCAGTTGCCAGTGCTGTTCAATGAACTGTCAGACTTGGGTCTCAATTTACAAATGCTACATGAATGTGAGATGACGTTTGTGGGGCAAGTTGACTTTTCTGCTAATGCTTTCAGGCAGGGTAATGTATAGAATGTAATGTTTAGAATGTATTGTGATACAGTACGTATTAAGGAGACTGCTTGTGTAATCCCATGTATCGCCACCTCATGTGTCATCCCTAAACTCACCCTCCAAGCACTACCATTTGTTTCGCCCCACCATACAAGACAAACACTGGATGTGGTCCGCAGCATGACTTTGGACTTCAGACTCTTGACAGGTTTGTGGACCAGTGGTTCTCCAAGTGTGAGCATGCCTTTTCACTGCTGACCCCAAATTCTTTTTCTGGTTAAGGTTTACTCTGCAGAGTCTGTGTTGACCTATAGATTTTGACTAAAACCAATCTTATACTGGACTCATTCCGTCTTTGGGTCGTTTCAGCGTCTTCTCAGATTTACCTCTAAATTTTTTGACCGGACATATCCTGGTATGTCACCGTATGTGTATGTGGTATTCTTAACGACTTTGCTTAGTAGCAACCAACGACTGAAGCATTACAATAGTGGCACTATAGAAGTTCTTGCATTATTATTGGATAATTAATCAGTTATTCCAATGAGCAAAAACATGCAGTTGTTGCCGGTCTCAAGCTTTTAAAAAAGTTAAGAACAGCTGTTTTAGGTCACATCCCATAAGGAATTGGACCCGGGCAGATCGATTGCCATGTGCCTGCCTTAGCCCTTATCAACCGAGATATAGCTCTTGAAAGAGGTGCTACAGGAATGTCTGGAATACATTAATATTCCCAAAGTATATTCTCAGGAATGAAAAATCTGGGTAGAAGTTCGTTGGTAGTAGATCTTTGTTTTGGAAAGTAGCTTCAGCAGGCAATAGCTTTTTGGCATTAGAAGCAGATGAAGAGGTTTTGGAAGACAAACTGAACCTTGTTTTGATCTCCAAAGACCAATACGGTTGAGAAAAGATGGACCAATCAGACACATTAGTACTATTACATTGTATTAGTATAATTATTGTTGTTGTTATTATTAATATAAGTAAAATTTTGGTATCATTACCTTACGTACAGCCTTGGCTCACTACCATTATATATTCTTGCTCACTCATGCGAATACATGTGCTTCATTATTTTTTCTTTCTTTTCTTTACTTGGAGGTTTAAGGTTGTTTCTTTTGACTTCTTTTTCTGTACTGTTCTTTATTATTTCCTAAATCAAATCAATCAGCAGCCAGTGATAGGCAAGTCCAGTGAAAGTGAAAATCTACGACGTTGCCATGTGGAAAATTTGTGTTGTGATTACAGCAGTGCTGAGCAGACACCAAATTCGTCCATATCTATCAAAGTGGAAGACGCAGACAATAAGACCCATCTGAAAGATTTAGTGCAACAGCTACAGGCATCTTGTGAATGGCCTGTGGACAAAAAGCCTTCATTTGCAGAATCATTTAACGAAGTCGTGATCGGTGATGTCGTGCCAAATGATGATGGTAGAACATCACATACGATGGGAGATTCGGAAGAAATTAGTCCGAGCACTTTGGCAAAACAGAAAGGACACGGAAACCGGGGTCAAGAACGGCAAAAAGGAAAGCCCAGAAAAGCCGGGAACAAGAATGGCAAAAAAGGAAGAAAGCCAAGCAGCGCCCTGGTGGTTCCTACAGGCACCGTTGTGACAAACCAAGTTATGAGACCAGCTTTCTTCATTCTAAAGTCAGTCCTCGGTGAACCGAACACACCTGCCGCAGCTCTCCATTCTACTGGCACTGGTTCCTGGGAGCTGAACAACTTGCCATTTGTTCTTCTGCTTGACCAGAATGTGGGGAAGATTAATACTTTGGATTCAGACAGTCATGGTATACGTGAGGCGATTGTCAATGAGAATGGAGAACCAAATCCCAAACCTCAGAGAGATCTCTTGCCGGTTGGTTTTCTGCTTGACCAGAACGTGGGAAAGAGTAATACTTTGGATTCAGACAGTCATGGTATACGTGAGGCAATTGTCAACGACGATGGAGAACCAAATCCCGAAACTCAGGGAGATATCTTGAATCTGGTAGACCCATCACCCGAAACTCAGGGAGATATCTTGAATCTGGTAGATCCATCACCCACTGAAGGGACTCCGGGACCCAACGTTGTTGAAAAGCTAGCAGACGAGGCCAGTATCGTCAGCACCAGCCAAGCACTCATGTGTGAACACTGCTTGGAGCCACATGCAGAGACGTTCACAACTGAAATTAAACTGTTGTGGCACAAGATAAAGCATCACTGGGACCAGTGCAACACGTGCAACTACTGCGGCCGCAGAATGGGTTCGAGACAGAGCATGAAGACTCACATAAAACGTCACCTTGGAATCTACCCAATAAAGAACCACAAATGCAATGATTGCGGCTTGCACTTTCTCTCAAACGACCAACTGAAGGTCCACAGTGTCCGACACACGGGCGAAAAGCCGTACGAGTGCCCATACTGCAAGAAGCATTTCTCGGTGCATGGAAATATGGAGAGACACAAATTACTTCACACCGGATGTCGTCCATTTCTATGTGATATTTGTGGCAAGGGATTCAACAGGAGGACCAGGCTGACAAATCACGTCACTATACACCACGATTTCGAGTGTGCACTTTGCAGCTGCAAGCAGACAAGCAAGGCCGACATGGAGAAGCACGCAGTCGAAGTGCATCATCTCAGTGAGGTCGTTGAGTTCAACTCGATTATTAAGAACCCGAGGACTTACCTTTGTGACCTGTGTGGAAAGAACTGTGTCTCGGAAAGCTCGCTGCGATATCACATAGAAACACACAAGCCGGTCCACTGCGGAACATGTGGAAAGACGTTCTCAAATTCCTATGGGCTTCGGCTTCACACGAGGCTCCACACTGGTGAACGGCCATTCGTTTGTGACGTCTGCCAGAAAGGCTTCACTCAGAAGTCTATGCTGATGATGCACCTCACAATACATTCGGGATTCAAACCGTTTCACTGCGTCATCTGTTCGAAGACATTTGCAGGCAAATGTGAGCTGGAAACACACATGAACCAACACACAATGACACGCAGCGAGAAAAAACAGTTCAAGTGCGGAATCTGCAACAGCCAGTTCACCATGAAAGCTAGCCTCATGGTTCACCACAAAATACACACGGGTGACAGTCGGTACAAGTGCAGAATCTGCAGCAAGCAGTTGGTCAACAAAAGTAGCCTCACGATTCATACTCGCACCCACACTGGCGATAAGCCATTCAGCTGCACGGTGTGCTATCAGTCATTCACGCAGGCGCAGCATCTTAGCCGCCACAAGCGAACACACACAGAAGAAAAACCGTTCGTTTGCGAAATCTGTAGCAAGAGCTACAAGCACAAGATCGACCTTCGATACCACTTCATGCGGTTTCACAAGATTGAAGTCTCATCGAAGTCGCTATCGGAGAACATTGATATCGATCGAAAAGTCAAAGTGCCTGATACATCTGAAGCAAATGTCTGTATTGGGGACGAGTTAAAGCCTGAACTGGACAACCGATGTTGCATGGTTGCAACTTCTCTGTTAGATTAGAATTCTCGAGGTTAAAGCCAAGGAAGATGGACAACAATGCTTAACATGAACCTCTGTCTGTGGCAGAATCCTTATTTAAATTTTTTTAATAAACAAAGAAATGTTATATCAATCATGTTTTTGCAGTTCTTGAAAGCACACGTGTTTGGGCCAGTTAATCTTGTGCGAGATATTATGAGATGTACTGAAAAGGGGCTATACTATGTGACTTCATACATTATGCACAATGTACATACCGGTACATGTATTTCATTCTAAGCCTCTAAGGTATTAACTATTTACATCCAATTTCTAGAAAACAACAGCAAAGCATTTTATTATTTACTATTTATTAAAAACCTTAGATCTACTGACAATATTAAAATCTAGATTACCCAGTTGATTAGTTGTCTAACAAATTCAATCGGTATGTTTAAAATCATTCAAATCAGAATGTCTGTCTGGAAGTCACTTTGTAAAAATATAATTATGAAGCCATAAATAGCATAATCTGTTAGCCAGAAAATCACAATCAATCCAGTCTTTTGGCAGCATTTTTCAGTTAATTAGATTTCTGCATGGCAGGTAGATCTCTTTGGAATTATTTTGAGCAAAACGATTTGTTCGGTGAACTGATGACAATCTTGGATCTTCTTCCATCCGTCCAAATGTCATCTTCGCTGCTGTTCATTGTTTCTCTGTACGTGGTAGAGTTCATCGTTGTTCCGACGCCTTGCTTCGTTCAGTTCTTTGAGTAGATGTTCATTCGTCTGAACGAGAGACCTACAGAAAGCAGAACGATAAACATGTGGCTATTACCTTTGGCTAACACAATGACTCCATGCTTTCATCTTGAATCTATGATAAATGTTCTGCAAACACTTGAAGACCATTTTGTTTGATCGTGGTTTCATTACGTTAGGTTGCGAGTGCCTTTGATGGGTCGCTCGTGAAGTGGTGCTATATAAATTTGCTATTACCATAACCAAATGTAAAATGAACTTGATACTGATGACAGAATTGCGTAATTTCATGGTTGTGACCATGTAAAAGGAAAATGTATTAACAGTACTTATGATCTTCAGCGTCATAAGTGATCCTTTTAATCGTTAAGTGACATAATTAAGCTGTTACTTGTGGCTGTCTTGAAGCATCGTTGCCAGTTCCTGCATCTGAGCGGACTGTCTCAAGCGAACCGTCAACGTTTCTGTCTCTTGCTTCAACCGATTGTTGTCCAGCAGAAGTCTCTCTGCAACACAACGCACAAAAACAGTCGATGCAGAAGCTAAACACCGGCAACTGGTATCGCCTAATTTACCATCCAAGGGATGAAAACTAATGACTACAACAAAATGTCTTTTGTGTGGACAGCATCTTGCAGTCATAAGTAACGATGTAAAATGCAGAATGCTTATCAGCAAGCGATGCGATAGAAATTCTATGCTTAACGTATGCATAGATGTAAGCATGTACGTATGTATATGCGTGTACTTATGTGTGTACGTATGTACATAATTATGTGACTTCAGGCAACAACTGGCTTCAAGTATCAGAAGACAGCCAGCATTGAGTTACCTTTATAAACAGACCATTATCTAATATCTATACATCCACCCAGCCATTCATCCAGCTGTCAGTCAGACTACCATCCATTCATTCATCCACTCGTGTATTCATCCATCCATTCAACCGACATGATATAATCTGGTTATCTATCAATCCATCCAAGCATCCATATGCAATCAGTCTGTCAAAATCTCCTGCAGGTAAGTTCTCCTAGACAAGTAACTCACCGATCTCAGATCTGTCTTCCGTAGAACCGGACGGTGCAGCCGCTGGAGTCCCAGTGACAGACTGAAGCTCTGCTATACGCTCGCTAAGCGCCTTATTTTCCTCTGTTACTTGAAGAAGTCGACCACGTAAAATTCCCTTTAAAACACAAGAAAAACAATTCAGTTGCTCAAAGGCATTGACATGGCACAACAGTTGATAGGGTTGACATTAATTTATTCACAGTCATTTTTCAAGTCTACTCTTCTTGTTAGGACAGTAACTGTTCTTGGTGAACAATCCTTTCGGATTCTGGACGTTGGTTTTGGAATCTCTCTGTATCAGCTTGATCGCCTGTGTCATATAGTGTTCAACTTTACATTTTTCCTATTGCCTCTCTGTTTGATTAGAGTGATATTCTGGATACTGACTTCATTACGGTTGGTTTTTGTGCGCCATCGGCTGATGCCTTGTGCAATAAACAGTGGCATGATAAAAGTAACGAATTAATCCACGTCCAAGTCTTGCTATGTTTTTGAATATCTTACCTATCCAGCTTAGTTGTGCCAACGTAAACCATTTGAAAATCTGCAATAAGACAATTCTACCACTTACTAAGTCTCGTTGTGCTCGAATCAACGAAGTCTTAAGCTTCGTTTCATCGGCAGGAAGTCCTGAGCCGCCATCGTCGCTAAGGCCGCTGTCCATCGTCACGGCAACAACCTTCTCGTGCAGCCTCATGTTCTCGTCACGCGCCCTGTTCAGTTCGCTCCTCATGTGGTCCAGCTGCCGTTGCAAGGACAACGAAGACGGTCCAGCTGAAGGAGTGGCCGCATCTCCAGCACCACTAGGACCTGGCATAACCACCTGCTGCTCCTGCTGAATGCTACGAATCAGTTCTGTAACATTGGCTGAAACAGAAGCAGAAGAACGGTGACTTGTAACAAACCCTGCTTCTCGCACATGTATTTGTACTGTGGCTGAATGGTTAGATCACTTGCCTTGTAACACGAGGGGCATGGGTTCAAGTCTCCTCTACGATGATCAGCGTGGGGACCCTGTATGTAAGTGTCGCACGGTGGCTGATTGGTTAGAGCGCTTGGCCTTTAACACAGACAGTACGGGTTCGATCATCGTCTGGGGCGGTTACTGTGTAGGGACCGTGAGCAAGTCCTCATGCACAATTGCTCTGCAATATAATTGCATCTGTGCCATCGAGGCGTGTGCACTTCTGAACCTTGGTAGAAGGGCAAATATCAAAATGCAGTTGTATTGTATTGTATAAGTAAATATGTGTACATATCCGGCAACTTATAAACGCAAACCATAGCACTAAAACCAAGACTTATACATATATATACTTACAAATAATAGTACGGGTTCTAGCCTCCTCTTCTGAGACGGTTACTGTGTAGGGACCTTGAGCAGGTCCTTCACTCACAATTGCTCAGCACCACCCACTGATGCTTGGCGATTATGGATAATGGTGCTTAATAAATGCGTAATAATAATTATAACAATAAGCAAGGACACTCACTGTTAAATCTTTGATTTTTCATCAGTGACTTTGCCCCATTCCAGTACTTGTCCGCCAGGTCACTGATTCGACTAATAAACACCACCTGGGGGTTGGGTGAACCAGAAGACGTCTGGGGGTTGGCAGCAGGCTCTGGGCGTTCCCAATAGACATTGGAAGATGGTGGAGACAGGGGTGGCAGTGGTGATGATGGACGTGCCGGAAGATCAGATGGACCATCTTCATCGAACTCGTGTTCCTGGAAAATACATGTAAATCAGTTGTGAATTTATATAGCACCACTCTTAATCTAATGCAGTGTACTTTACCCAAAATAGTGGTATCTAATCTAATGCAATCGCATGTGATGTAAAGACGACACTCAGTTTCCATGGCTCCAGTCACATCTATACCAGAAACCTCACTGTAAAGTGAATTCTGAAATGACACTATTTGGAAACGAAATGGTGAAATCAAATGAGATGGTGGAATCAGAAGGTAGAATGAGATGGTATGATCACATGGTAGTAACAGATGGTATGATCACATGGTAGGAACAGATGGTAGGAACAGATGGTAGGAACAGATGGTAGAATGAGATGGTAGGATCAGATGGTAGAATGAGACGGTAGGATCAGATGGTAGAATGAGATGGTAGGATCAGATGGTAGAATGAGATGGTAGGATCAGATGGTAGAATGAGATGGTGTAATCAGATGGTGGAGTCAGAAGGTGGAATCAGATGAAGGTATCAGAAAGCAGGTAAGATGGTAGAGCCAGATGGTATAACCAGATGATCGCATCTTACCCCATACATTTCAACTGCACAACCCGTCTCCTCATCGACCTTTGCACCTGGGGCTGGGGACGGTGGAGAATGAGCAGCTGTGAGCTGCACCTTTGCCTCGTATATTTCTAACAAAACACCAAATTATTACTTAATCTCTCGATTCTACTGTTTTATATTCACATTAGATTCACATTAAGTGCCATTATAATAACAAGAAGAAAATGCACTGGTTCCAACCTTTTTCAGAGCAAGGCACCTTACAAGTCATTCAGTCAATGGCATCTGGCCTTAATTTCATCTATTTTTCTTCAGTTAGTTCTTTATTTTTATGATGTGCAATTCGTCCGTTGTATGCAACCACAGTTCTGCAACTATTTATGAACTACTTTAAGTTTTAAAATAGTAATAGGCCTATGTCAGTAGTCATAATCCATAGTTTTTCATATTTTTTCTCACAGAAAACGCAGCAGAATATAAGTAATGAAGTTCCGGTGTATCAAATAAGTATTGAGGTTCCACTGTATTATATATGCAATGAAGTTCCAGTGTATTACAATAGCAACAAACTTACTATCTAATTTCTAATGTAACTTGTACCTGGATGCGGTGTGACATCCAGAATGATCAATAAACGAATATATATAAATTACAATCACCTTCTGCATTGCATGAAAATAGTGCACAAAAATGACATACCTGGGTTTGGGGTGAAATGTCCCACCACTTTGTTAGAAGCGTAAACGTCGGTGGGAGAAAACAAACTGGAACTTGACGTTGAGAACTGTTGCCTAAAATCATCAGCAATTTAACTCAAAGTAAACAACAGTTGCATAAAATCAAACACTGTCTGATTCTTGTTTTCATTAAATAAATAAGCCAATTTCATTCACAAATCAAAAATTGAAATAACAGTTTTTATCCCATGCCCTAGCTTTATCAGAAATTTTATCATCAGTTCAGCAATTAACAGGAAGTCATAATAATTCAGGCTAAGACGTTATATTTCACCACTGGACTTTGACGCCACACAAACAGGTGAAACAGATCAATCAATCAATCAATTTTCGTTTATTCCGAACACCAGGCTGACAGAACGCAGCTTGTTACATTAGTTAGTCATATATTTATATATGTGTTCATTTGTATGTCACCTTGTCCTTTCTGGTTATCGTTTAATTTAATTTTAAGTGATTTATTAGAATATGTCTTTATATAATACTCTAGGAATGAAGTTACGATTATCTTTGTCCGGAAGAGAGAAGCCATGGGCCCGAGGGCGGAGCACATGTCCACAAGAGGGGCGAGGCGGGGGGAAGAGCCGATGGAGTACGTGGTGTTCGTTGTTACGCACAGATCTAAACAAGCGGTCATCAGCTTCCTCCGCCATCTCCGTCGCGCTGGGTGACTGAGGTGGTAGATATAGTCTGCGTCTCAGGGTCCTCATCAGCTGCTCGATGCGGTCCCGCTCCCCTGCACTAGTGTAGCCCCACCAGGCCGGGGAGGCATACATTAGATTTCTCTATTCAATCAGTCACGTTAATCTGAAAAGCGATTGATGTCACCTGGCTTTGTTTTGATCCTTGTCATCCGAGTTTGACGCAGACAAGATCATCGGATAGAGGTTGGGATACTTGCTCTGGATGGTTTCTGCATTCAAACCATTCAACATCTGACCTAAAAACATAACAAAAACAAGTGGTCTAATAAGCATACATAAATTACATATGTTTTGTATGCATATGTGTACATGTGTATATATATATATATACATACCAAATGACAAAAAATAAGATTAATAAACTAATATGATCAAATTGTCTAACAATGAATAACTAATAATAATATGAGGAAATAACTAATAATAATAACAGTAATAATAAATGACTAGTGAGAAAATGAAAGGCAATAATAATATAAAAAAATGACTAAAGATATTACAAAACGACTAAAAACAATAAGAGTAATAAACTAATAATACGACAAAATGATTAAATATAATGAAATAAATGACTAATCATAATATGACAAAATGACTAATACTAATAACAATAGCAACTAATAACAATATGCCAAAAAATAACAATAATGACTGGCTAATAACATCACTTCAGATGACGAGTACCACACCTGTATTGGCCTGGTTGGAAGAGGATCTCGGACCTCCATCCCCTACTTGTCCTTTCTCAGTGAGAGGTGTCGTAAGACTCTGGACAGTTAGAGACTTCATTGCAGTTGGCAAATCACCCGTATCGCTTGTCAGATAAGCCTTGTTCATTTGACGAACGACTTCAAAAATTAAAAACGTCACAGATTAAAAATTCGTAATGCTCTAAACGATGAAATTAATTAATTTAAACACATATTTTCTGTAATCAGAATTTAGATTTTCTGTTATCAGAAAACATGAGGCATTATAACTGATGGGTGGTAGCTTTCAGTGAGACATGGTAGCCGGTTGGTTAGTGCACTCACCTTGTAACGTAAACAGTAATGGTTCAATTCTCCTCCCCTGAGACAGCTAATGTGTAGGGACCTTGAGCAAGTCCTTCACTCTCAATAGCTCAACGCCATCGATTAATGTTTAGTCGTTAGATAGTGGCGTTTAATCAATCCAAAATAATAATAATAAATACAGCCCATACTCATACCCCATTAGGCACCTTCTAACCTATCTGAAATATAATGGCTTCTATGGTACCATTACCATAATATAGAACGCGTCTATGGATGATCGAGTGCCTCTTATTGCTGTGCACTGTGAGAGGCGCTATATAAATTTCTAGATACACTACAATACAATGATTGATACATGTGAAACTGTAGTCAATATCGTAATCAGTGGCGGCGCCAGGATTTCAGGTTTGGGGGGGCTAAAGCTCAAAAAACCGTGGTAAGTTATTCCCGTTGGGATGCGACGACCTTTTTTTGCTTAAAACCTTTCCTTTTTGGGGGGCTGAACCGCAGTTATGGGGGGGCTAAGCACCCCCTGGCGCCACCACTGATTGTAATCCACTAAAGAAGTCTAGGCAAAACTGAAGTACAGAAGTCAGGCTGGCTCCTATGGTATTTACTTTGATCATGGCTTCATTGTGTTAGGTCGGGAGCACCTCTGATGAGTCTCTCTTCAAGTGGCACTATGTAGTTGCAATTACCATGGTACACAATTGAATCACCTACCGTCAGGAGGATATTCCTCTGAGCTCGCTGTCTTGGAAGATGAACCGGTGATGACGTTTCGAGAAAGGTTGCCCTCAGTTCTAAGCACTTGACTGATCAAAGCCTCATCATCTTCATCTGGAAATTCAAACTGTCAAACTGTAACTGTGATGATGTTGCTCAAGATGCCTCGTTGATGAACATATCGATTAAAACAATGATTTAGAAGATGATGATAAAGAGAGCAAAGATGACACTGAAACAATTATGACTCTGTCATCATGATGATCATCATCATTCCAAAACAACTCCGTACCATATACGAATCTACCTTTTATCTAACCCAGTCCAATCTATTTTCAACCAATCTATTCTAGTCCTATCCATTCAATCAATTCAATATCCATTCTCACCCAATTCATTCTAATAAAATCAAATCCATTTTAATCTATTTAACCCAAATCCAATACATTCTAACACAATCCATTTTAACTAGGGCTGGGTATTTAACGCGTTATTAACGCGATTAATGCGTTAATTAATTAACGCGATTAAATTTTTTAACGCAGTTAACGCGACTGTCACTGCGCCCAATTATTTCTAGAAATCCCCTAAAACAATTCTTTATAAAACCGCTCAGTTTAAACTTTAACTTAAAAGTAAACACTAAAAAGTAAAAATAAGTAGTAAAAGCATTGTGCGCTTTTTGTTTATTGACTGCAATCATTTATATAGCGCATATTCAATGTAATTACTCCGAGTCGGTACAGTTGTTGTACTTGTTAGCTATTGTGACATGCGTTAAAAATTAATCGCGGCGTTAAAAATTTTAATCGTGCGATTAATTTCGATTACAATTTTTAACCGTTGCCCACCCCTAATTTTAACCCATTCCACTCTGATCCCTTCTAACCCATTCCAACCCAATCCATTCTACCCAATCCAATCCACTCTAACCTTATCCATCCAAATCTAATCCATTCTAACCTTATCCATTCTAAAAATCCAATACATTATAATCCATTCTAGCCCTATCCATTCCAAACCAATCCATTTTAATTCAATCCATTCTAACCAATCTAATGCATTGCAACACAGACTAATCATATCCAAGTAAACCAACATGACTGTGCACCAGTGGCAAACAGTGATTACTGTTAAACTTCATCATGAACCAAAATTTAGAATAAAATCCAAACCATCGTTTATGGTTTCTTACGGAACATGGGTGTTTTGGCAAGCGACCTGACATGTTCTACCCTTGGATTTGACCTCTGTTCAGGGGTCGAAGGTCGGAATGGACGGTCTGTAAATAGTGTTGCTTGGTCAGAGCTGAAGTGCATCAGAGCAGCCTTGCGCTCCAGATCCCGCACAGCACGATCATCTGTTGCCAAGCACAAAAAGCCCAAGCTCAGAAATGGAGACTCACAATAGCAAACAAAAGACCGATATTGGTCGAAAAGGAATATCCATCTACCGCTCAGAAAGACTTGCAAATTCTAATGCAATTTTCGACTAATTATCTATGAGAGTTTGGATTTTCTAACATGACCACTTAAAAAAACAAAAGGCAAGAATGACTCTTGTCTCTAGAGGACAAATTATTGCAGGTGGGGTGTCTCTCTATGATTCGCCCAAGAATTAAACCATTACGTCAAATTTTGCACTAAACTTTATGAAAGTTGCTCATAGCACAGCGTTTCTATAACACTGTTCCAGAATATTTTAACATTCAATTCATCTGCTGGAAATAGTTGCTGCCGAATACAATTGAAATGCTACTACAATGTTTCAGTGGATTACACTAGAGTGCTTCGTGTAAGGTTCCGTCACTACAAAAAGGTTGAAAACCATTGGACCAGAGAGAACTAAACTTGCTCACCGAGTCGACGTAGGTTCGGCAACATGTGAATAAGAAAGAGCCGATAGTCTGGTTCAGTGCGCGCAACTGGATTCAATCTCAGGTCCAACTCTTGGAGCTTAGTATTCGCACGCAGTTTGGACAGTTCAGAAAGACTTGGTATGTTGTTGTAGTAGCTTCATTTGATTCAAGGATAAATAACAGCAGTCACCAGACAGATAAATAGACCTAATTACAGCACAAGAATCTTAGACTCTTGTGCTGAAATTAGGTATAAGACAACCTAATTTCAGCACAAGCCTTAGACCTAATTTCAGCACAAGTCTTAGACCTAATTTCAGCACAAGTCTTAGACCTAATTTCAGCACAAGCCTTAGACCTAATTTCAGCACAAGTCTTAGACCTAATTTCAGCACAAGTCTTAGACCTAATGTCTGCACAAGAGTCTTAGACCTTATTTCAGCACAAGAGCCTTAGACCTACTTTCAGCACGACAGCCTTACACCTAATTTCAGCACAACAGCCTTACACCTAATTTCAGCATGACAGCCTTACACCTAATTTCAGCACAACAGCCTTACACCTAATTTCAGCACGACAGCCTTACACCTAATTTCAGCATATACCTTTTTCTCACCACAAAAACCTTGACTTCTTAAGACCCAAACACTGAGAGCAGAGACCATTGAGTGATAAATTTATGACAACTCATAAACTTCTTTGAGGCCTGACACATGAACTTAGAGAGCCCACTCAAGGTCTTTCCCAAGTGCTTCTGCCCACACATCATTCACACTGTAAAACGTCAGAAACCACTTAAGCACCATATATCGTAAAGGATACAGATTCAGCTTTTCTAGAAGTTTTAGATTCTCCAATCCCTACATAAACAGAAGAGAAAGGTTATGAACCAAAGTGAAACATTAATTAATTAACAAAATAAATCTAAGCCTCCAAAGAGCATGCATCCCCTACAACACGATTTCTGATATCATGTAATGCTAATTTATTCAGTGTAACTAGGGGCAGCTTCTTCATAATGCACTCTTATTATAATACAATAATTAATATGGTACCAAAGATTAACACAATAAAGAAGTTCCAGCACAGAGCATTTGTGATTCTTCACAGCAACTGAAACATTAAAACAAATTTTCAAAAATTCTCACAGTTCTTCCAGTAATTATACAACAAGAGCAAAATGAGCACAACATAATGATATAAAATTAGCAGTCATTATGCACCATGTAGACATTTCTATGATGCCTCTGAAGAAGGCCTCTTGTAATCTAACAAATTCTATCATGTTGTATGTGTTAATTATCTACTTCCTCTGACAGCAAAATCTGTTGGGCCAACATTGGACCCATAGCTCTCACCATAATTATGGCATCAGTGGTACAAAGTGGGCCAGCTATGTAATGTAATGTATGTAATGTAATGTAAATCACTGAAATTTCTCTGCACCACACACCAGGGAGACCTTTTATTCGCCAATACAATATCAGTTGCAGGTCAACTCATGGTGTCATGGTGCTACGATGGAAATTGTTGGTGGTGGTGGTGGTCACAGAGTGGCACAAGAGTAGAGGGCTCCATGAACAAGGCTATCTGGTTTACAAGTCTACACAGGAGTGAGAAAGTGAAGCTAATGGAAAAACCACTGAAGCAGGGTTTTTACCGACAAACTTTCAACGGCATTTCTCGACACATCAAGTGACTTCAGCCGGGAGAAGTGTTTAAGTGAATCGCCAAAGCTGGAAATCTTCTCATGATATGTACCGGGCAGCGACAGTGAACGCACATTATCTGAAACAGACAAGAGATCAATCAGAGTTCTGAAACAACGAATTATCACAGCTGCTCATTTGTAATCTAATAACTTCTACAGCGGTTATTATCATAATACAATACAATTCTCTTTGATATTGTTCTCCTTCCAAAGTTCACAAGTGCACTCACGACCATATGGCAGAACTCTGAGAGCGCTGAGCAACTGAGTGTGAAGGACTTGCTCCAGGT
Source organism: Aporrectodea caliginosa (assembly GCA_020284085.1). NCBI lineage: Eukaryota > Metazoa > Annelida > Clitellata > Crassiclitellata > Lumbricidae > Aporrectodea > Aporrectodea caliginosa. The sequence continues at coordinate 283,659 of JACEVL010001301.1, read as the reverse complement.
CCTCACACAGTGATTGCCCGAGTAGAGGCTCAAACCCATGCCCCACGCGTTACAGGTGTAGCTCTATCCATTCAGCTACTGTGGCATCAATTGATATATGAAACAAATAGTAGCAAATCTGTGCATAAGATTACAGCAGGTGACAGTCACTGTCATCTAGAAAAGTTGAAGATAAAGCACATGTCTGCAAGCTTCTGAAGACCATTAAACTACTGTGAAGCTGTTTCCAAGGTCAAAGGCACAATCAGTCAGAGTCAGGAGCACTAGATGGTGGCCTGAAGACGTGGTTATGATGCTGTCAAGCACAACTCTTTTGGCTGAGGTGTAATACCCACCACAACAATCTCAAATATTTGATGTTTCATCACCAGAAATAGCACTGGAACTCATTTACCCACCCTTTACAAATTGGTGAGTTGAGTTAGCCCAGCAGGCCTGCTGTTCCATGTTATCCTACCAAATACTATTGAATGGTGTTTGCTATTGCCAGACTTCATTGTCCTTACCAGCATCATAAACACGTTGCCAAGCCACCTGCTAGTGCTCCTGAGTCATAAAGGTGCTACATAATTTCCTTAACTGCCGTTATAATTAAAATACAAGGCAGCCACACAGTACGATTCAGGGACAATTCATCCAGTGGCACATCTGGCAAACATGTATCATCGAGGGAACTAACTTGTACGGCGACGTAGGGCATATTTTCAACGGCACCGCCTTTTATCTTGCAACCAGGCAAGTTCGAGCAAACCTAGGCCTACGAGGGTTGTTGCCGGGTCTGCGATATATATATATTTTCGTTTATTCAAACAATCCGGTTGACAATGCGATGCCTAAAACTGCAAAACACCTAAAGCTTAGGTGACACCAACGCAAAAACTGAATGCACCTTTGAAAATTAGCAATAAATAGCAACGTAAGAAGGGTGCTAACCAATGATATATTTATATATTATACATCTCTATGGTGCTAACCCAAGCTGTCGTGTTTAATGCGAACTCTGTCGCGAACCCAATCCTCCGTTATCACGACCAGCGCCATCTTTAAACAACGACCGTAACAGCCAAGCGCATGCGCACTATGTGCCTATGATGGAAGGCCACCGAAGACATTGAAGGCCAAGCACCATTCCATCTTTTTGGTACACTGCTATTTCGTGTTGTAAGCAGGGGTGCAAAAAACCAAACTTTTTTCAAAATGAAAAGTTGGTTTTTTGGTTTTTTGGGTTTTGGTTTTGGTTTTTTGTTTCTGAGATATTCCTATTTCGGATCATAAAACTCATAAAAATGGCATAATAGGCCTACCGTTCAAATTAATCAGATGCATATAAATGAAATTAACTATCTAGAACAGTAGAACCGTAGAAATATGTCATAAAACGAAGTTAACAAAGGCCATACAACAATTGCCAAGAGAGTTGAAGAGACGACATTTTTGGCATTTATAATTTTGAAATTTGGAAAAAACCAAAAAACCAAAATTTGCAGATTTTTGGTTTTTTTGGTTTTTAAAAAAACCAAAAACCAAAAACCAAAAAACCAAGCCTTTAACAGCCCTGGTTGTAAGTAAGTAACTAAGTAAAACGGTGTGTTCTTTATTAAACGCTGGCAAACGCACGGCGCTTTACATACAGTTGTCAAAATGGTAGCAGAAAATTAGTAAAAAGTTAACTAAAAAACATAGCATCCAGGAAACCGCGCCAGGTGAGGGAATCAAATATAGAAAGAAAACGGTTATATAATTATTATATACTTTATTTCGCACAAAGCAGAACAGAGAAACTAAGCAAACTAAGCAGACTAGAACAGAAATACAAAAACTCCTTCCCAAACAGACTGGGAAACAACTCAAACTATTGCTCCTCTCGAAGCATAAACGTAGTGAACCCGCGATCTTACATAATACATGTTGTCTTTTACAGACAAACCATGTAACATATTGTAATGTAATTTGATTTCTTAACACACAGAAGCTGTGTTGGGGAAATCAACTTCTCGCCGGCGTTAAATTAAAACACATCCATAAGAACCAGCGTTGGGTAGCTTTCAGCGCCATGGTCAATGGCATTCAGAAACAGAATGTTTGAAGTAGCTGCATGGTCCAGCTGAATGGAACTTTAAACGTACCAGAACCAATCCGAAGATCCTCCTCGATCAATATTTTAAAATCTAAATTCAAAACTTTTCTTTTCTCTAAGTACTTCGACCAGTTATTACGTTGTGACTTGTGAGTGACGTGCCCTTTGAGTAAGACTTCGTTTTATTCAGATTAAGGCGCGTTCTAAATTCAAGTTGTACTCAAACGAAGAAAATCTGTACCGGTATCGAGTAAGTATAAGTGAGTTCATGTAGAAACATTTGTTGTGTTGTTGGTATGGGATATTGAAAGGATGGTTAAAGATAGAAACCTGACTAGTACAGTTGGGAACTGTCCAACTCTAGGTTTTAGACCTAAATGTTAGCCTATGTTCCAGTGTTACAACATGTTGAACGTCTTTGCAAACCCTACAAAACAGAATGCCTCATTATTGGCCGCCGCAAGCAATGAAGCAAACTATAACCTAGTCTTTCAACCATTCTCCAACAGATCTCACTTCCCCTCCTCTCTGAAATTCTGCGACCGCTCCTTGGTCTATGCTGCACCAGCTCTCTGGAACGGACTTCCAAAAGACATCCGCCAGTTTGCTCATCCTCCTCTCTCCTGCTAATTTAACCCCTCCTCTGCTTGCACTGTCCTCTGCTAGTTTGCATTCACGACTGAAAACCAAACTCTTCAAGCTATCCTATCCCGACTATACTCCTGCGCCACCACACGTGACACGACCAGTCGACCACCATCACCACCAATTGCCACTGTTAAACGTAACGTGGTAGCACCATATACTGTCTCCTGGACTTAATCTCTCTTTCATGCATTAATCTCAAGAATTTATATAGCATCCCATTAAGAAGCCTCAAGTCCAACCACGGTGAAACAAATAAGTCTTAAGGATCTTGTGTAGCACCACTACCCTACCTGTGGTAGTACCAATCCCAAGCCTCGAGAAAGGAGGAGGGCAACGCTAAACATCTCCGTTAAGACAGTCGTTAAACTAACTATATGTACATGTAATCGCCTGTATAGCACTGAGAAATTTTGAAGATTTGCATTTACATTGTGGCCATGTGTATACCACCATGCACGTTTGTTGATTAGTTCCGTTGAGTTGGCAATTGAGTGTCACTGGAACAACTGTCAGTCAACTGCGGGCCCTTGTTGGACTCAATCAATGTGGCTGTAATCCATTTTCTAGTTTTCGAGATTTTAAAATTACATTCCACAGATTTTCGTTTCCTAAATTTGTTTGACATCAGATCTGATGATCAGAAAATATAGTTCAACAGTTTAACTTTTCTTACTTTACAATTTTAGTAGCAACAATCAGCCTTGCTAGTTTGAGAGTCCAAGGTGGAATCCATATATTGATGCCGTGCTCATTAAACACAGGCTAAAAGCTATCTGCATATTTGGTGAATTCAGAAAACTCTTCGTTTATGAGGACAATTATCAGTGCAGACACACTAGCAATTCACACTCTCAAAGTGTATGTAGTAATTTATTTTTACATCATTTCAAGCTCATTCTGTTGTTATTGCTTTTCTTGTATAGAACAGTTCACCCTAGCAAGTTCTATACAAGCATAGAGGGACAAGCAGGAGACACTCAACAAGCTCTAAGAGAACATTCAATCAAGACACGATCACCAATTCCAGAATGAATCGGTCGATGTAAATGTGGTGGATCTTTCGCTAAGTTAAGACGAACAGTTAACATAAATTTCCTATCCTGAACGACATCCTTACGAGTTCTAAGGCTCAAACACGTAGTATTTACGCTACAAGAACACAACCATGCACATTCCATAGATTGAAATTATGTTTTAAACGAGGCAGAAAACTTTCGGAATATTTAATCTTCATTCAAGCCCAATGTACTGAACTGTACATAAACAAACAAAATTTGTAAAAAAGAATCGTACCTTTTACAAACTCAAAAACATCAGCATCTAGAAAATATGCAATTTTTGGTCATTCATGTTGTTCGATGGCATCTGCAATTTACCGATGGCAATCCTTCAAACTGCTCTAACAATTAAACTACTGTCCAAATATCTCTGTACCGTAATAACAGCCAAATCTCGCACAACCAAGGTGGAACAAAAGACAGCCAACAGAAATTGCTTCAAGAAAGGGAATTTAAACCAAGAGTGCCTCATATTTTACAGCTTTGAAAAATTAAAATAAGTCTCAATGCAGCACGCCTGACAGCCGACAAAACTCGATGGCTAAACAAAAACTGTCCCTTCAGCTACAAAATTCCTATCGTAATCGACAACATGGAACGCCGACGATCTAGCGAGGCCGTCAGAATGAGCAGAGTTCACGAGGGATGATTATGACAATGATACGCTTGGGAAACAACACAGGAATTAAATCTGTACAGCAGGTTGGGATGAATGAATGACACAGTGAGATGACGAGTTGACACAGCAAGACCAAATTAATTAGACGAGAAGTCAGTCACGAAGAGGCGAGAATTTTATAGTTCGTCTTTCTTTGACTTATCTTTGTCTTCTGCCGTCTCCTACAATTAAGAAAATAACAACTAGGATCAACACCAAGCAAAATAATAAGCATTAAGGTTTACCCACAAGAGTTCATTATGGTTTAATTTGAAATAGTTTGAATGTATTACAAAGTACAGTTATGAGACTGGCAAAACTATACTGACCAATAATCTTGTCTCAATATAATTTTTTACTGTGCAGTGCCTTTTTAAAGTAAAATAAGATGAAATAATTAAATCACATTAAGGATTCTTTTTGCACTTGCTCTCTTCCAACAGTTACCTTGAAATCATACAGATCATGTGAAATTTGTCGTATAACAGTTAAGACTCTTTACCGATTCCTCTTTGTCCTCCTTGTCTTTGTCACCATCTTCTTCCTCTTCCTCGTCATCTTCCTCTTCTTCCGCACCATCATCTTTCTTTTCCTCTGTTGCAACAAAATCAATCACACTGTAAATCATTTGAAACTACAGAAGTTCCTTTTATGGAATATTACTATTTTCATTTAACCTTTTCCTAATCATCACCCACCCCAGAAATCCTATAGAAGCCACTGTATTAGATCACGACATCACAATAACCTAAGCTTGCCCTACATGAAATAGTATCACAATTAAGCTTCTTCATCCTTCAAATGAACATCATAAAGTTAACTTCATCAGTGTAAAGTGTCATTCGATGTTAATGCCCAAACTTTTGGCTGTTTTCCATACGTCCACCCACCCACCTTTTCGTAACGTGTGATAGCTGAAAGCAATGAGCTACGTCTATTTTCAAACCTAAATTCCAGGTCATGGCGTAAATACGTCCTCTTTTTGGACTCTAACGGAAACACTAATTACCATAATCATATCAATGTGATAACTCCCTCATACCCTCGCAATGTAAGTGTGCCTTGAGAGTAAAACAAAACAGAACTTGATCTGAGTTCAAGAAATGACCTAAAATGAAAGGCAAAGCAAAATTTTAGGAAACCCACCATCTTTCCTCGTCTTTTCTTCCTCCTCTCGCTTCTTCCTTTCTTCTTCGTCAAACTTGTCCTTCATTTTCTTTTCACCATCCTTGGCTTTGCCCCAAGTCTCCTCACCGACCTCCTCGGCAAACTTCTCGTCATCTGTGATCAGCATGTTGTCGAAGATTGTGCCCGACTTTACCTACAAACATCATCCAGATTTGACATTAAAATTTCTTAGACAAGACAATCTCTCCCTTGAAAAATTCCAGTCGGAACGGAAAGCTTCTAACTAGACAATATATGAAGCACTTTTGAACTTCTTCAATTGTTTCACATTTCTCAACCAGTAAAGATTCACATTTCTCAACCAGTAAACAAAGGCAATTAAAAGCACTTATCAAGATTAGTCTACACAAGTTGTCTAGTGTGAATTCAATTTCAGCTGAAGTACACATAGTAGGCAAGTAATTTATGGGTTACTTGGCTCTTCAACGAGTATCTAGTTCACACAAACTCAGTGCCAGACATGAAAGACAATGGCATAACAATCTGCTACTGTGACTTCATCATCTATTCTTAGGATAATTCATGCTTCAGATATTTAAAATATAAACAGAAGATGCATCTTTTGGAATTACTATGTTGCGTACCTGCCAAAGGTCGAAGCCGATAGCACCGATGTCACTGTATTTGTACAGATGCTCATCTGCAGCATATTCGGGATTGTCGATCTCTGGGTGGACCCAAGAACCTTTGTATGCTGGGTTGGGGATCTGCTTTGGCTTCCATTCTCCCTGTTAAACAAACATGAGTTGCAAAAACTTCATTTAAAAAATTGCACATATCAACAGCAAGAAAAAGCCAAAATATATATATAACAATGATTTCTTATTTTTAAAGTCTTTTAGCAAAATATAGGTGTTGGCACAAGTTTCTCAAACAGCTTCTTCAAAAATTTAAAACACAACGGCCAATTTCAGGCTCATAAATATTATACATGTGAACAGTGCACATTATAATGGAACTTTGGGAACAATGAAGTTGTAATGACATGGCCAAATGATTTTATAATGGTTACCATGACCATTATAGATCAATAAAGTTGCACTATAGTGAAGCATTTTTATGAGAATGTCCTGCTGTACAAAACACACATCCATAGCTGTTTCTGCTACAGCTGAACTCGAACAGAGGGAGTTAGTTACCTTGTATTCTGGGTTGTCGATCATTGGTGGCTCCCATTCACCATCCATCTCATCATCCCAGTCTTCTGGTTTCTTGGCCTCTGGGTCTGGAATGTGTTCAGCCTTGTCCCAGTCCTCTGGTTTCGTGTCCTCTGGATCATCAAGCTTCTCCCGGTCGTCCCAATCCTCAGGCTTCTTCGCGTCAGGATCCTTGATCTTCTTGGGAGCCAGGAAGTCCCAGTCATCATCAAGCTTTCCACTCTCCTCCTTCTTGTTGTCGATCTTGACTTCGTAGGTGTTATCAGGACGGACGATCAGAGTGTACAGGTGAGACAGGACATCATCCTAAAATCAGTCATAACAGATTTCATGAGCAGATGAAGAAATATTTATATACCAGTGTACATCATTATTCAATATTTATATACATCAATCATATTCAATATTGCTAAAAACATCATATTCAATATCGATATACATCATATTCAAGGACCTGACTTTATCCACATGGAGCCTCATTCCTTAAACAAATTAGGTAAACAAGCATAATTAAGGAATGCGTCCAACATCTCTGACCCATATTAAAACCTCTTTCTAACACTCAAGCAACACAATCTCTAAACATGATTACATACAAATAATTGTAAATAATAAACATTTATTTATTGCCAATTACAACACAAAGCAGGTCACAAGTCTTTTGAGTTATACAAACATTTGGGAGACGTTTAGTCCTGTGCTCACCTTGCAACGAATCTCCTTCTTCGTCAGCAGATTCTTTCCCTTGTAGTTGAAGATGACGTGCACCTTCTTTGTGCTGTAACCACAGATGTCTGGGCCAAACATGATGTAGTATGGGCTATCACCATGCATGTTCTTCTGGTCGAGATCACTAGAGAAGAGCTTGATGTATCCACCACCGCAGTCAATCTCTTGTTCGTGCTTGACGGTGAACTGGATGATGAGGGTCTTGCCTTCGTTTGTGAACGGCTTGTCAAACTTGGCCGAGATGCCGTAGAACCGGGCGTCCTGCGTTGTCTGCAGACCTAGATACAGAAAAAAAATCAAAAGCGTTAAAACACGATATGCTTAATAAATTTAAATCTAGGCTTACAGAATACAAGGCTATACCACTGGATTATCCCGCTGACATGTGCTTCACTTGTCCCACCATACATCACCAGGCAGCCCTGTGCTCCAGTATCAAATCTGCTGGGTCACAGATATAATAATATGATTTGTATAGCACCACAGCACAGCTGAGGCCAAAGAAAAGAGTGCTGTACAAGAGTTCAAGAGGTCATTGCACCCTGCAGTTTGACAAGATATGCAATTATGCATACAATGTGCTTCTGTACTTCAACTTGAGCTGATCGTGCCTTCTCATCTGTTAGATTGGGATGGCCACCCGCGGGCTGTTGATTGGCGGCCCGCACGACCCTTTGTAAATAAATTTTTGGTCTTATTTTATATGACTTAGCTCTACACTGGGCCTACTACTACAACATTGCATAATAATGATGTCTAAAACACCAACAATATAGTGGTGTAGTTCTAGTGACATAGTGTAGTCGTAGACTACCTGTTTTTTAACATTTTTAATACGAAATAAACATTCGTATTTCTTTCGAGCCTTTGAGGACAAACACTTGCTGCCCGCCGCATGCTTACCAACAACTATAGTGGCCCGTAGGCCGAAAAAGGTTGGCCACCCCTGTGTTAGACTGTCCTCGAGCAATAGTCTTTCACTGCATTTACATGCTGCTGAATTAAACTCTATTCAGTAAGCTTTTTGAACGGTCTTAAACCACACATGTTCAGATCAGTTAGATAGTCAGTCATGTATGCAACAGCTTTGAGAGGCACTTCAACTTTGCTATATTAAGTGCATCGGATGATACACACATACTTGAACACAGAATACAATATGCAGATTTGATTCCTTAAAAGAAACCTAAAAATAATAGCATATGCCGCGTATGCATATCTAAGTATCGAGTACTTAGATTAGCGCATATCTAATTGATTGACATTTCTGAGTACCAAGTACTTAGATAAGAATATATCCAAGTACCAAGTACTTAGATATGCATATCTATTATCTAGTACCAATACGTAGTACAAAGATCTTCTTGCAGTATCACGTTATTCATATATTTGTCATGACCACAAAACAATTTTATTAAACTGCCACCAAATGAAAATCCTACATAAATGTCAAATCATAAAATGTTTTTACCCTTGTCCTTCTCGGCATCATTGTAGAATTTGCCTGCGGTCCACAAAAACTTTCCCTGTTCGGCGCCTTTAGACGTCGACTCTACCCATCGACTTTCCCAACCAGCTGTCAACAACATAAAATAAAATTATAATTAAGAACTTTTAATCCAGAAGTTAGTTCGACAATTGCTGTATTTTTTTAACAGCTAACAATATTTATGTATCATGTATTAAGTAGGAAAGTTGGTTATGACAAAATTAACAACTCTAAAACATCTTATGAACCCTATTAAACAGACATGTCAAAGTGGATTTATTTTCGGAATTGTATTGTAAATTAACCCAAACTTCCATATGTAGTTTTGAGACCTGGTTAGCATCTTGCAAAATCGTGGTATTTATAAATCTTTAATCATGACAATTTTTTTATTAAACTGCTATCAATGGCAGATGGAAGATGGCGCCGCATGGAACCGGCGAAAAAACTGAACCATGCAAATGGCGCAAACTGCAGAAATTTATGGAAAATGCATTACAAAATTAATTAAACAGACTGCGAACGACTTTGCCACTTAAATATACAGTGAAACCATCGATCCGTTCCTTCGAGAACGTCGAGGGTAACACGAGACACATCGATCTGTTGGAGGGTCTTACCGTCGAATTCCTCCCTGAAGTAGACGGCCGGATCGGCGAGCGCCACAGCGGCGAGACATGCGAAGACGACAGCGCAAATTGCGGACATTATTTTCGGCAGTTTTGCGATGCAGACGTAGAAGAAGCTTCGGCCCTACTGTCCACCACCGATCAACCCCTCTGACACCTCACTTTGGACGACGAAGCTCGAAGGGACTGACACACACGAAGGACCGTCGATGCTCTGAAGCACTGAATGCCGAACAACGGTCTTCAGTTGCATTAAAAGAAGTAGACGCCAGATGGACGACGACGATTGGTCCACGCGTCGACCAATCAGAGCTCTACACCTCGATGGCTGGTTCTCAGCTCTCCACGTTCTCACGTCACATGCGCTGGCGTCATATAGCGCTTAGTCAGAATATTCATTACACAGAGGGCGAATCTATAATTTATTCAACATCGATATATATATATATTTATATATACCACAACACATGCGTATCTGTGTGTATTTTTATACATTACAATATGCTTTGCATAAACGCAATTGAAATTTTATATAATTATATTCAGTTGTGTACTATTTTAAGTGACTTAATATTTGGTGTCTTTTGCACATTGGCGGAAATAGTAAATGTAACCGTAAGTGCTCATTCACATAGCGCCAGAAACTTAATTAAGGGTTTCAACTGAACTATACAGGAATCGACTAAAATGGTCTTGGGTCATATGTAATTTAAGTGCGTGTGCGTGTGAGTCATAATCGTAATCTCGAGATTTTCTACGGCGCCCAAACAAGCGAAGTCGCGGGAACCAGCTTGATCACAGGCGCTTAGTCAAAACAAAATTGACAGGCGAGTGTGCGTGAAGTATGTATGTGTGTGTGCACATGGTGTATGAATGTGTGTGTGCACATGGTTGTGTGCGAATAATATTTATTTATAAACAAAGTTTGTATATAAGGGTCTGATGCAATATTTTAGCGACTTCCTCGTGAATTTTATTAGTAGGCAGTCGTTGGCTTTCTTTGATTGGCCGAATGCTTATACACGTAAGCTCTGGCTCTTTATGCATCGGCCAATCATTGCGATACAACACACGAGGTTCAAGACACATCGCCATGTGCGGATAAATAAGTAAGTGAACAATCGTTGGCTGATGCTGATTGGTTGTAGGCATTTGCTCCTCGAAGGCTGGCTCTTTTCCACCACGTTTGACATGATTAATCGTTTAGATTAATCAATAGGCTTAATATTCGCGGTTGACACGTACGCGCCCGTAATCAGCCAATCAGCTCGCGCCATCACATTTACAATACTTTAGAGGCGGATTCATAAGTAAAGATATGGACATTTTTATTTTACCACCACAGCTTCTCATTTGAAAATAGAAGGCGATTTGAAAATCGATCGCGCTGGATTGAGTATAGGCAGTCGATGCGCGGTCGACTTCGAAACTTTTTTGTACAGCGTATTTTGTGTATCATATTCATATAGGCCTAGCTGCATACCGCTACAATAATGGTTGTCCATTTAACTGCTAGGGGACTAGAGTATACGCGACACTTAATTATTAGCCTAACCGTCAATGGGCAGATTTCAAGGTTTCAAGTTGTTGATATTCTATATATACGTGTAGCCTATACGCTACTTTCAATTCTGGCGTTTCCCCCTCCTTTAGTACATTTTCTCACATTTTTACTTTTAATTCCAAGTTTTTTGGAAATACTTATCAGCAGGCATGCATGGCTCTAAATGGCGGACGTCAGAATTGGTTTTATCAACCACTACTCAACTGAAACCTTATAATACTCACTTCCCTCAATCCATATAAATGAATATGAACTCCCAAAAAAGATGACCACAATTTCATCTCTAGGGTTCTATATCGTACCATTCGGGATGTTAAGTTTTAACTCTCAATCCTGACTATAGGCATAAACTTATAGTTTTTAATTTCATTACTTTCATTATCTCATGTAAACAAGTTGCGGTATGTCAACTTTGTATCTTAATAATAAACGAAATCTACTATAATAAGCTGAAAACACTGTTCTTAAAAATCATATCGTACGTGTGCCATCCTCTTCCGCTTACCTCCCTCGCAGCTTCAACTCTAACCTGCACCATCCACCATTATGCCCATATGACCATTTGGATCTTGACCTATGACCGGGTTTATCCCTCTGCCAATCGATTTTGTTTGACCAAGCGCCTGTGAATAATTTGGTTCCCAAGACTTGTCCCTTTTGGTCGCAGTAGAAATCTCCACATTACGATTGATGATGATGATGATGACGATGACGGCACTAGATGTGGTCCCCATAGAATAGATGCTTATTATATCTATGGTGATCACTGGTCAGCAACATGGAGTCTTCTGAAACGATCCAAGAACCACAAGACGTCGATAATTCACACATTTCAGGATGGCGAAGTCGTTCAAAAGGTTTCCTAAAATTTAATCTTAAATGACATAATGAATTTTCATGAGTTGTGTGACTTTATTATCTTTAACAAAAAGCTTGTAAGTAGTAAACTTCTCTGTGACCTACGTTATCGCCCACAAGGTCGACATTGCAGACGTGACCGCCTCGGAAAAAATGAGGAAATAAATTGTCTAATTTCATCAGCTTGTTGATCTTGGTCGACTGAGGATTATATGAATAATCTAAGCAGCATGATTGAAAAGATGAAAATATTGGTGTAAAACACCCTTGAAATTTAGGATATATAAATTGTTTTCGTTACATTACTTCACGAAGGTGAGAGATCTACAATGACTGTTGCAGAGTAGTACGTGAGAAATATGGAGGATGATTGTAGTCACGATGGAGCTGAGTAGTACATAATACAAGTTCTTTACATTGTTTCTAGAAATTGCGTTCTTTACGTGCATCGCTGGAATGTCTATTCTCGGTGGATTTGGAACAACTGTAGCAATGGCTAAAAAGAAAGATCCAGGATGGTTTGCTAAGGTCAGTAACTCACTTCATAAGTTTATACTCAAGCTAAAAAGAATGATACAGGATTGTTTGCCAAGGTCATTTGCACTTGGCATGATTTCATACTGAAGCCTCCAAAATGGAGAAATTTGTCTTATGGGTTGAAGAAGCTATGCGAAAAACCACCTGGTTCTGGTGTTATGAGGTGGTTCTACCATTTTACCACATTCTAAGATGATGATGGTGAGTTATGCCACCCGGGGATGAGATGCCTTCCTTACAGACAATTGTGGGTGAGCAACTTCTCCAGGGTTACTACACAGTGGCTTGAGGTAGATTCAAACTAACTGGAGAAATTTGTCTTATGGGTTGATGAACCCTCTGGTTCAATTATAAGATGGTACCATGCTATTAAAGGATGCTACCATTATACATGTAAGGCAGTTCTAGAGCATGATGCGCCACACACTGTTGGTTGGGTTCAAATTATCACCAGTAGCGACTCTGAGATATTTGAGTTGTATTTGCTTGCAGATGAATGTGTCCTTCATGAATTTGAATATCGAATTTTTAATCGTTAACAGCCCTAAAAACAATGAATATTCTTTGAGAAAAAGATGAAAGCTTTCGTGTGCTTTTGGATTTTTAGGGTCTAGCTGCGACCAGAGAGGTTCACGAAAGCGGTGGGTCATTGGCGTTGCGAGCCCTGGCACGTGGGTCGTTCTACGCTGTAGGAGGATTTACGCTGTTCTGTCTGGCCGCTTGGAAGTTATCTGGAGTTAATTCTGTAAGTTAACGTTTGTAAAATTTCACAGACGGTAAACTATCATATATTTGAAAATTTGCATTGGACGACTTGAGTGACTGTTATCATAGATAGTACTATATAATTTGACATAACGGTGCAAGCAAGCAGTGAGTGATCACGTAACTTTCTGTACCTTCTAACGTCTTCAGCTTGGTCCCTATTAAGCTTTTAGTATCTTCACTTCTAACCTCTTCACCTTGGTGCGAGTACTTCCATTTGGTCATATGGAGTCCCTATAGTAGCTTTTAGCCACTTCCATTTATTGTCATGGAGTTCCTATAGTAGCTTTTAGCTAGATCCATTTAGTCATATGGAGTTCCTATGGTAGATTGGTAACATGGGGTCACCTCAATGCAGAGATTTAATTGAAGTTTTGCTTTTCTGCCTTCACAGATGAGCGAATTCAGGCAGAAGACAAAGGATTCTTTGCCGTCGATGCGCAAGAATGAACTTCAAGGTCGGTCGGAGTTTGCATCGGTGCGTGAACTCGTGCATTACCTTCTGGACGAAGACGAAAGGGTCAAGGCCGAGAAGAAGAAGCCGTCGTCATGAATGATGTTTCCCGTCCTTTGGTTATTTGCCCTGTGTTGACAGTCGCGACCCGCAGCAAACATGGAAGGGGTTTAGCGTAGAGCACCTGCTTCCAGGTGTGCTGACCGCAGTCTTGCCTGTGGAGATACAGTGTGTGCTAGACCAGTGATCTGGAACTTAAAGTTGTTGTAGGCATGTAGAAGGCCGAAAGAAATGCGCACCCTGCCAGCAGACCCACATGGGCCCCATGTGAGACCCTTATAGGGCCCATGTGGGACCCACTAAATGTTCATGGGCATGCTGGCAAGGTAGTGTTCGCACAATCTGTGATAATGCTTAACGGAAGAGTGAACTCAAAACTTGCAAAACTTTTACACAATGAATTTAATTACAAATTCATTTTTAAAATGATAGTACGGTACTTCTTTTTCGTTTCATAAGAACGCAACAACGTTAATTTCGTAAGCCGTTACAGAGCATTGCAGGCGGTCGTGTGCCAAGACTGATTCCTAACGCTAACTCTGCTGCTTCAGTATATGTTGAAAATCATGTAAGGGGTCATTGCATAATTACGTAACGCTCCAGGGTGGGTGGGTGGGGTCTTTGAAAACGTTACGAAACGTTAGGTGGGTGGGTGGGTGGAGCTGAACGTTACGTAACGCTTTTAACAACAGTTTAGTTATAAATGAATTTTAACTAACATCAAATGACACTAATGACACGATATGATCGAAGTTCAAACTTCGTGCCATTGATTTGAAACTACACGCAATAGTATAAAGCAAGCATTTATTGAGCATTATTTAAAATTAAAAGTTGAAATTTAATCTGTTTTTATTTGTAAACATTTTAAGAAAAATTGAATTTTTTAGACAACAATCGACATGTTCAAGAAAAGTAAAGTTACTCATATGCCAGAACTTTACCGAGACCTAACAATAAATACGTAACGCTGGGTGGGGTGGGTCTAGGGAAACGTTACGAAGCGTTACAGGGTGGGTGGGTGGGTCAAAAACGGTCATTTTCGGCGTTACGTAATTATGCAATGACCCCTAACAGAATTTGCAATCAGGCTTTTGTGAATTAGATTTGACTTTAGGAGTCTTGGAAACATTTCCTTGATTAGACAGTCACTTGTGATCATTGATTGACAACAGCACTATAGAAGCTTCTGAATGAGATTGGATTTCGTAATGCCAATCCCTCATTAATTTACAGGCCTTTCTCAACAATTGCCTCAAATTGGGTTGGGAACAACACTGTCTAAAATGTGCACTTGCCGGCATGTTGTCTAATGTTTACACTCGCTTGTTACTACGCATTTATTAAGCGCCACTATCCAACGACAAATCGATGGCGCTGGGGAGAAGGCTTAAACCCTTACCCTCTGCGTTACAAGACGAGTCAAGAAGATATGGTGATTGGCTCGTGACGGACAGTTTAACACTTTAATCACAAACTGCAATGGTTTTCCAGTCACTTAGTACACTCACTTTGTTAAAGTGTTAAGGCTGTAAAGTTATTTTCATTTCAACAAGCAGACTTCATAGTAAAATAGTCATATAATGACAGTAAAAACAAGAAACCAAACAATTTTCACACAATTCACAAACACTTGACATACTAAAGAACTCGTAGAAGTAACTCACTGACGTGGAATGCAGGCAACATTGCCCACACTCAATACACAAAGTCATTACAAACTAAAACTGCATAGCAATCAGAAATTCTGTAACAAATGTACCGGGTTAGGACAAGGTACTGTTCTAAAATAACAGTGCATAGGACAGATGATATTATCTACCAATTCGAAGTGCACAATAACATGTTCATTATAACACGAATTCTGATATAACATGGTCAGGTAGGTGGATCCCTAATCGAGTTTAGCTTTAGAAAACGACCTCATTGTGATGCACCCTTATAAGACGGTTTTTTATATAGCTCCAAAAGGCCATTTTATGAGTTTATGGCGTAGAAGCTTTAATCCACACACACGTAGAAGTGCTAAAAGTTCTCTAGAGCTGTATAAATTTCCCAATATCCGCTACGTCAATGTTCTGTTGCAACAGAAATTGTACAAGTGACTGTGTGTGCACAGATATTGTGGCACTAATAATATAATGAAGTATATTATTAAGTCAATTTAAGGAACTATGTTGTAACAGAAATTATTTTATATCATCATCAGGATTCTTGTAACGTGATCAGATTTTCTAGTGCAATTCTGAGAAAATTCCTCTAGAGTGCTTCTTATTGAAAAAGAAAGGTTTGAGAGATTCCTAAAAGGCATTAAGTGAATATCCAGATATGACATCACTACGGAATTGCCATTGCTTCGACTTGATCTAACAACTTGCATATGCTGCAGATTGTTAAGAATTCTGGGTAAAATGGAGACCACCAAAAGAGCCGATAATTCTGGGTAAAAAGGAGACCCAGAAAACAAATGTCCATGCAAGTGTATACGGGGCAGAGTTGTAGTCACAGGGAATTTCGATGTTGCGTAGTTCGGGGCATTTGCCGTTTTGTGCCAGAGTTGACGTTGAAGTGTCCGTGTGAGCACAAGTTCCATTTATGATGCGGTACGCACCAGAATTCACAATGCTACAACAACAACGAAAATTAAGAAGGTGACCAACATATTTTCGGAATTAAATGCAAAATCTTAAGAAATAACTCAGTAAAATAAAAAAGTTTAAGAAATAGCTACCAGGGTAAAAAGTTTGTACCCTAAAATAAGTTACAATTTAATAAATTTATAATTATTATTTTTACCTCGGGTAGAAATGATTTCTCAGCATAACGAAATGCTTTTCCCCCAAGAATATACAAGATCCCTCAGATTTTAAAGGGTTTCTGCAGATGAGGAACTACAACTGACAGTTATGACATTGGGAAGACCCTACTAAGGCTGTATCATCATCATCATTAGTAAATGTAAATGCTTGGCATTTAGCTTCACAGTTTTTGATAAACACGATGTGATGAAATCTCTGAGATGATTTCAGATGATTTCTTTGTAATGAGAGTAGACCTTTGTGCTATTTTGCAGTTGAAATTGTAGAAGAACGTGTCCTTGTATTGTTTCCAGTTTTCGATGACCAGCAGAAACAGATTCGTCTTTGGCAAAGCTGTCACGTAATAGAAGCCCGACATACAAGGGCCAGAAACATTACCTGTTATCATTCCACTTGGCCCTGAAATTACAAACATAAAATACTTCTATAATGTATAAGAATCATCATTATCACTTTAAAATATAACTTATTTAGCCATCTTACGAAAACAACAGTAATGGCCGTTAGCCTTTGATACTATTTATAGGAATATTAAAAAAATATAATTCTTTAAAATATAACTTATTTTCTGCAGGGATTGGGTTGAGGCACCTCTGTCATCACCGACTGCCACCGTAGCACCGAGCTGTCTCCTCAGTTTAACCTCCCTGGATTCTGACCTGGCACCGGAACGGACAAAGCAGCCTGGCTATTGAGGACTTGATTTGATATAGCACCGGTGAATGTGCTCGTCTCCCTGACGCAGCTTTTGTGTGGCGCTGAGAAATTTCAAAGATTTACATTTACATTACAGTTACATCTTTGAAAGGCACTATATAAATGCTCTGAGTGAATAAATGAATAATTAAATGATAAATATGTTGTTGTGTTTCTAAGCACCACACAAAAGCCTGCCAGCCAGTCAATAGCAATCATAATTGATCTCTACATTTCTGCAGCCCCTGAAATAGTTGAGTCACAGGAATGAGCTAAGTGACAGGCATTAGGCCTAGATCAAGACAAAATCAGTGCAAGGTTATTAGTGTAACTATCCATTTGATAAATTTACCAAATGTGGCTGCTAAGAAAGGAATATCTGAAGCAAGTCTATCTGAATATGGTACTGAAAATGGCACAGTGACTAATGCACAAGTTTTTCACCTCTGTGACCCCAGTTCAACTTCAGGGTAACCGGGTCTAGTGAAATCGACATAGGTCATAGCGTTGCACTGTGCTTAACCTCGGAGTCACCTTTGATAGAAGCGCATCTTTAAGGTCCAGTAAGAGACTTAATTGCACTCACCTAGTGCGGACTCGTTAACGACGTACTTGACAACATCCGTTATGCATCCAAATTCGTTGGAGAAGTTTGGAATAGGTCCTTTGTTCTTGTAATAGTTGTCCAACTCCTCCGGATTCTGTGGAATCCCCTCCAAGGTGACCTACAGAAGAAGAAGAGGATGGAGAGTGGTCCTTTAAGCAAATCCTGAGAGACCAAAGGATTGCGGATCACTAGAACCGATAGAAACAATATTTACATGTGGTTCCAACAGTTTTAAACAACGGCTGGATGGTTGAATGCAGAAATATAGGTACCATGAGCTCATAGCTTATTTGCCTATTAACTGTAAGCAAGTGTCTCACCTTTACCCTTGTACTTCCAAGGTGTTTCCACATAGACACATGAGCCTTTATCTTTACTCAACATGGGCTGCATGATAGTGTAGTGGTTAGTGTGTTAGACTGTCAACCGAGAGGTCAGGGTTCAAATTCCCGTCACGGCAGAAATTTGGTTCGAGATTTCTGCTTCACCTTCACCCCTAGCCAACTCAGCTATGATGAGTACACTGACCGTAAACTGTCAGTGGGAAGATGAGACGGTGAGGGAGAGGACTGGCCACCATTCCAGGTGGGTGATTAAACGCCACAGCTCTGATTTGATGCAGCACTCGTGAATAAGCTGGTGCCCTGCTCTTGGCTTTCGAGTGACGCTTGAGAAGTTTGGAGTTTACGATTACGAACTCAACTGCACACTGAACAATGAAGATTTACATTACATTACATGTCAAGTGCACACTTAGTGTACGAAGACACAGTATCTTAGACCCTGCCTCAACCGACTAACCTTGGGAGCGTAGGGCGAGATACTACAGACATCCTGGAAGTCGATGGACTCAGTTCGTTGGAAGAACCTGTGCTTGTAGATGAGGTCTTTCATGACCTCACCCTCTTTCTTACCCATCGTCACCCCCTTGTACTTGCTCTCGTCCAGATTGCTCGCACGAATGAAGTCCGGATCGGTTATCAGGTTGGCTTTGTCGTCGAACAAATAACACCTGAAAAGGTAAGAAGTTGAAATGACTGTTACAAGGTGAACAAACGAGACAAGAATATATAAGAATTATTATAAAACATAATAATACACTAATATAATAATACACATCAATCAATCAAAATCAAAACTTTTATATTGAAGCCAAATCAAATCATGCACAGAACATTTCAACATGAACATTTCAACGAGATTGGCCGCAAGAGGAGTCCCAAAATGGATCAAGATCCCGCTAACTAGGGACACCTATAATATCATTTCCAAAGTCTTAATTAGTGACAGCACTGCCAAAGCCTTGACAACAGCACAACATCAAGTCTCATACAACAAAGCTAACAAGTACAAAGTAAATTATGGTAATACATAGTATATAATAACAACATTTACAATCACTGGGGATATATACATTAATAATACATAATATTTAAAATTACTAATAATATAAAAATAATAATCATAACAATTACAACACCAACAGTAACAAAAACAATAAGAATATAATAATATAATAATAACAGAGACGAAAAATACATAAGAACATGATGCCTTGTTTCGCAGTCTGGTTCCCCGTCTGGACAGTCGTACTTCTGGCCACATGATTTCTTTTTATCGCTTGCTTCCATCGTTGACATGGTTATTTCATGGAAGCGATTGTAGAGAATGTCAAGGCTCGTGACGGCTTCCACTCGCTCCGTGGCACAGCGGTGCTGGTTGCGGTTTGGCCCTGGCGCTTCACTCACGTAACAATGCCCTGTGCCAGAACAAGAAATCAGTCAGTCAGGACCATGGTAAATCAGTGACATGGTAAGTCAGGACCATGGTAAATCAGGAACACATTAAATGAGGAACATAGTAAACCAAGAACACTGTAAATCAGAAATGCGCTAAATCAGGAACACACACAAAATCGGGAACAAGGTAACTTGAAACATTGTAAATCTGGAACACTAAATCAGGAAAATGGTAAGCCAGGAACACTGGATATCAGGAACACACTAAATCAGGAACAGCATATCTAAAAAAGATGGTAAATCATGAACACAGTAAATCATGAACATGGTAAATCAGGAACACAGTAAATCAGGAGACATGGTAAATCAGGAACATGGTAAATCAGGAACATGGTAAATCAGGAACATGGTAAATCAGGAACATGGTAAATCAGGAACATATTAAATCAGGAACATGGTTGTGAGTAACGGCATAGAACCAATAGGTACAACTGGAACATTGGTAGGACAGCTAAGCTAAGTAGGCAAGAGACAAAGCCTAAACGGAAAAATTAGGAATTGAACCCATGACATCTCAGTTGGCAGCCAAGCACACAGGACATTATTACTATTTTTACTATAGATGCATTTATTAAGCAACACTGTCTAATGATCAAGCATCAATGGCGCTGAGCAATAATGAGTGAAGAGTTTGCTCAGGGTCCCTACAGAGTAACCGTCTCAGGGGAGGACGCTCGACCCCCGTATTCTTCAAGTTACAAGGTGAGCGCTCTAACCAATCAGCTACCTTGTCCCACTACAGCGTTATGCACCCTTTTACATTATCAACTATTTCCGCACACAGAACAATTTCCCAGACTATTGTCTTTGACTGGCAGCTGGAGACACAGACAGAAGATGCTTTTACCGCTGATGCAGTCCTCATCCTTGGTGCATGTGCAGCCTCCAGGCCAAGGTCCCATCTCCGAAACGACAAGGCACTCGTCGCTCGTCCGTGGTGTCATTCCTTCAAACAGCGCTTGGCTGATTGTGATGATCTTGCCGACGCCGGCCGAGTCCATGTAGGCGGTCGAGATGGAGGTTTTCGTTGGGGAAGAATCGGCTCTCATGTACCAGTCACGACTTCAAAGAAGACAACACGTATCGTACACACACACGCACCAGAACACTATATACATATATATATATATATATACATTTAATATAATTATAATAATACAAAGTGAATAGTGATGAGTTTTGATATAGAGATGTATTTATAAGGGTATTTACACCTTGCCTTTAACAAAGTTCTAGATACATTTCCAGGGTGAACATACATAAAACTACATGTCAAACATGTATGCATACATACATATGTATGCAAAAACATTGTGAATGTATGTATGTGTCAAAGCGTGTATGAGGACTTCTCTAAAAGCACTGCATTACATACATTCTGGAATATTTCTCTCAGAAAGTAGCTGAATGACGTTATCTTTCAAAGATGTTTCACGTTTCATGAACATATTTTCCCTATTTCGCATAGTCGCAAAAGACGGCCAATGATGAACTTACGTGGTCGGGTCGTAGTTGCGTCTTGACCTGTGAGCAGGGTACGTTCTGAAGACACCACTCCGCATTCCAACATAAGTCCACTTGAGGTCGTTAATTCCGTCAAAGGAACGAGTTCTCCACAACTTCTCCACCGGCTGAGAGATCAACACATCCGCCCTAAATTGACACACAACTCCACATATTTATACCTAAATTATTTAATCAATTCATATATAAATTAATAATAAATTAAGTTATTAATATACCTAAATACCGATTCCTGATAAGCGATTAGGATAAACTGAAAAAATAACAGAAAATGAATTAATGAAACAAAACACTGATTGAACAATTTTCAGGCTTTTCCCAAAAGTACATCCTTCACTCACAATTGCTCAGCACCATTGACTGATTCTTGGCCATGAGATAGTATCGCTAAATAAATGCATAATAAGAAAATGTACAAATAAAGTATATCAGAAGAAGAAAAGAGCAGTCCCTTAAGCAAGCCCTGAGGCAGCCATGGGTATGACATGTTAGCTACTTCATTTTCTTAGCCTTAGCATATGAGGGCGGGTGGCCACTCTTCTCCCTCACTGTCTCATCTTCCCATTGACAGTGTACGGTCAGTGTACTCATTACCGCTGAGTTGGCTAGCGGGCACAGATGAAGCAGACATCTTGAGACAGATTTCTGCTCTGGCGGGAATTTGAACCCCGACCTCTTGTATGACAGTCCAGCATGCTAACCACTACACTATCGAGCACAGGTATATCAAGTATTAAGATATTCCGATAAATACGAATTGAGCAATTTCAAGGAATGCAGCATTAACTTACCGCAGTCCCTTCACATATCATGACTTACCGCAGTCCCTTCCTTATCATATCATAACTTACTGCAGATCCTCTTCGCATATCATAACTTACCACAGTTTTCCGGGCACATATCTGCAGTTCCTTCACATATCATAACTTACCACAGCGAGGATATCATAACTTACCACAGTCCCTTCACATATCTGCAGTTCCTTCACATATCATAACTTACCACAGTCCCTTCACATATCATAACTGTACTGCAGTCCCTTCACATATCATTAACTTACCGCAGTCCCTTCACATATCTTCCTCCATCGTCACATCCGAGATCCTCGTCTCCTCCGTTGATGTAGACATGGGCATCGACCGTTTTCCGGGCAAGGTCATCGTCGTAGAAGTAGGCGTTCGGATCGCAGTAGCACTTGGGAGCGAGGAAAATACTTGAGTGGAGAGTACGAGACACGAATACCGGTGAAGCGTGGTTCATTCTCTTTGACCTGACAACAAAGGGCAGTGGAAGGCCGTCTAGAATCAATGGAATGTAATTACATCACAATGGAATCTAATTAAATTACAATGGAATCAGATTAAATTACAATGGATCTGTTAGAGGCACATTTTTAACGTGCACAAAATCACAGAAATGACGTCACTGAGTAGCCAGGTGAAGAGCAGTTGGATATCTGATGGCTGCACACCAACAGTACTTAACAGTCTTTTCATATATTCACCTGAAGATATTCAAAGCTTCCTGGTAGTTCTTCGCGAGCAGCTTTCGAGTCGTACTCGATGAGGAGGTTGAAGTAACTCTTCTCGTAATGCTCCTTGTCTTGCGGTTCCTGTGCTCTGCGAAAAACCTGGCACCAGATAACAAAAAGGTAATGAGGTCATTGTTTATTCTGAAGAGCATTTATTATGTGCCACTATATAATGACCAAGCATCAATATTATACTGGTAACTGCAATTGAGCAACTGTGAGTGAAGAACTTACTCAACGTCCAATCTACACAGTAACCGTCTCAGAGGGAAGGATCAAAATAACAGACTCTCTGCGATGTTACAAGATGTGTGCTCTCACCAATATGCTGCCGTGCCCCAAATAGAAGCCGCAGAATCTCCATAGACAATAACAAGAGATCTTTTCTCCCACTGCTAACAGCTCATATATCCCATGCCTCAGATTCAATAATCTCCAACGCATAATAAGTGCAACAGATACAGATATTTTTCTATTATTACGTACGTTTTTAACGTGCACAAAATCACACAGCAATGTGAATCTGAGGCATGGTTAGTCAGTCGCCAGGTGAAGAACCATTGGATATCTGATGTCTGTGCACCAAAGTGCGATTCGCAATTGTTTAATAAAGAATATACTTACTTCTTACTTACTTATATCCAGAAAATTTTTGAAAGCCAATGAAAAAAAGTAGGTATGGTATTAATTTGAACTGATCGAGTAAATCGTAAACAAATGCGATCACTTACTCGATCTGTGTCCGAGAGACTAAATGCGAACGCAAATTCTGAATCGTTAAGAGCCGCGTAGTAATAAGTTGCAGCAATGTATTCGTTCTGTCGAGAAAAAAAACATCAATCAAATATTCTATCAGTAATCATCGTACGAATCTATCGATATCTCAACAGTTAAATAAACTTATTAAAATGTAGGTAGGAATCTACCTATCTCTGAACAATAATATAAACGATTAACTTAAAAGCTTTTCCGCTTTCAAATTGCTTTCCACCATAAGGCGACCAGGGAAGGTGAAGAGACTGAGACAGTTGCGTTTAAGAGCTAGAATTTTGACCTGGATGCGCTGGGGCACAGGAAACCCGTGGAGAGTGTCCCAAATGAAGGTCACCAGGGGCATCGATCGAAGGTCTGAGCTATTGTGAGTGAAGGACTTGCTGAAGGTCCCTACAAGGCACTAGGTAACAGTTGAGAAACCAAAATGACCTTAAGCGATCTATTTACCTTTCCCTTTGCTTTCCTCGCTCTTGGAATCTTCATGCTACCTGTCAGTCCATCCTTCATTTCCTTGATGACCTGTGACATCTCCTTCGGATTACCATCCTTATCCTGCTCCAGTT
The DNA here is from genome assembly GCA_020284085.1 of Aporrectodea caliginosa. Lineage (NCBI taxonomy): Eukaryota > Metazoa > Annelida > Clitellata > Crassiclitellata > Lumbricidae > Aporrectodea > Aporrectodea caliginosa. The sequence goes on along the minus strand of JACEVL010001301.1, from coordinate 259,475 downwards.
GCTCGATCGGGATGAAGATCGGATCGGTTACCAGCTGAACAGGAAATGCACTATCGATCACTTACAGAATCGTAATCTTCAGTGCTAAAGCACCACTCAAAAGCCAAGCGCAGGGCACCAGCTCATTCACGAGCGCTTAACAGACGTTGACGAAAAATTTAAGTACCTCACTGTTCACCTATGTTGTGCTTGTGAGTCTTTGGTATAGCTCCTGTTTAAGATCCATCAAAACTATAATTATGCATGTGTAGCATCACCATCTAATGACCAAGCATACATCGAAGATGCTGAATAATTCTGAGTGAAGGACTTGCTCAAGGTCCCCAAACAGTAACCGCCTCAGGGGTGGAAGTCGAACCCGTGCTCTCCGCATTACAAGGCGAGCGCTCTGACTAATCGGATACCGTGTCCAACAACATCCATGGCTTGCACACGTGTGTATATTTACATATATATATAGACATTTATAAAGAACCTTTCAAAGATGCTGTAACAAGATGCAACTTAATTAAGCTAAACAGAAATGTGTTGTAATATGCTAAATATGCAAAAGTAACTACCAATATTTGAGCCACTAAGGCATGTTGGTTGGTTTCTGTGTCATTTTAAAGAGGGTAAACATCGCCCTCTTCCTTTCACCGGGCTTGTGACTGGCACTACCACAGGTAGGATAGTGGCGCAGTTCACGGCATGTAAGTCAGCAGTCTTGCTAAATACAAGTTGTATGATGCATTCGAAAATAGCTGTAAGAACTGACCTATTTGCTTCATTCATTTCTCACGTGAAAACATTTTCTCCTTCTGGCCAAATGAAAATTAAACATAACAAATAAGAAAATAAATATAAACAACAAAACGAAATGCAAAAAAATCTAATCAATAAAACTTAAACAAATCAAAACACATTCCAGTAGACAGTCGGGAGAAAAGGATCTCCTCATTCAAGCCTCAAAGAAACCACCATTTTCAGCGTAAACACCAATGTTTCTTTCTTGTAATTGTAATTACTGGGTAGAAACCTCTAGTGTTAGTCATTCTTAAAAAGAAGCTACATACAGTAACTAGTTACTGGAAAGGAAAAAGTAACTAGTAACTGACTTTGAAAGAGTAACAAGTATTTTTAGTTATTATAAAGTGGGAATGTTAACTTGAATTTTCGATTCCCCCATAATGAAATTAGACTTTGAAACTGACGAATAAAAGGAAAAAGTTCAGAGACACGAGAACAAACGGTAGATCACTTGCCATCGGTTACAAGGTAACTAACACCAGCCGTGCACTACAGAAAAAACTTCATACAGAATCGGACCAGAGCAACTGAAATAACATTGACTCCAAGACAATGAAATTAAGAAAGTAAATTTTGAAAGTTTCAGAGTAGCAACCTTTTCGCTCGGCTTTAGCCTCGGATGGAAGATCGTTTCGCCTTCTTTGTTCATGAGGAATGAATAAACGGTTCCCCACTGATGACGGTTCAGGAAGTTCTCAATTTCATCAAGTGTTGCATCAATGCCAACGACACCGATTGTCCTAAACAAGCAAGTTCAACTACGTAAATAAGTGGGAACTTAATATTATTATTACTGCACACATTATTTATTGAGTGCCATTAATGAGCAAACATCAAATAATGGTGCTGAGCAAATGTGAGTGAAGGAATTGTTCCAGGTCCCTACACAGGAACTGTCTCTGGGGAGGATTGAACCAATACTGTCCTCGTTACAAGTGTAGCACTCAAACAATTGGCTAGCATGTCCTGTACCATGTGCAGTTAGTAAAGATAGGAATTTATTGCACTAATGCTTGCACAAAGTCAGTAATCAGATTCTAAAGCACGGAATTTACTTTCCATCTACTTTACTTCGTAAGAACTTACTTTCCATCTACTTTACTCAGGCATGGAATGGCGTGCGTCACAAGGAGACCAAGGCCCCAGGCGTCAAGATATGGGGAAGTCCAGAGACCGTTGCTGTTCTTGGAATTTCCCGAAAGAAACTCAAAGTAGTTGCTCATTTGCGAAATCAGGTTCTCCCCATTGATCAGTTTTCGAAAACTTCCACGGTGGCCGCACGCCAGTCGACCTGGAAAAGCTTCTCCATCGTCGACGACGAGGTAACTAAACAGTCGCGCCTAAAAGAAACAAAATACACAGAATCAGATCAGATCTAAAAAATCTCTCTCTCTGCCTCTGTCTGTCAATCTTTCTACCCATTATCTGTCTCTCTTCTGTCTGTCTGCCTGTCTCTTTATCTCTGTCTGTCTGTCTACATCTAGTCTCACAATTATTTTCTGAGAGAGAGAGAGAGACAGAGAAAGACAGACAGACAGAAACAGAGAGATAGGATCTTGAGTGGCACATTCTAATAAATGACACTCATGTCATATTGATGTTTTCAGCGTATCTTCCGTGTAGCAGAAAATATTCTAAATTTATAAGTTCAGCTAGTAATAAAATTTAACTTTCTGGATTTGGTTGCCTAACATCTTACTTGAACTCTTTCATCTTTCTTTACTTCTATTCCATAAGCGATTGAAAACCATTTTGCTCAATCCTTGTTTTCCGGCGTTAGGTCTGGAGCACCTCTGATGAATTTCTCTCGAAAAGGCGCTATATAAATCTGATCACATGTTCATTCATTATCATCATCAGTTCCTGACGCCAGCCATTTGGCGGCGATGGGTATAAATAAACGACCTCCATCTTGCATGTAGGCTAGTGCATTGTGTTGGATTCAGTCAACTAGCATTCTCTCTACATGTTCATGTCCGCTAAACATTAATACAACTAAAATTCTCAAAACTAACTACGTAGAACGTGTGCAGTGGGAGGTGTTTGTAGCGAGCATTTTTGAGGTCATCTTCCGAAGTCTCTTCATGATCAGCACCCACGATCCGGATATTTGAGACCGGATTTTTCACATCCTTTAAAAGAAACACAGTCACATGAAAGAAATGGGCAACAACAAAAAAATGGACGAAAACTTAGGTTACATATAGAATTTACATATAGGCCTATTTGATCTAACCTAAGGACACAATTACGGAAGGCGGTAAGTACCTTTGACCGCTTGTTCTTTGCATCCACGAGTTCCCAGACTTTAGTCCAGTTGTACTTGCAGATGGGACCTGGGACATAACCGCTCCGTGTGTAGTATCCTGTAACAAGAACAGCAGTCCATTAAGCTTTGAGCCCTGAGGCAGCCATGGGTATGAAGTCATAGTGAATTCATTTTCTCAGCCTCGGCATGTGAGGGCGGGTTGCCAGTCCTCTCCCTCGCCGTCTCATCTTCCACCTGACAGTGCACTGTAAATGTACTCATTACAGCTGAGTACACTAGGGTGCAGGTAGAGCAGAAATCTCTAACCAAATTTCTGCCCCAGTGGGAATTTGAAACCCCGATCACTTGAGTGACAGTCCAGCATGCCAACCACTACACTATCAAGCACTCTTTAGCCTTCAAACATTGCGTAAACAAGATTTGAAGTAGCACCTTCAGCTTTGTAGAATGGGTAAATCCATCCACAGTCGAGGCAATAGCTGATGTTGTACAACAATCAATAGAATCCAATCCTACAAGATCACTTTGTAGATCATTTTTTCATAAAATAAGGTATCCTACCTCACCCAGGAGATACCTTTCAGTGCTAGGCTAACTTACCTTACCTGACCGAGGTAACATACTTAACATATGTCGAGGACTTACCTTTTCTAACACTACCCTCCTTGACCTTACCTAACCTAGATAACTTCCCTTACCCACAAGATACCTCATCTAACTTGATACCCCATCTTACCTTACCCAGGGACACCTTGTAGTAATTGTTTAACTTTAATACCTTACTTAACTGAGGTAACTTACCGGTAACTTACTTTACCTAGGCCTCATCTCATCTAACATTACCTTACCTGACATTACCAAAACTAGGTAACTTACTTTACCCACGAGATACCTCGCACAAATTGGTATCTTACCCCACATATACCAGTAGGACAACTTATACTGCTTAGGCAACTTAACAAACCGAGGTAACTAATGTTACTTTTTTATGTAGTTGACTCTAAACTATCCAGCATTACCTTACCTGGCATTACCTATAACGAGGTAATTCAGGTAACCTGCCTACCTGGTCCGCATCGCACCTTCTCCCCATCCGTATCCCTTCCATCAGTGACGAAGACGATGACCGCCTGACAACCAGTTTTCATCTTACCATTCAGAAGGTCAAAGGCCATTTCGAAGCCCTTCCTACGCAAATAGTAACAGCAACAAACGGATAAGAATCACCCCTGCTCCCTTCACACTAATGGATATCACACTTGTTGGTATGAGGTAGCCATGGATATGAAGCGTCAGCGACTTCATTTTCTCAGCCTCAGCATATGCATGTTTCCTGAAATGCGGTACCTCGCCAGAACAGCCCAGAACAAATCAGCCCCGACAAAACGGCCCCGATGATATATAGTTTCCGTCAAAATGGCCTCGACAAAACAGCCTCGTCAAATTGGCCCCTTCATACATGACTGGGGCTGATTCGACGGGGGCCGATATGATAGGGGCTGATATGACAGGGCGTACATACGTATGTACATATGTATATACAATACGGACATACATACATGTTATACATACATACATGCGGTGTTTACTGTGAGAGGCGCTTTATAAATACACAGTGTTTAGTTCTCGTTTGCTGTCCAAGCTTTGAAATTCACTGCCAATTCTAACCGATTGGCTAGTTCTTCAATGTTATTCAGGTTTAAGCATAAGACATATTTGTATCAACTTCCCTTCAACCATATCACAGAGTCTGCATGGGATGGAGGGCGGTTAAAACTAAACTCAATGAGGTACAATCGAGAGCGCTTACTCAAGTTCGCTCGTTCCTCCCGGTTTCAGTTTGTAGATCTTCTCGATGAGGTCCTTGCGATGTGACATCGTCGCCTGAACCAAATGATCCTGCTGACAGCTCAACACGTCCGTCGAATAGTAGTGCCACCTGGAGAATTTTAATATTATTATATATTATTTTCTATTATTATTATAATTTATTATTATTGTAATTATTAATATTGTTCATTATTGTTGTTATTACTATTATTATTATTATTAATCATTTATTAAATACCATTACCTAAAAACCAAGCATAAATCGATGGCGCTGAGCAATTGTGAGCAAAGCACTTGCTCAAGTTCTCTACAAAGTAACCATTTCAGGGAAGAGGTTCAAACGTTCAACCTGCACAGCCCTTGTATAACATAACCTCAACAAAACACAAACATGTTATGACACAAACTTCTTCATAAGCACGAGAACTACCCCACCTCTAAACAGTTTAAGTCTAACAAGCTCCAACAACCACTATTAAATCGCCAAGTCCAAACCAGCTAACATATGGCAATGGTGGGAATAACATTCCACCACATCGATCCAATCTTGAGACTTTAGCTTCAAGGAACTGCCTAAATTGTAACATGTTGCATCCTGTCAATGTGATTGCGTAATGAACGAATATACAATACAATACAATACAACTAAAAACGCAAAGTGGTTATAACGTGGTATATTCTGGGGCTGCAAACAAAAGTAAACAGCACAATAGCTAACATTAGCTGAATTGACCTAATGGAAATATGAGAAACAATTAGAACAGAGATGAATAAACTGGTTTGACTGACTTGCCGACATCGTCCCAGTGACTGGCTCTGGCGCAGATGACGTTGACGTAGTCCTGACGCGTCAACGTGTTGATGACCGTCTTTGCAACCGCCTGTGCTATTCGAAACTTCTCGTTGTCCAACATCGACAAACTACATGATTCACAATGAACAGCAAATTTTATATAATATAAGAATGACCCAAAATCAAATCTAAGCTAATGAATTCTATAGAACCGTTACCATCAATGGATCACAATGCACACAATAATGCACATCATAATGCACAAAGCATCAGTGGTTGCTCTGTGCACTAGAAAAGCCAGGTCGAAACCCAACAGGTCAGAAAATATATTATTTTAAATAATTTAAATAATTTTACATTATTTTACATCGTTTTAATTATTTTACATCATTTTACGCTACATCAGTGACGTTGTAATGTGGTATGTTTACAACAAGTGCTTGCCTGCAGTCGAGAATGATGATGACGTCCTTGGGTCCACTGGTTGCGGCAATGTACCACGGCCTCATGCGTGCATCGTAGTCATTGTAGAATCCGGCAAAGTTCGTGTCCCACTCGCGACCCGGGTAAAATCGGACCATGCCAGTCGTCGACCCGAAATACTGCCACCTGTTGACAGAAATAGACGAAAACAATGCCGACAATGTGAATTCCCTTTGGTCCTTGGTCTCGGTCTAAAATGTGACATCACACCACGTAAGATCACATCACATAATTAGAACAATATCACATCAGTCGCAAGATTTGAATCAAACAACATAATGTCAAATGAAATTCCACACAATCAAATCACTTAACATTTCCCCTTTCCAATGATGATATCGCACCAATCACATGCAAAGCAATAAGAGCAGGAGGGCACCTGAGCTGTGGATCGTCCTTGGCATTCTGCTTGAAAACCGACTCCAGTCCGATCGTCCATGCAACAGTCTCGATCATCGTTTTGTCGTTCCGTGGCACCTCGTCTGAAATCTTGACTGCCGATGACGTCAGACTAACCGGTTGCTTGAAGTATCTTGAACCACACAACAATCCCCAGGTCACAATTCAATCAACAGATACTTTAGTTTTCATTCAACAAATTTTCAAATGCTATTATCAATGTGATTATTATTAAGACACATTATTAACATAGTAAGCGCCACCATCTAATGACCAAGCATCAATCGATAGCACTGAGCAATTGTGAGTGAAGGATTTGCTCAAGGTCTCTACACAGAAACCGTCTCAGAGGAGGAGGCTAGAACCCGTACTCTCCGCGTTACAAGGCGAGTGCTCTAACCAATTGGCTACATGTCCCACCTGCTGACTTGTCTAGTTACCTTAGTACTGCTGGATAACTTAACTGATGAACTTTCCTGTTCTCACAGACATTTATCATCACTAGACTAGTTTAGTCAGCTTCTCTGATTACTTTCTCTGGAAGCAGCTATAAAAACAAATCATAGGCATTCTCTACTGGCTAGCAATTCATCGCTGGTTTCAAGGTACGACGCAAGGCAGACGTGTTTAATCACCACCTATCTAGCACTCAAACAAAACTAAATGTACTACAACAAAAATGCAAAAGAAAACAACAAAACTAGACATGATAGGGTTGAGAAACAAAGGGTACAATCTTACGGACTAAAGTGAAGGTCATCTGGAAATCTCGACGGAATATCTGAGTCCCTGTAGACGGCCTTGGACAGATCGTACAGCATCTTCACTCCACCTGTCCCGTTGGACAGGACCATTATGTCGTACAACTCCACCACTTTTTCGGCCAACCTCTGAAGCAGCAAAAACAGGTTGCAATACAGCATCTGTTCAGGAATACAGTTCCGTTCACGATTTAAAAGACACTCGAAATTCTGTCCATTATTTAATTCCTATCATTATTATTACTTAGAAATTTCTACAGCACTGGTGTTTCATGCACAGGGCATCAACAGGTGGCACACCAAAACCAAGCCGTAATCGGGTCAACAACTAGAAGACCTGTCCACAACAATGACAGAGAGGCAGTCTTTGGTGGATGATCAGTTTGAGAGAGGTAAGTCTTAATCGAGAACGAAACGACATAAGAGACTGAGCAGAACGAACAGACACAGGGACAGAGTTACAAACTCTAGGTCTAGCAACCGAAAAGCTTGTTCACCAAGAACAGTTCTAATTTTAGGTATGACCAGAGAAAGACAATCAGATGACCTATTTGAATAACGATACCTATGGATAATAAAGACTGATTTAAAATATTCTGGCAGATAGCCAAAAAATAGTCAAGCTTAAAATTAAGACTGTTTGTGTGCTAAAAACGCACCATTTAAGATTACTGAAGACAGGCTCACCAAGCCCCCTACCAGACTCCTACACCAATTTTGCTCCGACGCCATCAGAACCCTGGCCCACCAATTGCTGAAAAATATTGGCACTGGCCGCCATTAAAAAAGCTTTGACACCCTGTGCTACATAAACTGTCAAAATTACATTACAATCATAATTAATTATCTGTTGAATATGTTTTTTTCCGAGCTGACCTGTGCAGCCTTGCGCTTCTTGCTGAAGTAATCCCCAAGGCTGTCCTTGACCTGTTGAACGAGAAGATTGCCATTCTTCTCCTCATACGTGTAGTTGGCCTTATCGAACAGACTCTGCGTAAACTCGCGCTTGATCGCATCGCTTGCTAGCTGCAGTCATCCAACATTTTTTTAAATCAAATATCCAGACATTAATGAAGCATTTCTCAAAATCAGTTATAAAGTTCACTAAAGATATATGGTAGACGATTGGTTAGAGTGCTCGCTTTGTATTGCGGAGGGTACAGGTTCGAGTCGCCTCCCAAGATGCAGGGCGGGCCCTATCCCAAATGGTGCCCCAGCCAAAGCATACATTTGGCGCCATCTGACCCTCCCATTCCACAGCCCAAAAAGTGAAAAACATAAAACTCTTAAAACACGTACTGGCGCTCTATGCAAATAGTACTCAAGTAACTGGCGAACTATGGAAATGTTCAATATACTACAAACTGCACATGTAACGAATTAAACTCTATGTTGCTTTTTCAAGGCATGACCACATTGCATCAGTCTGTATACCTAGCCTCTAAGAAATGCAGTCTATGACTATGGTTCTGACCTGTAGAATGTAGTTCTGTATGAGCATCGCCCAATTCTGTACGTCTCCAGTCAGAGACCCCGTGTCCTCCACCGGGTCAAAACTGGAGAAACTGATAGAGTGTGGAAATTGGCCGATGCAGCACACAACGATGAGAAGGGACACACGAGATGAAGGAGGCATAGTTCAGGTTGAATTCCTCAAAGGAAGTGGCACGCCTGACGCGTACTGACTGCGACAACTAGTAGGACAAAACAATCGTTGCACAGTTTTACATTTCTCGTTTACTCTCAGAAGTGCTTGAGAAATTCTTGCACTCATTTGACCATGCCTACAGAAGACACATACATCTTTAAAAATTGTAACTCTGCAACATTTGTAATATAATCTATGAAATTATATAGCGCCTATGTCATGTTCAAGGCATCCCTTTCCCTCATGCGTAACTGCCTTGTTGGGGTGGCCCCATCCTACCTGAGGTCTTTTTGCACCTTTGTCTCATCCTTACCTGCGAGAGCCTTCTTCGACCCGTGGCCTTTATGGTTGTCCCACGCATGTGCTCTGCCCATGTTGGCCATTCAGCTTGGAACTCTCTCCCCAGTCTCTTCTACTAGCCCTCTCACCTACCCAGTTCCTGAGACACCTCAAGACTTTTTTGTTCGCTGACGCAGGCACTAACACAGGTCGAGAGCGCTGTTGATTTATGAGCGGCGCTATATAAGTGTTCAGTTACAATTACAAGTAAAAAGTTGGTCGATACTATATGCAGTCGTTGTGCAAGACATATTCCAGGTATGTATGTATGAGCACTTGTTATAGCGCCCCTTCAAGATTTCTACTCAGAGGCGCTCCCGACTACTGCGCGGACACTGAATCTGAGTTTCACGCCGAAGCGCATGAGAAATTGCGAGTGAAGGACTTGCCCAGGGTCCCTACGCGGCGGCTTGAGGTGGATTTGAACCCGCAACCCTCCGGCTGCAAGGCACAGGTGAGCCCCAGAAGTGAGTCCAAGACGACAAACAACAGCCCACGGAGAATTGAGGCCTTTAACCGGCACGCCTAAAAATACAGCGCTATAAAAATTCGGACACCATTACTTCTGTGCAAAACAAACCTCTAAATAAATTTACGCTAATTCGGCATGATGGACCAATGATCGCAATAAGGTTAGAGCACCATAAAAAATATTTATCAGCTCTATTAATAATTTATTACTGTCGTTATACGAGACCACGTAACGAAACATCAATCAAAGCGTCATTAACAACTTGCTTTGCATACTTAATTTAAATTCATAGCCCTAATGAATATTCATCAAGTGTATTTACATTCGATTGGTCAGTTGTGACCATAGAGATGTATAATATATAAATATATCAGCGCCTTGTAATCAAAGACCTTACGTATAAATGGCCATTTATGGTCTTTGTTTGTAATAGATAGCTGTGAAATATATCACGTATACATAATATATATATATATTCGTTTAATTGAAAAACACAATCTGACAAAAACGCAGAAATGTTTACATAAGAGATTGAATAGAAAATAAAACACAGAAGTAATAATAATGTATAGTAATAATAATGTAATAATAAAGTAGCGGTAGCCATAAACAGGCGCCCAGTCCTGGTGTAGGACTAGCAAGCAACCTGGAAGGCGCCATCGGTCAGGTTGATGATGTTAAGTGATGTTAATTTGTCACCATTGAGGTGTAATTCATCGACGTATAATAATAATATCTTACTCTTTAATGAAGCGCCTAACAAACGCACTGCGCGGTACATGTACATGTTATGACGATTAAACAATTCACAAGAACACAAATCAACAAAGTTGCAGCCATGCAAGGCGCTAGCTCATTATACTTCTGCTGCCACCTAGGGAATGAAGGTATCAGCTAAACCCAGGGCCTTACGGGAATCGAACCGGGTCCGTGAAAAGAGTGTTATCCATTATGCTGCCCCACCCTCTCCCAAATATAATATCTACGTCGATGGTGTAGGCCTAATGTTAGCAATTTTAAAGAGGCAACCAATAATTCGCCGTAATCATCCCTTCATAAAAAACCGATGTCACCCATCGTTGATATCACCCATCGTTATCTATTCTGTGATTTAGGCTACTTTTACATTGAACGAAAACGCCTCTGGCAGTCAAAACCTGTTAACATGTATTCTACCTATGTAGGCCTACTTGTCGGTGGTGGATAAACTAATGCGTCGGCTCTTCGAGCAGGTGCGATACAGGTTCGACTTGTAAGTAAGTAAGCAAGTAGGCTACTTGAGTAAATAGTGCCTCGGCAGAGTTATTTCGTAATTCAGAAGAGTCTGTCGTTCTTATTGAAGCATAATATTTCATGATTCTCAGCTTCAATAGGAGCGTTTCCTCTGGATCACGTGACAATGTTTACGCAAGTCAAAACAGATTTCAAAATGCCGTCGACTTGTGTGAAAGATTGTACGAACAGACATAGAAACGGTGAAGAAATTAAATTTGATCGGTTTCCTATTGGACGAAAGCGAGAGGAGAAGCTGAGTATTATAAATGGGTTACAGCAGTAAATCGCAAGGAATGGCGACCTGCATGGCGCCTTCATTTGGTCGCCATTCCTTGCCAGTTACTGCTGTAGGCTGAGAAAACTGAAGGCGCTAAAATTTCGTATGCCGAGAAAACTGAAGGCACTAAACTTTTGTATGCTGAGGCCGAGAAAGTGAAGGCGCTTAATTAAGCTTCGTATGCCGAGGTCGAGAAAACAGAAGGCGCTTTGTATGCCGAGAAAACTGAAGGCGCTTTGTATGCCGAGGCCGAGAAAACTGAAGGCGCTAAAATTTTATATGCCGAGGCCGTGAAAACTGAAGACGCTAATATTTCGTATGCCGAGGCCGCGAAAACTGAAGGCGCTTTGAATGCCGAGCCCGAGAAAACTAAAGGCGCTTTGTATGCCGAGGTCGAGAAAACTGAAGGCGCTTTGTATGACGAGGTCGAGAAAAGTGAAGGCGCTTTGTATGCCGAGGCCGAGAAAACGGAAGGCGCTAAAATTTTGTATGCCGAGTAGTGTTGTTTTCGTTTTGCCTTGAGTTTTAGTTTCAGTTATTATTAGTTTTACAGGCTAGGTGTTTTAGTTATTATTAGTTTTAGTTATTTCACCAAGTTTTAGTTTTAGTTAATAGAAACTGACACTTCCTGGTTACAGTTTTAGTTTCAGTTATTCGTTCACTGATATTTAGCCATCAACAATGTATATCAAATTACTGTAAAAAGGCAACAGCGACCATTATTCTTGCACTATGACGACATGCCGTGTATCAAACATGATAATATAATGTCCTTTTAATGATTAATGTAGTAAAAATTTCTTTTTGAGTTTTATGTGATTCCTCGATTTTTCGCCCTTATGTACAAAGACAATGATCAATCAATGAATACTTTATTGTTCACCAAACAATTCACATTCAGCAATTAGATAGGCATGACAATCCAGTGACAATGGGAAGACACAAAGGAACAACAGGTTCCACAGTTCCACTAACAGCTTGAATATTCAAGGACGCCAGGTTTTCGTTCTCTGTTTTCGTTTTCGTTAGATGTTTTAGTTATTATTAGTTTTGACTGTTTTAGTTTCAGTTATCGTTTTTGGCCGGTTCCGCGAGTTTTAGTTATTATTAGTTTTAGTTATTTCACCAAGTTTTAGTTTTAGTTCCACTAACAGCTTCAATATATAACCCTGAGTTTTCGTTAACGAAGGTTTTCGTTTTAGTTTTCGTTACCGAAAACAACACTAATGCCGAGGCCGAGAAAACTGAAAAAGCTTTGAATGCCGAGGTCGAGAAAACTGAAGGCGCTTTGTATGCCGAGGTCGAGAAAACTGAAGGCGCTTTGTATGCCGAGGCCGAGAAAACTGAAGGCGCTAAAATTTTAAATGCCGAGGTCGAGAAAACTGAAGGCGATAAAATTTTGAATGCCGAGGCCGAGAAAACTGAAGGCGCTCTGAATGCCGAGGTCGAGAAAATTGAGGGCGCTAAAATTTTGTATGCCGAGGCCGAGAAAACTGAAGGCGGCTGGTATACCGAGGCCGAGAAAACTGAAGGCGGTTGGTATACCGAGGCCGAGAAAACTGAAGGCGGCTTTGAATGCCGAGGCCGAGAAAACTGAAGGCGCTTTGAATGCCGAGGTCGAGAAAATTGAGGGCGCTAAAATTTTGAATGCCGAGGTCGAGAAAACTAAAGGCGCTTTGAATGCCGAGGTCGAGAAAATTGAGGGCGCTAAAATTTTGAAGGCCGAGGCCGAGAAAACTGAAGGCGCTAAAATTTTGTATGCCGAGGCCGAGAAAACTGAAGGCGGTTGGTATACCGAGGCCGAGAAAACTGAAGGCGGTTTGAATGCCGAGGTCGAGAAATCTGAAGGCGGTTGGTATACCGAGGCCGAGAAAACTGAAGGCGCTTTGAATGCCGAGGTCGAGAAAATTGAAGGCGCTAAAATTTTGAATGCCGAGGCCGAGAAAACTGAAGGCGGTTGGTATACCGAGGCCGAGAAAACTGAAGGCGGTTGGTATACCGAGGCCGAGAAAACTGAAGGCGCTTTGAATGCCGAGGTCGAGAAAACTGAAGGCGGTTTGAATGCCGAGGTCGAGAAAATTGAGGGCGCTAAAATTTTGAATGCCGAGGCCGAGAAAACTGAGGGCGGTTGGTATACCGAGGCCGAGAAAACTGAAGGCGGTTTGAATGCCGAGGCCGAGAAAACTGAAGGCGGTTTGAATGCCGAGGTCGAGAAAACTGAAGGCGGTTGGTATACCGAGGCCGAGAAAACTGAAGGCGCTTTGAATGCCGAGGTCGAGAAAATTGAGGGCGCTAAAATTTTGAATGCCGAGGTCGAGAAAACTGAAGGCGGTTTGAATGCCGAGGTCGAGAAAACTGAAGGCGGTTTGAATGCCGAGGTCGAGAAAATTGAGGGCGCTAAAATTTTGAATGCCGAGGCCGAGAAAACTGAAGGCGCTAATATTTTGTATACCGAGGCCGAGAAAACTGAAGGCGGTTGGTATACCGAGGCCGAGAAAACTGAAGGCGGTTTGAATGCCGAGGCCGAGAAAACTGAAGGCGGTTTGAATGCCGAGGTCGAAAAACTGAAGGCGGTTGGTATACCGAGGCCGAGAAAATTGAGGGCGCTAAAATTTTGAATGCCGAGGCCGAGAAAACTGAAGGCGGTTGGTATACCGAGGCCGAGAAAACTGAAGGCGGTTTTGAATGCCGAGGTCGAGAAAACTGAAGGCGGTTGGTATACCGAGGCCGAGAAAACTGAAGGCGCTTTGAATGCCGAGGTCGAGAAAATTGAGGACGCTAAAATTTTGACTGCCGAGGCCGAGAAAACTGAAGGCGCTAAAATTTTGTATGCCGAGGCCGAGAAAACTGAAGGCGCTTTGAATGCCGAGGTCGAGAAAATTGAGGGCGCTAAAATTTTGAATGCCGAGGCCGAGAAAACTGAAGGCGGTTGGTATACCGAGGCCGAGAAAACTGAAGGCGGTTTGAATGCCGAGGTCGAGAAAACTGAAGGCGGTTGGTATACCGAGGCCGAGAAAACTGAAGGCGCTTTGAATGCCGAGGTCGAGAAAATTGAGAGCGCTAAAATTTTGAATGCCGAGGCCGAGAAAACTGAAGGCGATTGGTATACCGAGGCCGAGAAAACTGAAGGCGGTTTGAATGCCGAGGTCGAGAAAACTGAAGGCGGTTGGTATACCGAGGCCGAGAAAACTGAAGGCGCATTGAATGCCGAGGCCGAGAAAATTGAGGGCGCTAAAATTTTGAATGCCGAGGCCGAGAAAACTGAAGGCGCTAAAATTTTGTATGCCGAGGCCGAGAAAACTGAAGGCGGTTGATATACCGAGGCCGAGAAAACTGAAGGCGGTTTGAATGCCGAGGCCGAGAAAACTGAAGGCGCTTTGAATGCCGAGGCCGAGAAAATTGAGGGCGCTAAAATTTTGAATGCCGAGGCCGAGAAAACTGAAGGCGGTGTGAATGCCGAGGCCGAGAGGCCGAAAAAACTGAAGGCGGTGTGAATGCCGAGGCCGAGAAAACTGAAGGCGCTTTGAATGCCGAGGTCGAGAAAACTGAAGGCGCTAAAATTTTGAATGCCGAGGTCGAGAAAACTGAAGGCGCTAAAATTTTGTATACCGAGGCCGAGAAAACCGAAGGCGCTAAAATTTTGAATGCCGAGGTCGAGAAAACTGAAGGCGGTTGGTATACCGAGGCCGAGAAAACTGAAGGCGCTAAAACTTCGTATGCCTACGTGACTTAGACTGTGGTCACTTGGTGGACTGTGGCGGTGTGATAATAACTATGGACTAATTAAGTACCTGGGGCAAAAATAATACTTGCCACAATTGGATATGTAGCCGTTACAGATGTTATGAACGGTCTCCAGACATTTATATTTGCCTCTTACAATAATAACACCTGAGGGATTATAGATACCTCGGGTAAAGAAAACATATAAATAAATACCATGTTTGGTGAAGGAAAGATTATTATCATTTTAAATAATAATAATCTTTCCTTCACCAAATATGGTAGCACAGTAACAAGCGAAAAACAGGGATACAACATTCTCAGGACAGTAGACCTAAAAATACAATTAATACAAATTATACTATGTTTACTAGTGTTCACTAAACATTTCGAAACAGCCAGCAACCCTTGATGTTAGTTAGGTTCCTATGTCGACACGGCAGTGGCTGACCTTCAAGATTTTGCATGCCATTGGTGTAGGTGTTGTTCAGCGTGTTCAGTTCACTGTTACGGAGGTTCACAGCCTCCATTCCGTACAGCAAGAATGGTTTGCAGTGCGCATAACAAGAAGCAGTTAATACTGGCTCAATGAATTCGCAACATTTGCTATACAAAAGGTTGAATGTCGACACAAAAAGTCCAGCACATGTGAAAAATCATGGCAAATGGCAAAATTCACGCTTTTCATGAATTCGTGATTTTCGTCTATCCCTAATATTAATGCACCCTCAGAATAATGATCAAAGTGCTTGATCAAAAATCCTAACTGCACAAACTAGAATGATCAATCAGGCAACATGTTATCCCATCCGACATAGGCTGCACACGAGCTGTACCGACTAAACTGCCATACGCGTAATCGGGCCGATTATTAGAACAATTGGTATAATCGGGTATCGGCAGAAATAATCGGTGCCGATGTCAAAATTGTGTCATAATTTTACTTGAATTATTGCATATTCCAAGTTTTTCATCGATTTCATCTATCATTTTACGTCCCTTATTATTTACGCATTAAAACATATCGTTAACAACTACAAAACTTAATTTAAACGTCTACCCTTATAGTTGTGATGATAGATTACTGGTTTATGTTTCGGAACAGAACATTTTGACTAAACAAATAATGAAATATTCGGTCTCATAAATTTGGTATTGGCAGTTTAATAATCAGCAATATGCAGTATCAGCAAAAAGCGATATCGGTACAGCTCTACTGCACACATGCTATACCAACTTATGAGTCTGCACAAAAACACATGAGAGATTGATCTATCCATTAACTTGCTGAATAATGCATAGCGACTGACTCTATCAAAAGCTTTGGACATGTCAAAAGCACAGGTTTACATTAGATTAATAAACGTAATCAACTACTGATCTGACAGCAAGCAACGCATAAGAACAGCCAGAGCCATGTTTGAAACCAAACTGCAGGTCTGATGCTGAATAACTGATGAGTTATTTTCGACATGTTGTTATGGTGAACGTTTGACTCTCCATGACGCCGACATTCTCTTCGATACGAGCAATCTTTGAACCACTCGACGATTCAAAATAGACTGTTGGTAGCCGACGAGTGAACGCAAACACAGTTTATTCCTCTTTCTTTGCAAGCGACAATCGCGGATCATCTGTAAGAAGGCATCAGATAAGTTGATTCAAATAATACACATCTTAGATAAAAATACTGTTCATATGCAGTTAGGAATTGATTGTATTTGTTGTTTGAACTACTGGATTCACTTTAATATAATCAACAAAACTACAAATGTCTGGTGTCTATGTGAACATGACTACTTTGTGTAATGAGGTTACTTTCTTCAGACACATACGACGAGGCAAAATAACTATCGAAATATGGGCATTACAGTAGATACATTGCCATGCACATGCAACTGGTTGAACAATAGTTCTAAGGGATAGAAAGCACAGTCTATAGGATGAGCATGCTCTGCCTCTATCTGATCTAAGCCCGGGGCTTTAACACACTTCATTTTACAGCTGCACTAGCCAGCCACCTCTAAAGATACCGTGCTGTATTCACATGCTGAACCTAGCAAGAAGTTTATTTCCCAGTTCTTGGTTGTGTTTTTAATTATTTACACTGGTCAACAATTAAAAACTTTTTTTCGTAACATTGGTCGAATGGCTGTTTTTATACTAATTTTGGGGTGCTGAATCCAAATACGGCCATCTAAATCCTGCAGCATGTACCGTTTTTTTTTGTTATAGCCCTTATGATATAGCTGTTAAGAATAAAAATATGGGTTTCCAAAGAGTTTAACAATCATGATTGTTCTCATAAAATTGCATTTTTTCATGATTTGTTTTACAAACATCATGTTTATCGACTATTTTAAAGTTGATATATACACATTTTCAATAATAATAATGAAAAACATGAAAAAAGATTACTCTTTTGCACAGTTACACCTGCCAGCTGTTCATATCTGCCTTTTATGTTGTTGTATTCTTAACAACTATATCATATTAGTCCTATGACCAAAATACGGTACGTGCTGCAGGTTTTTAATGGCCGTATTTGGATTCAGCACCCCAAAATTAGTATAGAAACAGCCATTTGACCAATGTTATAAAAAAAGTTTCTATTTGTTGACCAGTGAATTATGAACAATTAACAAATCTCTACAAAAATGACAGTTATTTGACTAAAAATGACCTATAACATATAAATGTGACATGATGGAATTTTTTACAGCCCAGATCTGAAATCAGCAGCCAAAAATTAATGAATGGCAGCCAAAACAGTTCATGTTATACAAAATTTCTATAATAATTATGAGCAATTAACAAATCTCTACAAAAATGACATTTATTTGACATAAAAATGTGACATGATGAAATTTTTTACAGCTTAGATCTGAAATCAGCAGCCCAAAATGAGTAAAAGGCAGCCAACACAGTTAATCTTATAGAAACTTTCTATAATAATTATGAGCAATTAAAGAATCTCTGCAAAAATGACATTTATTTGACTAAAAATGACCTATAACAAAAAAAATTTGCTGGCCATTTTTACAGCCCAGATCTGAAATCAGCAGCCAAAAATGAGTAAAAGGCAGCCAACACAGTTCATGTTATAAAAATCATTTTATAATATGACTATTGAATTAAAAATCTCTACAAAAATGACATTTATTTGACTAAAAATGACCTATAACAAAAAAATGTGACGTGATGGCCTTTTTGCAGCCCAGATCTGAAATCAGCATCCAAAATTGAGTAAAAGGCAGCCAACATAGTTCATGTTGCCGAAACCTTGTTGACTTGTGTTATTGGAGAAGCATGCATTTTTAAAATTGATGGCAATGTTACTGGGTTCAGTAAAGTCGTCCACTGCAACAGAAAGTTTGCGTTTACTTTTAAACTTGCCTTCTCATGCAGTGGTATCTTTTGACAGTACTTAAATAATTGTGCAAATCATCAGAAATGTGGTCATCCTCTGCTGCAACAACATATTGGTCATGATCATCATGTTCGTCATCACTTTCATTATCATCATCATCGTAATCATCACAGTATATGGTACAGAGTATCTCTATCTCTTGTCTGTCCATCTCTTGCTCTCTTTCTCTGTCTGTATGTCTCTATCTTTCTTTCTTTCCATCTCTTTCTGTTTATAATGTCACTTTGTCATATATATATACAGCTTGTCATATATATATACAGCAATATACAGTTTGTCATATATATATATATATATATATATATATATATATATATATATGTCTTTTATAATATATATTCATTCATTCATTTCATTTCAGATATTTATATAGCGCCCCTTCAAGATTTCTACTCAGAGGCGCTCCCGACTACAGTGCGGACACTGAATCGCATGTGAAGGACTTGCCCAGGGTCCCTACGCGTGGCTTGAGGTAGATTCGAACCCGCAACCCTCCGGCTGCAAGGCACCAAACATACCCCTTGAGGTGGATTCGAACCCGCAACCCTCCGGCTGCAAGGCACCGAACATACCCCTACACCACCCCCCACAATATATATTATATAAAATATGTATTAAGCACCTACCTTATACAATGTACTGTATTACAAACGACCTTGTCTGACCTTTCGCCCGAGTCTTGTGCATGGTAGTAGACCTACCTAATCTCTACTTGTAAGCTAGTTAAGTATTGTTGTTTTATATTGTATATTCACTCAACAGAGTTGAGCAACTGTTTCAGTTTCGCTTTCCTTTTCTTGTTTTCCTGTTTTTGGTTCATTTAGTTTCTTTTCTGTTTTTTTACTTTAACATTCACTTGGTCACTGCAAGTATGTTTTCAATTATAATCTTTCTTTAAAGGCCACCATTAATTTTCTAATGTAATCTGTAATTTGGTGTCCCTACTTAGCGGGATTCTTTATCCCTTTAGGGCCTCCTTTTTTGTAGCCGTGTTGAAATTTATATGTAAACCTGATGATTTTGTTAATTTGGTTGCAAAATAAACATGTTGATTGATTGATTGATATGTATGTAAGTGTATGTGTGACCTTGGTCAAGAAAGGGATCACTTGTCGGAAATGGACTTATTAACAGTTTCCATAAGGGTCATTGCATAATTACAAAACGCTCCAGGGCGGGTTTGAAAACATTACGAAACGTTAGGTGGGTGAGTTTGTGGAGCCGAACATTGCGTAGCACTTTTACCAACAGTTAAGTTATAGATTAATTTTAAATTAACATCGAATGACACCTCAGACACGAAGTGATCGAAGTTCAAACTTTATGCTATTGATTTAAAAGTTAGCTAAAACACGCAATAGTATAAATCAACACAAGCAGACACATCTGCCACCAGCAAAAGTTCAGATCAACATATCTGTGCTCCCGTTTGCGTAAACTGGAAAGCGCTGTTCTAATTGTTTGGATCTTTCATAGTTTTACCGTCGGAACAATGTGGTAATTCTCCTTGGATTCATGACCTCAAAGAACCACTTTAAAGAATATTTTACTTCGTGGTCACGAATTTCAAACATTTAAATTGATGCCCAACAAAAACTGAGCGATATTTGTATTAATAATTATCGAAGTGCTAAGACTAAGCAAATAATTAGTTCATCTTAATTTTGATTAATTATTATTAAGCAATTTAGTCAATGACACTTTTCAGCAGCATGTAAAACAGGTTACTCTTAACGTAAAACTTTAAAAAACAAAATTGCATTTCAAACATGACTATCATCTACATAAATAAAACGTTCTGTATATTTTAGGCCTACAGTCAAATTCTAATTCACATACTATATTAAATTTGCAATAAAATTATGAATTATTTGCCCATTCGCATAGTACATCTAAAATGACTTTTTGTAACAATAAATACGTAACACTGGGTTGGTGGGTCTAGGAAAACGTTACGAAGCGTTATAGGGTGTGTGGGTGAGTCAAAAACGGTCATTTTCGGTGTTGCATAATTATGCAATGACCCCTGAGCCTATACCACCAGAAAATCAGGCCAAAAATTTCAGAACGTTTGGTCCAATATTTATGCACATTTTAAAGAAAATATAAAGTACTTTTTTATGTACTTCTAAGCAGTTCCATCTTAACACCATTGTAGGCCCTGGGCAAAGCAATGGACTTGGGGCCTTTGTCCACCCACGGGCATACAAATTTAAATGGTCAATGAAATTAAGTCCATAGATGCATTGGTACTTTCAACATTCACTTTGTAATGAAATGAATGTTCAAACATAGAGAAACATATTGTAAAGCACAGATTAATCAACACAAACTAATGAACAATGAAACGTAAGCCTTGAGAAACAAAAATATTTCAACATAAAAAAATGATAACCACAGAGAGCCTCATAGAGATCTGGTAAAGTATGAGTTACTTATACTTAATCAATACAAACATAATTTGCAAAATTTCTTTGCAGAGAATGGACTTAAAACCAATGGTCTTTACGAAGTAATTTTCAATACACATGGGTGAAAGCCAGTTAAAACGCTGCTGCCCCACTGTGTAGGTCACGCACACAGTAATTTTTCTGATCTTTTTATTTGGAGCCCCTAGCGACTGCCCAGCGTGCCCAAGCCTTAAGACGGCACTGCCTTTAAGCACTTCTAAGAAACACGGCATTAAACTTTCCACCTAGGAAGTGAACGTAATACAGCAGAGAAGTTGGTGCTTGTAAAGAGGATTTACTAACTTGTTAAGATTCCGAGTTCCAGCGAGAGACCGAGGAGACGTCGAATGACCTCTTCATGACCTTTCTGTGTCACCTTCAACAGAGGACTTGACCCATCCTCTACAAAACAATTCCACACATGAGAATAAAGCCTCAGCCATCTCGCTAATGTATAAGGATGAAGTAATTTGCACGGAGAGGCAGCAGGAGAGAGGAAGTAAGGGAGTGGATTAGAGGACAGGGAGAGATGAAGAGGCAGATGGTGAGAAGAAAAGGAGCAAGGGAGAGTGGGAAGGAATGGACAGTGATGGGCACTAACTAATTTTTTAAAGTTAAACTATAACAATTTTTTAACTAAAATAAAAAAGTTTAACTAAAAGTTGGCAACTGATTTGGCAAATAAGTTAACTAAACTAAAAATATTTGGCTAAACTTTGTCCAACTTTTAACAAACTTTTTCACAAACATTTTCACGATGACAGAGGCTAAGTGAACAGTAATAAAGCACAGCGTCAATGACAATTTCACTTTCAAACTATGTAATGTGTACTAAGTAAGTAAGTATATTCTTTATTAACCAATTGCTAATCGCACTTTGGTGTACAGACATCTTTATAAACAAAGTTAAAAAGTATAAAGTTTCCTGACAAGCAACGTTTTTCGCATTGAGTAAGTTAGTGACAATATCCCTAGACTAGACTTGTAATAGTCTTAGTACAGTTCTGCAAGAAAATCATGAAGAAAGTTGCTATTAATAATGCAAACGATGATGCATCGTGCAATTACTTGACTCGACTAATAAAATAATAAAACCAGTTACTCATAACAATCATTGCTGATTTTGTTATTTAAACTTTCTAGCCAATAACTAAAAAATATTAGTTAAACTTTTTAGTTAATAACTAAAAAATATTAGTTAAAACTTTGGTTTTAACTAAACTAACTTAACTAAACTATTTTTATTTAGTTAAACTTCTGCCTTAACTAAAAACTTTAGTTAAACTAAAAGTTTCCAACTTTTTAGTTAATTTTTGCCCATCACTGGGCATGGGATAATAGTGGAATAACTGAGGACTCTAAAACGATATCTCGAATCGAAGAGCTCGAATCTCACCTGTCTATGAAGCGCAGTATGTGGATCTGATGGCCATCCGTTACTTCCGTCTCATCAGGAGCTGTGTCAAGTCCCTCCCGTATAAGGCAGCCAGAACGGCTGTCGTTTGCTTCGTCACCTCGCAGATCAAGTCTGCTTGCGGGAGAGCCAAAGCTACTTCTCGACAGACTGCAGTCGGTACTTAATACGGCGGTGAGACCGTGAGACTATCTGAAATAGGTGAAAATTCGATCATGTAATAATAATAATAATCTGGATTGATAAGAAGTCATTTTTTAAGAAATTGAAGTTGGATTGATGACACTAGTTATTTGCTAAAATAGAAGCTGGATTGACAAAGAAAGCGTGTAGTTTAGCGTCGTAAATGACTCGTTGGTCAGCGCTGGTCGAATACAATATTGACGAAAAGAATTGTTGCTAATAGAAGTGGGATTGATGAAAGTAATTTTATGTTAAATAGAAGTGGGATTGATTAAAACAATCTTGCTTAAATAGAAGCTGGATTCATTACTGTTATAATGAAAATCATTGAAATAATTAAATTCACTTCAATGTGTGATCTCTTGTCATACATACTCCCCGTCAACATGGGTGTTATTATTCGGACCCCTAAAGCGCAAGTTTACCGAAATTTCTTCCTTAACGGAAGCTGGATTGGTGATAGTTAATAATAATATCTAATAATATCTTTTCTTTAATAAGCGCCTGACAAACGCACTGCGCTGTACATTTACATGTTATGCAATTCAAATCTTAACTACTAACAGAACAGACAGCCTGCAATACAACGGCGCTAATAGCAGCCTACAAAGCATATCCGCCCAACGGGGCTCGAACTCGGTACCTCTCGGTCTCTATGCCAGTGTGTTATCCAATGCGCCACGGGCCCCCCCCAAATATCATGGACATTGGTGTAAACCATTGTCAAGTTGAAGACATTAAAATAAGTCGGCAACGTAAACTACGGTTTTACCTACGCGCATCTGACTATTCTCCGTGCGAGGTAACATCGGGTAAAATTTGGAGACATTCGCAGCAACTTAGTAAATCCGGACCTCTACCGCCCTTGTAACGGCATGGTTGTGTTATGGCGCCATAAAAATTGTCGTTATTATTATTATAATAATTATTATTATTATTATTATTATTATGGCACTGGCTACGGTACCGTCCGGACGGTACCGTTATTTCTTTTCTACGGTACCGTCCGCAAATAATCTATGGCCGATTGCACATTTCTATGGCGGGAAAGCCTAACCATCAATAGCGCAGTACTTAAGAGATGAACGAAACTAACCCTAACCCTGACCCTAACCGACCCTCACGACGCCTAATTTGACACTAAACGACCACACGAATACTAACCTGGCCCTAACCGACCCTCAAGTTGTCGGCCATAGAAAAATTCGACGCGAAGACAACAACTTAACGTGACAGGCTTTTGCCAATATTTATTTCAACCGGATGTACAGGCCATAGATATGTGCAATCGCCCACAGATTATTTGCGGACGGTACCGTAGAAAAGAAATAACGGTACCGTCCGGACGGTACCGTAGCCAGTTCGTATTATTATTACTACTACTACTTTCTCCACTCAAATAAATAATCATCACAAAGTTATTTCCTTTTAACTTAACTTTCGTTTTATTAAGAAAGCAACAACTTATTCCAACTGACCTTTACAGAGTAACAGTTTTCGCTCAACTGATCTCAAATTTAAATCCCTTCTTTACTTCCGCCATCAGCAAGGCAGCCAATCAGGAGCCTTCGGCGATTTTTGTCACGTGACCATTGTTATAGCGCAGTAACTTAAGGTAAGTAAGTATATTATTTACTGAAACAATAATTATTGCTAACCGCACTTTGGTGTATATTATGAAGTATACAATCACGAATAAAATCATCCTAATAATAAATGTTTTGCGCGCCAGACTCTGAAACAGCTAGAAGTCTGTCGTGTTTGTACAGAATATTTGTCAGATGGCTAACATTGCTCGCTAGAAGAGTCACCAGTGGTAGGCTCGTAACATAATAATAATAGAGTTTTGAGTGCCGTAGTTCGTAAGCAGTCGATGACTCGAAGCAACGATTCAGAAGCACTTTGAGGAGCAGAGGTAAGTCACTCAAGATGGGCCTGTGTGAAAAGTTCAGTTTTTATATAGAGGTTTCTTGAAAACACCGACGGCTGTCGAATTTCTAATGTCCGTATATCTATAGGAAGATTGTTCCATATTCGAGGGGCTGCTGAGATGAAGGATCTTGATGCAGTTGTTGTGTGACAGCGGTGCAAGACTAGGGTTCGGTTTAAAACATGGCCTGGATCTGCACGAACAGCATCGAAGAGGCGACTGTCAGCACTCTGGCATAGTTTTTCGAAACTTAGGATTGTTTTCGGGGAAGTATCGCAGCCGGGCCAGTCGCCGGTTACAGCAGTAAATCGTAAGGAATGGCGACCGAATGAAAGCACCATGCAGGTCGCCATTCCTTGCGATTTACTGCTGTAAACCATTTACACAGCTTCTCCTCTCGCTTTCGTCCAGGAGGAAACCGAGAAAATTTAATTTCTTCATCGTTTTATTGCTGTTCGTACAATCTTTCACACAAGTCGACAGGCATTTTAAAATCTATTTTGACTTAGCCTACGTAAATATTGTCACGAGATCCAGAGTAAATGCTCCTATGTGCGTTTATTAACATTGTTAAAGAGCATTATCTAATTGTAATTGTATTGCATGGCATTTGTAAATGTCATGCTGATGAAGATAGTTGTCGGAATTCCGATGGTATTGCATGGTGTTTTCGAATGTCATGCTGAGAAGATAGTTGCCGGAAGTCCAATAATTAGAATGCTCTTAAGACTCCACAGCTTTTAGAAGAGATGCTATTTCTCAACGGAAGCGAATCAAGAACGCAGACATATGCCCACACGGACTAACATTGGAAATAATATTTTGTCGTGGTCGTCGAGTGTGACCTCGCCGCTCTTAAATGGACGTTTGAATAACTTTTATTTTCGAAAGACTTTAGCTAATTTACGACTGGAAGATGGATGCGGCCGAAGCGTCTGCTAAGTTGATTAAATGTATTAATTTTGCTGCGATAAAACACAGAGATCAGAGACGTCTAGATGCCGAAAAAACGCCATACATAAACCACCCGATTGGTACGGATCACGTTTTTATTTATTAATTAAATTGATTAATTAGAATTGTATTGAGCAGACTACCTAAGCAAGTCTAGATATATTTCAGAGTAATCAAATAAGTCTGAATTAAGCTCATTAAGTCAAGCTGAAGATGAACAACGTGTGTTCCATGTGTGTGAACTTAACGACATTATAGTGACTGTTGTCCTTGTGAATCAACTTAGTGATTCACATGGTAGAATCACTGACTTTTTAAATACAGGACTCGTTGTTTCTTAATTATCATTTCACTTTGTTAAGCGGAATGCGTTTGCTAAGAATGGGTTTAAAACTAAAATGACTGCTTTTTAAACATAAATACGAGAAAGTTCTTGTTTTCGTGCTACCAATGTTTGGTAAATAAAGAGGCAAGCTTACAATATCGGGGCTGAAGGATATAAGTTTCCTGGCGTAAGTTTACTGGCGTCGTGAGTTTCGGTTAGGGTCAGGTTAGGCGTCGTGAGGATCGGTTAGGGTCAGGGTTAGGGTTAGTGTCGTCATTAGAAAACCTGGTAGCATCCAGTGTCCACGCAGCATGCCCAAAGATACTGCGTAATCCTTCAGCCCACGATACTATAAGTTTGCCAATAAGGATATATATATTGCCTTTTCTGTTGCTGGCCCTAGACCGTGGAACTCTCAGCAAACGCTTTACTGAAATCTGAACTGTTCCTAAACTCATTTCTGTTTCCTTGTCGTCGTGGCTTTCAACCGGACTCGCACTAGAATTTGTCTTGCATTATGATTGTGCTTATAGCTCGACCATTGGCTGATGCCTTGAGCATTATTACAGTTGTAATTATAATTACGACAATTTCTATAGCATCGTCAGTAGCTAGCTACTTCTAGGATGCTTTACACACGCTGTCAAATGCGACTGACCGCTCTCACTTACTGCGCCTCAGTTCGCATGATGACCACTCATATATCATTTCTAATTTAACAGCACTATGTTATGTCATCTCTAATGACTTTATAAATTTTCAGTTGTGCTATAGAAGTTCTAAGGTTTATTTATTTTTATTATTATTATATTTATTCATTGTTATTTTATATTGGTTCAGGTGTTGCTCACATACTGACTGAAGAAGCCAAGCTTACGGATGATGTCAATGTGATACAGGTAAAGAAATAACTTTGTTTCTACATAATTATTGTCTGACTCACAATACAATATTTCATTCAGTCTTTGTCGAACTCACTGTTCAATTTGCTGGCAGTCACTATCGTTACAAGTGGCACAGTAGTTATGTGTCATTGCGGCACAACCACTTGAATGGATTGACGTCAAGGCAATTAGCCCATTATGTAAACAATTTATACCAAGTGGCTGTTGACAACTTCAGAAAGACAACTGTTGCTAGCCGCCTACTTGATGTAGTTAAACAATAATAGTTTATAGGTAGTCAATCATTTTCATGCCAGCATATCTTCATTGGTAGGTTTTCATGTGCAACTCATAGCAACCAGTGGAAACACAATCTGAGGGTGATGTTTTGTCCTGTATTGCAAGTTTTTCATATGAACTCTTGTGTAATGGATGTAATTTGAGTTCTCCAGTATGAGAGTGTTTCAATCTAAGACACATCCGACACAGCTTTAATGTTATTTCCTTGGTGTTGGTATTTTTTTAAAATAAACCAGTCCCTTGAGATAGCCTGAGAGGCAGCCATGGGTATGAAGTGGTAGCGACTTATTTTTCTCAGCCTCGGCATATGAGGGCGGGTAAGTCCACTCTGTCACCTTTGATCTACTCACCGAGTGTATGGTCAGTGTTCTCATTATGGCTAAGGGGCACAGTTGGAGCAGAAATCTTACAACAATATACAACACTGTAACCACTAGGATATATCACGTACTTCAATATCTTGTTTAATGAACTATCATTCGGTGATGCACCGAGCTACACGTCAGAAAAGGCAGTTCTTAAAAGGTGCTAAATAATTGTCCAAATGCATATAATTAAATCCATAAAAAAGTAAAGAATGTTTAAAACATTTAGAATATAAATGTATTTTGACAGGCTGCCCTACTTCATGACACGGTCGAAGATACGGACACAACGTTCGAAGAACTACGGGAAGTCTTTGGTGACGATGTTACAAGTGAGTTCCGTGTATTGGAACAGGACTTTGCCTAAAATTATGTGTAATTCATTTAATGTACTATTGATGCAGTCTATGCTTGTTGTCTCCTTGAAGGCAGCTTTCTGTGCCAATTCCAGCGCCACAGGAGGTCGCTCATGACAGTTACTTCTGGAGGAAGTAAAAATTCCATACAGAACATTGTGGGTCATCTTAGAATATGTCCCAGTATTATTTAAGGCACCCTAAAAACTACGTGCAGTGTTGTGTTAATTGTTGTTCGTACATTACTAGTAAATTACAATATATTGTGTGATGGGATGAAGAACTTGTAAGGAAAGCGTTCAACTTGACAAACTACAGAAAAGAATGCAGATCGTTGTTTGAACCATTGCTTCTTGTATCAGAAACTGATGGTTATGGAAGTGGTAATGAGGCTGATGCTAATGGTGGTGGTTGTGTTGTTGATGATAATGGTGGCAGTTGTATGATGAGTCAGCTTCTTGTACCACTTTCAGCGCCACAGGAGGTCGCTCACGGTTGTGGTGTTGACAATGATGGCGGTGGATAGTGGTGGGTATGGTGATGATGGTGTTGGTGGTGGTGTTGATAATGATAGTGGTAGTGATCTTCATTGTGATGGTAATGATGTAAGAAAATAAAACAAAAAATTAGTCATTTATTAGTTTCTTTCATCATCATTTAACACTTTAGTGATGAGCTGCATTGGTTTCCCAGTTGCTCTTAGTACACTCTTGTCTTTAAAGTCGTAAATGTTTGAAGATTATAAAAGCAAGAAATTTCAGTGTTGTATCTATGTTTTGAAATTTTCTAAGAAGCTTTCCTCGTGTGTGTTTTTAGATCTTGTACAAGAGGCAACGGATGACAAGAGCCTACCGTATCGCGAACGCAAAAGACTTCAGATCGAAACCGCTGCTCACCACACTCCACGCGCTCGCCTTGTCAAGCTGGCCGACAAGCTGTACAACCTGCGTGACCTACGAAAGTCGACACCATCTGGTTGGTCAGAGACGAGGGTCCAAGAGTACTTTGAGTGGGCAGCAAAAGTCGTGAAAGGCCTGCGTGGTGTCAACCAGTACATGGAAGATCAGCTTGATGCGATGTTTGAGGAAAGGGGAGTGCTCCATCTGGCCCGCTGATATTTGCAGATTGTTTAGGAATATGGTCTAACCTGCTATTCCTGATGGTATTCACGGTCTGTGATGATTCATCTCCAAATGATTTGAATGGAAATAGGGTAGCAAGTCGCTTGACTGAAGAAGGAAGTAGACAGTGTGATTTTTTTACCTCCAAAGAATCTTAAATGTGTTGAACCTTGAAAAGGTGCGGCAGCTCGGTCTTTTGTTAAATCTGCAGCCCGTTTTCTACTTAGGTTAAAGTTTTCGTTTCTGCATCATCAGAGGACTGATATAGCGCCCCTCCATTGTTCCATGGACCTGAAGATCTCACTGGACCTTTTGTACCTCCTCTTGGTCTGAACTCCAAATGCCTGAACCCTGATATTGGTTGTTCCGTGAACATTTTGCTTTTTCGTTGCTAAGTTGTTAATCCGACAGCTTAAATGTTATTTACCGGTAATACAGTCGCTTTCGTCCTCTTTGTTAATGTGTTTCTGCTTATAATTGATAACATAGCTATAAATAATTGCATGCATGAGATAAAGGTAACGTTGGGTTGGAACATTGTGTGCCATCGTGTAGGTTTTCCTTTATGTAGATGCTTCTGTAATCTGCAATGTTAACTTAATTAACTTCTAATTATTAGAAGATTGATTTAATGGGTCGTCAACCCTCGAGTAGGGCTTTGAGAAACTGATTTCTGTGAACCTTTAACTCTGTTAGGAAAGCCTTAAAAGTTGTAAATTTGAACCATTTTTTTCAGTTTCGAGTTTTTGACCCTTATTTATGTTGATAATTATTGTTTTATCCCATTGGAGAAGCTTTGGGAGTTTACATTTGAAATTTAATGCTTGAGGGATAGCCTTGGAAATTGAAATTTCTTGGTTAAAAGTTTGAGAGCTTTGAAGAATCTGATGAGCTGTGTACTTTAATTTATGTTGATATTTATTTTTAGTACCTGGAAAGCACTTGGAAGTTCTGTATTTGTTATACAAAATTTTGGAACACTAGAGCTTAAGAAATTACTGCATTAGATCTAGATATGTGTGATGTGATGGGTTGTTTTGGTTGGGTGTTGGAAGGTAAGAAACACGGGATGAGACAGTATGTGGGTTCAAGCATACATGTTCCATGTTCTAGCGCTCGTGATTAAGCTGGTGCCCTGCGTTTGGCTTTCGAGTGGCACTTTAGCAGTTTGGAGATTATGATTATGTCATAATGTACTGAGCTCGATGTTGATGTGATCACGGAATGATTTCGGTTGGTCATTGGTTGGTATACCTTGTGCACTGGACACCAGCATGATATAAGTTACTAATTAAGAATTAATAATGATAATTAATGTAAAGCCAGTCCTCCGAGCAAAGCTGTTTACTGTTATTAAAAGTCTGATGCATTGTTAGTAACATGGTGCTGCAATATCAAAGTGTGTTTGATCAACTGGGTTTGGCTTTGTTGAGCCTTGCTGATTCTGTGTGTTTTTCACAGAACCTACTCAGGATTTACTCTGACTGTTGATAAATTAATGTATTCTTTGCTGATAGTCATTTGAAAGAATTAAAACTCGGTCCCAGGCGCAACTTGCGGTTCAACAGAGCAGTGGTTCTCATAATGTGGTCAACATCCTTCCATGTAGACAACATAATGATAACACTGTGTTGTCATGGCATTCTAGTCTCTTTTTCCCAACATTTGTTTATAACATTCTATGGATTTGGTGACGTTGCTGTTCATATAAAAGTAAAAATATTTTAATATTTTTACCTTTACAGTCATGTTTGTGGGGCACGATTGCAAACTGGATATAGCTCTCTACATGTATTAAACATGGAGAGTAGAGGTTCGAGCATCCACTGAGGCAGACAGTGTGTAAGGCCTTGAGCATACATACTCGATCATAATAAGGACAATGAACTCTCGTTGCTTTACTGCCTGTAACACAGAGTAGAGGTTTGAGCAACCACAGAGGTGGTCAGTGTGTAAGGGATAGGAGCATACTCGGTCATATAAGGACAAACTCTATTGTTGCTTTACTACAATCATAAATGCAGAGCTAAAATTCCATTGTTATTTTTTTTATTGTAGCAGAAAATGTCACTAATGATCCCACGAGATTTAAACTAGAAACCCGAAGCATGTAGTTATTGTGTTTTTTATTGCTGAGGACTTTAATATACTTTGGCTGTTCAGTGGTATTGAGCTAAGTGTACCACTTTTGGCACACTTGAGATGAGCGGCGTGGCGTGGGGATGTGACTGCTGCTGAGTGACTTTCTGTTCCTGTGGAACATCCTGTCGAGGCAGGGATCTCTTTTCGATGAGATCCCGAGGGACGTACATCTGAAACAACGTCACCAGGTCGGGTACCATCATTCGATCCTGATTTTGTCTCAGTTCGATGAGCCTGGGAGTGGAGATGCACCTAACTGGTGTTGGTGTTGGTGTCGGTTGTGCGACAATCCGGGTGTTGCTGGTGCCAGCTGCTGCCAAGGAAGCGTGTGACGCATCAGCGGAAATTACCATGGAATTTGCCGGTGACAATTCTCCGCCGAACTTGCACGGTTTAACAGGAGGCAGAGGGTCTTCGAGCGCCGCAAGTAAAACCCGGCGGGAGTCCTCCCCGTCGATGAGCTCTTCTTCTTCTCTGGTCGGCGGTACGTGAAAATGGGTGAACATTTCGGGAATTCCCTTGACAAGATCGTTGAAGCATTCCGAATAACGCCAGTTCCTTGTGCTCGGGTGTTCGCAAATATAGGGCTTTGCGCGATCGTACATGGCCTCCATTTTGGGCAGTCGCAAAAGTCGCGTCATACGTCGGTCGTAACCAAGGGCAGCGTTCAGTGGTACCGTCAGCCGAACTAGCGGGTCGTTTTCGCGTCGGATATCCTCCTCCCTGCTGGCCTCCGCCTCGTCCACCCATTCGGCGGGGCTTCGGAAGAAAACGTCGTCACGCCGGTTCTTTCCAGCGTTTCCGACCGTCAGCAGGATATGCGCGGACGCGTAGTTTCCGCAGGCGCAGGCGATCATAAGCGCCGTTCGTCCGCGGGAGTCCCTCTCATCGACTGGGGTAGACGAGGAGACGTAATGCCTGGTCAGGAGAAGGACGATGCCCGGCCGTCCACGCATCGCGGCGTACATGAGCGGGTTGTAACCGTAGCAGTCGCGTACGTGCACGTCGAGCATTTCGAAACCGTTGACGAGATGTCGAGCCAGCTGCTGCTTGCCACCGATGCAGCAGTAGTGCAGCGGAGTTCGCAGCAGGGCGTCTTTCTGGTTGATGTTGACGCGATTCTTCGTCAAAATCTGCATACACCTGTGTACAAGGCAGACTAACGTAATATTTGGAAATTAGAAGCACTGTATATCTTTATCATTTACTATCCTACCCTGATTCTACTCAAGAACACCTTCAACACCATCTTCACCGTAGCACCATGCTGTCTCCTCGGCTTGACCTTCCCGGATTTTGACCTGGCACCGGAACGAACAGAGAAGTTTGGATATTGCGGACTTGATTTGAATTTGATATAGCGCCGGTCGCTATATATAAAAACGTGTACGTAGGCCGTACAGTTACATTTGCATTCAATCACGTTTACTATTTACTTCGATGGCACTGTGTTAGAGTCTATAGAGAGCGTGAGGATCGCGGTTCGCCTCCCAATGCTGGCTCATTTCAGATTACATGTTTTAAATCTCGGACTAGCACGGTCCGTATACACGGACTCACAGAGTCCTTCATTCAAACGGGGAGCCGTGGTGAAGGATCTAACCCAACAAATTCATTGAAAAATGAGCCGCGTCTGGATCTTGCGGTCGCTATATAAAAACGTACATTACAGACCTCAGTCCGATGTGTTCGTTGTCGATTAGGCAGCAGAGGGTGAGCGGCGTCCATCCGTAGACGTCTTTCGCGTTCACGTTGCCCGCAAACTTTTCGACGAGCAGACGAAAGTGGTGAAGGCGTCCGTCGATGACGGCCTGGTGCAGAGGGCTTCGAATGAGACCCTTCCTCGGAAGGTCGTCGATTGGCCGTGGTGGTATGCACGCCATACGATCATTATTACGCGTTCCTCTAAGACTTGCCTCGAACATAGCCTATTTTTCAACACGTGTGGAACGAAACTTTCTAGGCCTATCGGTTAGGGCTCTAGGCTATTCATCGCAGGCCCTATTTTAAGTAATTAGGCCTATGTAATGTTATACGAGTCCTAGTACTCAAAAATTATATTTTGTAACATAATAACAGCTCGAACAGCTGTTAACGAATATTTGACGACAACATTCATGACGTCATAACTTGCTTTTTCACATGGCTTATCACCATAGGCTTCTTCTCTGTCACAGCTGTTTTCCTGGTATTGATGTATACGGATTGGTTCTGGCACGCCAGTCCAGTTGATGCCCTGTGCAGTAAATAACGGCAGTAGGCCCAGGGCTGCCGACAGAAATTCCGGGCCCCTAGGCAGAGACTTAATTTGTATAACCGATTATAATATTTTTCATAAGTTGATTGCTGGGTCAGCCCGGGCCCCTAAAAGTCGCCGGGCCCCTGGGTTTTTGCCCCTCTGACACCCCTCTCTCGGCGGGCCTGAGTAGGCCTACAGAGGTTGGTAATTGTTCTTTATGGTTCTGTCCATTGGTTTGTGATGTTGGAATACTATTTTGATTATAAGCAACACATCTATTGATCGATCCCTCGAGCGTTACTTTAACGGCGCTATAAAAATGACAGTACTATAGATTAGATTAGATTAGATTGGAGATGGGATTTGGCTATTCTGGCAGAACAGTGTGGGGTCACATTGTGTTCAGCCGAGTTTTGGTACACGAGAAACAGAGGGAGAGAGACAATCAACATTAGGTTTCAGCAATGCCATGGCCATTACTGTTATCTGTAAAGACTTTGATTCTCAGAGAGATGGATCAAAAATATTAATCTTCACGCACAAAGAGTCTCGTGAGATTTATGTTCGCTTTCTTGACATAAAAGAAAGTGTCTCCTTGTTTTCTCTCCACAGTTTATACAAGTTTGAATAATAGGAAAAGACATCGAGATGCATTAGAATTAAAATAACTTATAAAAGAATCTAAACAAATGTAACTTATTTTCAGAAATAATAACCAGTAACCAAAGAGCTGCCAAAATACCCTGGATATTTTCTCCAATCACGTCATCACGTTAAGTGAAATTACGAAACACATCGTTGCATAGATAACAAGTTCACAGAAACAGTAACAATATACCAGACCTGGACAAGTCCTGAAAGTTACAGGTAATTCACTTTCACAGGTGATCTTATACTCTCACCTTTATAGGTACTGAAAGTCACAGGTAATCTATCTGTTACAGGTGACCCTAAAGTTACACCTGTACAGAAACAGAAACTTGTAACTGAAAGTAACAAGTAATTTTACACCTGTACAGGCACTGAAAGTTAAAGGTAATTCACTGTGATCCTTACACCAGTTACACATCAACAGTACTGAAAGTTACATGTCATCCACCTGGTAAAGGTTTTACCGGTAATGGTCATGTAAACGGCACTTATGCATGTCACGTCATATGTTACGTTGGATGTGTTACAATACATCTTTCTGGCATCTTGTCCTTAGTGTTCCAAGACACCGATGTCACATTGCTCTTTGCACGCGCTAACTGCCCACTTTACATAAGAGAGTAAATGCAAGACTGCACTGGACATCCCTTTAAGAAAAATGTTTCTTTTCCTAACTGGTGCTACATAAATGTCCAGACAAAGGCATGCATCACTGACCATGCACGAACTCGAATAGAAAAAGTAACTCATTAAAATACTGACAGACTACCCCTGAACAAGACCAAGACAAACACATGCACAAAGACACACACAAAAACACAGACACACACAAGCATACACACACATACATATAAAAAGACACACAGAAATGCAGACACACACAAATGCAAACACACAATGAACACACACACACACACACATACAAAACGACACACACACACACACACACACATACATGCAACTATGTACACACACACAGTCACACACACACAAATCACGTACACAACCATACAAACATTTTTACTGCAACGCACATCAACTGCCATCGAGCGAATTTACTGCCAGATGTAATGGTAGTCAGTAATAGTTGCAGAAACAAACATTGGAAGAAGCTATAACCGTTTTCGTCCAGTTGATACCTTCACAAAAACTTCCTCGTACTTCACATTTACGAAGCTCAGTTTCTCCAACAGAACACAGGGAACCCATCAGCAGAAAACTGACAGAGAAATCCCATTTAAACTGCCCTGGGAAAAGGAACGACGCCTAAACTGCCCTGGGAAAAGGAACGACGCCTAAAGTGCCCTGGGAAAAGAAACGACGTTTTTTCCTACTTGGAAAAAGGAACAACGCGTTGGTTGAATGCTCATCATGTGACAATAGGTGCATAGGTTCTAATGTACCCTGAGACCGTCGCAGCACAGGAACCTTCTGCAAGTCCTTGGCAAACAACTGCTTACTGCAAATGATCGATATCTTGTCAACAGATTACGATACTTATCCATACTATAAGAACATATTAATATATAATCCATACAAGAATATATAAATATGTAATTTATACCAGAATATATTAATATACTATTCATATAAGAATATATAATCTATATCAGAATATATTAATATATAATCTAATCCATATAAGAATATAACCTGTATATGTGTTGAGTGATTATAAACATAATCTATAAGAAATACTATATAAATATCATCCCTGTTTTTGGTTTTTAAATCACGAGTACAAATCCCTCAAGAAAGTCAGTACATTGTTAAAACAAATTTCTACATAAATTCAATAAATCACTAATACAAATTCCTAAGTCAATTTGGTAAATTGTAAATACAAATTCGATGACATGTTGAAATAAAACCGGTTAAGTTTGCAATTACCTTTAAAGCAACATTTCTGCCAACAAGAAATTAACAGTTCATGCTAAAAACAAGATAACTTAATATTTGCAATCCACTTTCAAATATCTTCTGCTTCCTAGTGTCCAACTTCTAGTTCGCTATCACTGCTGCACAGCCCAGTAACAAGAACTGACACCACTTAAATTACAAGAATTGACAGAAAACACATGAAATGATAGAATGGAAAAAAGTAAACACCCAAAAGTTGGGCATACGTAAATAAAAATATTCACCCACTGTCAAAAGAGTAACAGTGGGACAAAGCAAATATCCAGACTACTTGGCAGTTTGAAAAGATCAACGTTGGGAGATTTCACACTGCTATCTATGATTGTTCAGCAGGGCTGCTTCTCGTTTTTAATGGCAACAAATAATGAATTCAGAAACATGCACAATCTTCCTCAGATTTCCATTAGTTTTCTCAGACATCACGTTGTCCATTGAGGTAATCACATTCTGTAAATTGCTACGCTTGTTAAAAGCACATCAACAAATAAAAAGTCAAGGTCAATGCTGCAACAGATATTTCGATTAACAGATATAAATGATGTTTCAATCAGCTGATTAAAGTTTTATTTTGACCAGATGCAAAGCGAAATTTATTACAATCAACTAATCATAAAAAAATTTCAGTCAAATACACACCGATTGATTTCTAATCAACAGATTGAAAACAGAATATGATAAAAAATATATTTCTACCAAATGATCCAAGACACACTTTGATTAACAGAAAAGTTCGTAAGTATAAAAAGTAACCCAGAGAGAAACCCAGAAAAACGACAAATACCCAGAAACGAGATCAAAAATAACACAGGGCAGTACATAAAGGTCACCGATGTTGACGTCCCAGAGATACTGGATGGTGGCGGGAAAAACAATTCGTTACAGGGAGAACTAACATCAACTGTGGAACCTCTGAAAGATGGCCTGCGCCTTTGAGAGACTCTTAAAAAACCGCTACATAAAGTTTTCCTGGCCTGCCAGCATTCTCCGATTGATTCTGTACACCAAAAAACCACTCCAACTTGCAACAACCAGATGTCACGTACAACATAATTCAACTCAACTTCAGTCCGTCGTAAATAAGTCTTCACGTGGTTTCAGTGAAGTCTCTCGTTTCGTTCTGTTTTGCTTCCAGCCAAGTCACCGTGGGCAGAACGAAGAAAAACTGGCTGGAATGATCAGTGTTCTTCCCAAAAAGAAACAAAACTACATCACCATAAGGCACGAATGATGGAAATGTCGCCCACACGTTTTGCCTCGAGATGGGAAAGAAACCTCTGCTTGCAATAATAACAGGCTGACTGACTCAAACCCTACTCCCTCTAAACAAGGGAATTCGTGCAGTGGGTACAGGTGGATAATAAAAACCAGTTCATGATCGGGGTATCGTTTCTGATCAACTGTGAAACTGAATTTATCATTGAACGAGTGTTAATGCCGAGATGACCACAAAGATCCTGATTGAGCAGGTATCGGAACATCTTTCGCATTTCAACCCATCATTATCTGCACTGACGAGAGTTCATGTAATATCACAGCCATCATCTCGTGAAACAGTCCGTCGTTCGAAAAAATCCGGAAGCAGCTCTGCGAATACCAGAGAAGACCCCAGGGGCACTGTCCGCTAGCACCACAATCACAGCTCCAGACCTATTACCGAGATTGTAAACGACTGAACGATGCAAAACGCCGTGCCACTCCCTTGGCCGGTCCCGACCAAAGAAACCGGCAGGCTCAGTGTCTTGGCAATTGGTCCAAGCTAAACGCTTTTATGCACGCTCGACCTTCGACCCATGTCTTTAGATCCTGAACATCGGGTGTTTGAGGAGATCTTTGGCGATCGGCCGATCCTCCGGGTTGACCTCGAGACAGCGCAGCATCACGTCACGTATTGGAGGCGAAAGATTCTCGGGTATCGGAGGCGGGCGTACGGTCGATGCGATCTAAATGACAGAATAAATTGTCATTGTAATTGA
This sequence comes from Aporrectodea caliginosa, assembly GCA_020284085.1. NCBI lineage: Eukaryota > Metazoa > Annelida > Clitellata > Crassiclitellata > Lumbricidae > Aporrectodea > Aporrectodea caliginosa. The sequence goes on along the minus strand of JACEVL010001301.1, from coordinate 221,780 downwards.
AAATTTATATAGCGCCACTCGAAGAGAAGCTCAACAGCAGCGCTCTCGACCTAACACAGTGAAACCACGATCGAACAGAACAGTCGAGCATTTAAGGAAAAGAGGCAAAGATAATTAATTATATTCGATTATTGAGAAAGACAACTCTGATTGGCACACCGCAATCAGTTACAATGTCAAAGAATAAGAGTTTTACTCATTATGCAGAGATGGCAAAGAGAGGCTGAGAAGTTCATATCGCAGGAGAATGGGCCTACAACAGTAAAACATCTACGCTGGATGCAAATCAGTCAAAATATCCTTCAACTCCAGTACCATGCTTCTACACATTGATGGCATCGTTCATCTCTTAAGGCAAATTCTTAATTTGCACAACACAAACTTCTTAATAATTAATTAATTGACTAATTTAAAATGCATGAGTAACAATCTTTTCTTACCTTATACAAGTTACCCTACTTTACATCACACTAATAAGTAGAAATACTAGGTTACCTAATCTTACCTTGCTACCTATTGTGTCTGTACCTTAAATATGAGCGCCAGGTGGTTGGAAATGTCGTTGGCTCCCCATGGAGGCAGCGCAGTCGCCATCTCTACCATCGTACAACCAAAACTCCAGATGTCACACTTTCGTCCGTACGTGTCGCCTCGTAGAACCTGAATCACGTGAAAAACAGGATTCAGTGATTCACCTCTGATTCACATGTGAAATGACAACGTAACATGAAGTAAGTATGTAAGAAGTAAGAATATCCCATAATATTAAACCAATTGCTTAATGCTAACTACATTCTGATGTAAAATAACATAATCTCACAGACAGTTAGTTATCTGGTCAAATCAGTCAAAAACATTGTATCTTGGTCACATTTACACTGGCAGCCATCAACAACGCCCATTCTACATGTACAAAACAATTGCATTTTATGTGTTTATTGTATGTACTGGACATGTACGAAGACGCTTCACATTTTGCGAAACCACAGCTGATTGGCTAGAACTCTTACCCTGTAACTCAGAGAGTACAGGTTCAAGCCTCCCCTGAGAAGGTTACTGTACATGTCCAGTACATACAGTAAACACATAAAATGCAATTGTGTATGGAAGTTAAACAAGTCCTTCACTCGCACCATCGACTGATGATTCGTCATTAGATACTGGCGTTTAATAAATGCATAATTATAATAAATAATTAGGAAAGTTCAGGTTGAGTAAATTCACAGTACAATCTATCACTCTGCAAATGTTAGTTTCTAGAGGCATGGTTTCCTTAAAAGATACACAGCCATCCAATACAGTCGACAGTCACCCCATTACAGCATAATGATGTACAGGTGGTAAAATGAATGGTCAATTTAGGTAGGTAGATTAGAAGAGATTGTGATCAGATCGTACCTCTGGTGCCATGAATGCGATGGTGCCAATGAGTTGTCCTTCAAACTGACCGTTCACGGTCACCTGGGTCGCCAGTCGGGCGGCTGCCCCGAAGTCTCCGATACGGATTCTGTTGCCGGTGCTATCGACAAGGAGATTGGCACCTTTGCAAGCATACAGACACACATCGTTATGACAATCATCATAAACACAAGACCTCATAGTGCTACATAATAATGTCATCATTATATTAAGTACAAGACCAATCCATAGCGTTAGCAACATCGGCATCGACAAAATCTGACACTACTGATGATCAGCACAAGAAAGATAGATGGACACCCAAGCGCGATGAATGGACATTCAAGATTTGCAGATTAGAGATGGACAGATACCAGAAAATACATGCAGATGGACGAGTACCCAAGATCAGTGCAAAATAGATGGCTGGACACACACAATGGCACATTTTCTGTCTTGAACTCCAACCGATTTCCACGCATTAGAACTCGGTGCAGTCCTTTCACGATATGATCGGCAGTGAACGAGGCAAATCAAAGCCCGTGCAGGAGACAGAAGGACTGCTTACCCTTCAGGTCTCGATGTACCACCTGGTTGTCATGGAGAAAGGCGAGACCACGAAGCACCTGCAGAGTATAGCTTGTGATGACCTGCTCAGAAAATTGCCCATATCTGTCCAGCAGGGTGGCCACTGAGCACCCTACAATATCAACAGCACAGACTTCTACAGGCGAGCAACACATGTAGGCATAATGTATAATGCTCCGTTCTTCATGACATTTAATACTTTAACGGCGAGCTGCATTGGTTTCCCAGTCACTTTTAGTATATGCTCGTTGTTAAAGTGTTAACAAAATCGTGTCAGCTCTAAGTTCAATTACTTGCCATGAGGTTAATAAAACAAATATCCATGACCTTCCATGACCTTTTTGTGAACTGTACTTTAAAGATTTATTTTAGATGAAAAAGGACCTACTTTCTAAAACGTTTTATAGATGTAATATTTATCGAAATTTAATGGATAGAGAGCGCTCAAGCTGTAACATAGAGAGTACGGGTTCGATCCTCCACTCAGATGGTCACCGTGTAGGGACCTTCAGCAAATCCTTCACTCACAATTACTCAGTACCATCGATGTTCAGTCGTCTGGTCGTGTGTGCACTTTTGAACTTTGGAAGGATGACAATATCAAATGCAGTCGTATTGTATCGTATATGTACCAGGCATCCATTCGACGAACATGAAGAAGTGGCATCCCTGCTGTGTGGCACCGAGGATTCGGATGACGTTCGGATGACTCAGCCGACCGAGGATGTGGATCTCCTCTTTAACGGCGTTCACCACTTTATCCTGCTCCAGCAGCGTGTTACGACAGAACGAAATCTACGCCAAAACACAACACAACTGTAACGTTACGTCATTAACATTACAACACAATGTAAAGATAACCTAAGGCAGAGTAACAGTAATTGTAATTAGTAACTGCTATTGCACCGGTGTCTAATGCACGAGGCGTCAACCGATGGCAAACCAAAACAAAACCGTGATCAGGTCAATATCCAGATCAGTCCGTAAGATCTGGTTCGCGTCAGGAGCGCAACTGATGAATTATTTTCTTGAAGTGGCGCTTTATGAATGTCAGATCACAACTGCAATTATAATTACTCAACATTGTTTGTTGTGAGGGAAACAAATCATGCTAATAATCAAGTAAGAAACAATCACAGCCCTTCACCTGGCGACTGACTAACCGTGCCTCCAATTCGCATTTCTGTGTGAAAATGAGTGCATTAAAAAATTTGTAATAATAATGATAATAATAATCACTTGTTTGACAGCCATCAGTGTTCCTGTCCTGTTGTCTCGGGCTTGGTAGCACGTACAGAAAGCTCCGGTTCCCAGGACGGGTCCACGTTTCCAGTGCACTCCCTCTTGGTATTGTCTGCTGTCGAATCCCTCCACGTCCACAATGCTCGTATTCTACAGAAGAAATCCAAACCGAACAGAACTGAACATAAGCTTCATTGATGACCAATGGAATTTTATGTACACTGCAAGGCAAATTTCGTATTACAATTTAGTAACTTCTAATATGCCAGTGTCCATTTTTATTATTACACATTTATTATGGGTGGGTGCTCGATAGTGTGCTGAACTGTCAACCGAAAGGTCAGGGTTCAAATCCCTGCCAGGGCTGAAATTTGGTTCAAGATTTCTGCTCCACCTGTACCCCTAGCCAACTCAGCTGAAATTTTGCTGCATCGGATTTCACAGGGCCATTCCAGATGTCTTTTAAATTCTCCTTAAATAATATTGCAGTCCCCAAGGGATATTATGAACCTCGGGGAATAAAAAAAGAGAGTTAATAAAACTAAAACCAAACCTGATCCTGCATGTGAATGGTCAAGGTCGTCTCGCTCTTTCCTCGTGACAGACCAGGAACATGAGGAAGCGCATCCTGGGCCAGATCGGACCTCTCGAGGGCTTCGACCAATGCCTCCGCTTCCTCCTTCTCCACCTCTTCCTTACAGTGACAGCCATCATCACCAGTGTTATCTGAAAGAATGCAATCAGACAATTTCTGCCAAAACTGAAAGTCAAAACGTTTCGAGTTGCTGTCTTATGTGCATGGAACAGCCACTTGGCACCTATTCATTCCTTAAAACAGTTGACATTCTAACTACTCTATGTCTAACGCACTGGCATGCGTAAAAACTGTGTACACGACAAGCGCAATCACACTATGTCGTTGTCTCAAGACCTCTTTATTATCTCTGGGTCTCTCTGACTGGTGTGCACTGTAAGAGCCGCTATATAAATATATATCAGATACAATACAATACAATACAATACTCTATTAACTCTTAGAGCTTGAACTGACAATTAATAACACTACAAACACGCTACAAAATTTGTTGTAATTACTTGCGACAACAAAGCATCGACTCACTTGCGCTCCTCTGGGGTGAATTCTGGGGAGTGGTCGCCACTTCCGTTTTGAACGACACCTTATCTTCCGGTCGGGACGAAGGCGAGAGGATGAGATCACTGAGGTCTTCCGTCAGAAGACCGACCTGGCTCGATCCGAATGCAGCGTCGAGCTGAGCCGACAAGATGGGAGGGGAGTCGCAGAGGCTCTCTTTTGAACCCACCGACCGGTTCATCATGAACGATGCATAGGCAGAGTCACCCTTCAGAGACATCACTATTTTATCTGGACGAGCAACAACAGCTCCCTCAGGGTTAGGAGGTTTAGCCATGACAGGAGCACTCGGCGATGTCTTATCCGTGTTATGAGTAATGGCAGAGTCGTTAGGCACCGGACCGTTATCGGTTTGATTAACTGACGCATTGGATGTGCTAATCTCCTGTGCCTGGTGCTCAATCATTGTCTGTGGGACCCAGATTTCTCCATTTTGAACCGGGAGTGGTGAGGTTGAGACACAGGCATCGGCGTACTCCACCAGCGGCCGGGGGATCTCTGTTACACACCCTTTGGCACCGTCTTGCGTCACCGCAGTCAGCGGGACGAGTCTTTCCAGAACTGCTTTGCAGGCAGTCGAAGAATTCACTGGATGAGGGCTATCCACTTCATCCACTGAAGTACCATCCGTGGGCGCTCCAGTTCCAAATGACACTCCACTGTCAGTGGAAAGGCTCGACACGACAAGCGTCACCACGTCCGTGACAGGACTGCTTGCCGTGACATTGACCTGAGGCAATGCGCCATTCGTCACAGCACACGATGTTGCTGATACAGGCAGTGGACCAGAATTGGACAACAAGTCAGTCCCACCCGACACTAGCATTTCGGATTTCCCATTTTGAGCGACTCGGTAGTCCTCCATGAGCGCGTAAAGCTTCCGCTTCATGTGACTCTGTATGGCCGAATCAACGTCCTGGAGCAACGAAAAGACCCTCTCGAACACCAGACCCTGTTGCAGCTGGAGACGAGCAATACAGTAGAAGACCCGTCGCGCCATCTTGCTCACCTTGATGTGCGCAAAGCTCATGTGGAAAGTGCAGAACCGCAGAACGGAAAACGCACGACTGTAATTGGTCGACGAAGCCACCCAATCAGAGGATGGGAAGATGTCCGAGTCCGGTGGCAAAGGGGACAGAATCACCGTGAATTCATGGCAGTACTCTTCGAGAAGTCGCTCCAGCATGCAGAACCGACCAAGAATCCACTGCCAATGGAGGTTCTCCACTGCGTCGATCTCCACAATGCAGTGAATGAGATAACCAATTCCACCAACACCTAGGTTGCCTAACAACAGATGAAATTTAAAAAAAATTTCAATAAGTGATTGATACTGAAATCAAAATGCAATCAGACAATTACCTAATCCGTAGGTCAATCGGTTAACCAATCAAAGACCAGTCAGTGACTTATCAATCACTCGATGAAAAAGTCTAAAACTTAATCAGTCAACCAATCAAAACGTTGTCAATTGTCTTTTAATTAGTAAATTAATGAAAACCCCAGAAAAGGTCATCTTTCAATTCCTTACTTAGTCAACCAATCAACCAGTTTCACAGTCAACTACAAAGTAACTTCTTGTTTATATTAATAATCAGCACTACTAATTTATTAAATTCATACGTAATATTAATTTAGGCGTGGACAGAAACTGTTAACAATACTGTCGCAGACAGCTCCAGAAAAACTTTCAAGCATCTTAACACTTTAACAACAAGAGTGCACTAAAACAGCGACTGGGAAACCAATGCAGCTTGTCATTAAAGCCTAAGACTACTTTCTAGATCTGTAAGATTAACACTTTAAGTGCCTTTATGAAGTTCTAACAGCCAGCTACATACTAACAAATGTAGGGTTAAAAATAAGACTGTCCCCGTAAATTATGCCAAATGCCTACCTGGGTTGACAATTTCTCTACCGACAGCTAGCTCCCCATCCTGTCCCTTGACAAGTTCCTCAAGTGCAGATATCGATAACTGACTTGTTCTCCTAAAAACAGAAGACAAGCACCTTATGCATGTGAAGGAGGTCCTTCGTCTTGGTTTGATCATAATTGTAGGCCTAATTGCCATTTCTATAACATCGCTTCAAAAGAAACTCATTGGAGGCACTCCAGTCTTAACACAACAAAAACATGACCGAAAATAATGGTTCTCAAGTGTTTTGTGAAGAGGCAGAAAGGCTGAGAAGTCCATGTCACAGGTTGTTAGGCAATTTATTTAGGAAGGAATAACCAAGTCGCCTTGCATAGCAGAGCCGAGAATTCTGCGACTAGGTATGAAAGATAGTGAGACAAATAGCTCCTTCAGATAAGATGGAGCAGAGCCTGCTAGACAATTACATATGAGCATCGAGATATTCATGTACATCACAGTTCTAACCAGAGGTGCAAAAAACCAAACTTTTTTCAAAATGAAAACTTGGTTTTTTGGTTTTTTGGTTTTATTTGGTTTTTGGTTTCTGAGAGTTTCCTATTTCGGATCATAAAACTCATAAAAATGACGTAATACCGTTCAAATTAATCAGATGCATATATAAATTAACTAGAACAGTAGAACCGTAGAATGTCATAAAACGAATAACAAAGACCATACAACAATTGCTGAGAGTTGAAAAGATGACATTTTTGGCATTTATAATTTTGAAAATTGTAAAAAACCAAAATTTGCGTTTTTTTTTTAAACCAAAAAAACCAAAACCAAAACCAAGCCTTTAACAGCCCTGGTTCTAACTAGCCTCTGCTGCACTTTAGTTTGGCAGACTTGCCTGTTTGAGTCGGCGCACTTCAACAGCAGCGACTTAACAACTGGTTTCATGAGCATCTGCAGACGACTCTGCTGCAATTCGTCACGACATGGAGTGTACGAGAGGATCATTCGCAGCGCCCTCTGTTGCAGAATAACATATATATCCATTATCCAATATATGTTCGTTAATGCATTTAAGTGTTTCAACATTTATATAAGCTAGGTTACAGACACCTTCTGACATGTTCTGTAAGAAGAGCAGTTCCTAAAGCTAGACCTCAGACAGCCATGGGTATGAAGTGTTAGCAACTTCATTTTCTTAGCCTTGGCATATGAGGACGGGTGGCCAGTCCTCTCCCTCACCGTCTCATCTTCCTACCGACAGTGTATGGTCAGTGTACTCATTAAGCAGAATCACGCCTTATCAGTGGTTAACACTGCTCTGGAACAGTTTGGTGCTGTCCTTGCTCCACCAGGTCCACTCTGACTCTTTTTCTGCTCACCTCAAACTGTCCTGCTCAGCCACGCTGGGGTCCGGAGCGCTCTTGAGTAGTAGCCTTGAAGAACCGCTATATAAATCTTCGGAATGAATGAATGAATGAATATGACGACTTGCACTGACCAGGCCAGAGATGAAGACTTTGTAGACCGGATCTGACAGACTGAACGCCAGAACCGAACAGCAACATTCGAGCATCGTGTGGTTGTTGGCCTGGCGCTCCGGAGAAACAAGAACCCCGGATCTACCTTCACCAACGCCCAACAGAAGAACACGAACGGCCTCCTGGCTCAGAAGACGCAACGCTGCCTCTCGTACGCCCCAGTTCTTCGCGAACAACCTTCCGACTATCTCCTCACCAAGAACCTGGAAATGCATTTCAACATCCACTACACCAGTGCTACCTAATCTTCTTTGGCTACGGAACCCTTTTCAACCGAAAATATTTTTACGGAACCCCGAACCAATCTGTTTCACTGCTTGTCATATGACTCTATGCTGCTCAGGCCAGAACCGTGGTAAAAATGGTAAAATATGGTAAAAAATGATTAAAATGGTAAATGCTTAAAGTTTTATTTCTTTTCACTTAGGGCCTATTAAATAACATAATCAATATTATTAGTATCAATATTCACTTAAGGTTTTCAATGTCAGCTTCATTCACAAGATTGTAGCAACTGATCATAGGCTTGGGTGTTGCTCAGATATATGCCCTATGCGCTTTGCTGTGTAAAATTCTTTCTTTCTTTCTGTTCACGGGCTCATCACCCGTTGACAAATAATGTAGGATGATTGCTGAATTGTGTTGAAATAATACTCGGTTAGTTCTTCCAAAATTTCAACTAGTTTTCATGCACCATTTTCTGTAGCAGAAATCTAACTATGAAATCTCCCAGCAAGTGGCAAGTAATATTAGGCTACTGTAGGGCCTAATAGACAGCTACACTGGAGCCTACGTATCTATCTATTTCTCTAAATTCTACCTACTAGAACTGATAAGTTGTAGCTTTTTAAAGTGAATGAGACCTGATATATATAGGCCTACCAAATATCAGAGAAGTTTTCATCTGGGCTGAATCACTTACAACAATTATTGAAATTTGTGACAGTGGACGAAAACTCACTTTGTAATAAAAATGTGTTTTTCTTCCAAACAAACTATCTATTTAGCAATTCAATAGGACTACTAAGGCATTTCAATATTTGTCTGTAACTGATAAATGGCTAAACACACCGTTGGGGAACATAACTGAGATATTACATCACTTAAATCATTTTTTACCATTTTTTACCATATTTTACCAAATTTACCCGTAAAAAATCCGGATTTTTAGCAATTCAATGAACTACCAAGGTATTTCAATATTTGTCTGTAACTGATAAATGGCTAAATACACAGTTGGGGAACATAACCAAGATATTACATCGCCTAAATCATTTTTTACCATTTTGTACCATTTTTACCATATTTTACCAATTTACCGGTAAAAAATCCGGATTTTTTACCGCAAAAATATTTTACCGGTAAATTTACATCACTAGAATTTTCCTACTGAACCTTGCCTTGACCAGAGTCTGATTTATAATGTAACAACACATTCAAACCCTAGGGTTACATGGGACACACTTCGAGAAATGGTGCACTAGATGGTGCTGTTTACCCATATACATTGCGCTACTGAATGGCCACGGCCGTGAGCGGCGCTGTATAAATTACTAATTACATTACATCACTGTTTCCCTACCTGGGTGCCACAGCAACCAAGTTCGGATGTAACGGACAACGTAATTAGAAACAGTAAACATTGAACATTGGTCAGCATAAAATATTAAACATTACATTCTCTTAGATAACATTACTCTCAAAATGTAAGTCAGTGAACACTAACGACAACAGAGTCACAAATTCATCTCTAAGGTCTTACCGGAATCCACTTATCCGCGATTTCCCTGTGTTCCGGTGGAAGCGATTCAATGGGAGTGGCATCTGCATTGGCTGCAGCTGTGCTCTGTGGCGAAGACTCCCTCGTGGCAGATGGAAGAGGAAGCACGGTCACTCCAGACGCCGATGCTGGCACCGGCGTCGATTCCCTGCAGCAGAATCACACGTAACTACATGTATTAATCATAGATGCATGCAAGTATGAATGCATGTATGAATATATGTATGTAAGTATGTGTATATTTATGTGCATACAGGTACGTCTGTATGCATGTAAGTGCGCATGTATATATTCATGTATGTATAATTGTATATATGTATGCATGGGAGTATTTAGGGGGTGGTTTTACGGGTTCAAACCCCCCCGAAATAAGTTTCAGAAATTTTTTTTATATGCTTTTACATGCGAAATACAATGGAAAACCCCCCGAAATCTTAAAACCCCTCCAAAATTATTTTCTGGCTACACCCATGTATGTATCTGCATACATTATGTCTGTATGAATGCATGTAGGTATGCATGTCGGAATGTATGTAAGTATTACTATGTACATGTGTGTGTGCATGCATGTATAAATGTATGTATGTATTCGTGTATGAACATTCGATACATGTCCAGTTGTGTATCCATATATCTATGTGTGTGCATGTGTGTGTGCAATGCTGTGCATCTGTGTGTATGCATTAGAGGTCTGCGGGTACAGCATTTTTGCTACCCGACCCGTACCCGTAAAACAGGACCGTTACCCGTACCCGTATCCCGACCTCAAAATTACTACCCAACCCGACCCGCGGGTATACCCGTACCCGTACCGTACCCGCCACGTAATTAATAGGCCTTCCCACTATGAGTTTTATGCAGCCAACCATAATACGGCAGTTGCCACAAAATACCGCTAATTGAATAATTTAAGTATTTCTCAGAGGTAAATGAGTGAAAGACCTGGTGCTTCAACTATGTCTAGCCTCAACTACCATAACTGCATCAACCTCTTTTAAAGAAAACACGGCTGCTGAACTGCCAGGCTCGGCATCAGCGACCTCTGACCCGGGTTGTCGGGGCTGAAACTCCGATTAGATATAATGTAAAAAAAACGATCGGATTGTGTTAATGGTAACCAGTCATTTTGTAGCTGTAAATTGAGCATCTGTAAATGAATGCCAAGCTCACTAAGGTGCAGGCACATGGAATGATGTGGTACTCAGAAAGGATACCGTCAGTTATAGTTAGTGCAAGACTCACTATTACATGTGACCCCAAAATTTCACGTCGGTACGGGTAAAACCGGGTATACCCGTACCCGTAATGATCCTACCCGTACCCGAATTCGCAGCATTACTTCCGACCCGCACTGACCTGCGCGGTACGGGTCGGGTACGGGTAAACCCGCGGGTACGGGCATACCCGCAGACCCCTAGTATGCATGTGTGTGTACTCATGTGCTTGTGTGCCATTGAGTGCATGTATATGAATTCCTTAATCATGTTGTATTAAGCGTTTGATACAGAAAACCGAAATCAATCAAAAGAAGAGAGAGGACGTGGACACTCCGTTTTCCAGCTATACTAACCCTGCTTCGCTCTTCCATTCGGCTCGGCATAACGGACAGATCAACGCCTCCTTCTGACGACGGCACTCCTCAAACCCTACATGAACAAAACAACTTATCTTCATAACACAATTAAACAACTTATCTTCATAACACGATTAGTCTAATTAGCACAGAAATAAAAGCAACAACTGCCACTTTTGCTATTATAAAATGTCACTTGTTGTCTTCAGGATCAACAGAAGAGTTCACAATGATTATAATGATGATGAACTTTCATATGACAGACCTATGGGGCAGCCACTGGTGGTCAACTGGTTAGGGAGCTGACCTTGTAACACGGAGAGTCAGCCGCCAATGGATGTCCCACAGATATGTTATTTGAAATTTCATACACAGGGACCGCCTGAGTGGAGGCTCAAACCCGTACCCTCCGCACTACAGGCCGAGCACTCTATCCATTCGGTTACCGTACCTCAAGAAAGACGTTGTTACTTACAGATGGCAATGCAGTGATGGTGAAGGCGGTTCTGACAGCCTGTCTTGCATTCCGTCAGACTCTCTCCCTCGACCATCTCCAGCAGACAAATGGAACACAGCTCCTCCTCCTCTTTCTCAATCCTGAGAACATACACGAATATAATAATTACCCAACCAGCCAGCCAGCCAGCCAGCCAGCCAGCCAGCCAAACAACCAACCAACCAACCAACCAACCAACCAACCAATCAATCAGCATTTACATAGCAACCCTTTCGCTTTGAGATCCACTCAGAGGTGCTCCCAACCCAGGCCAAGCTGAAGAAAGTACCGGTAGTCTTAAACAAAATTACCTAACTACCCATTTTGGTGGTCATTCCTGATCTAAACGGAACTAGCTATACAACTTTTCTATTTTGTAAAATATGCGCATTTGTCTTGCATCAAGACAGAGTAACTTACTTACTTACCAGTCCCACATCAGGTAATACTCAGAGGGTCTACCTCATTAGCAGGTGGTCACCTTGGCCAGTACGAGTCACCTTGGCCAGTATGGGTCACCTTGGCCAGCCTGGGTCAACTTGGCCAGCCTGGGTCACCTAGGCCAGCCTGGGTTACCTTGGCCAGCCTGGGTCACTTTGACCAGTCTCATGAAACTGAGGCAGCCAATCATGGGTATTGCACCTATTCAGAACCTGACAAAGAACCTCACCCGTCATCATCCTGTCCATTTGCTACACTGGATTCCACATCGTCGTCATCATCGTCATCATCTTCGTCGCCCTCTTCACCCTCTGCGTTTGAGGCCGGTCGATCGTAGGCCTTCGCCTCGGCCTTCTTCTTCGTGTTGTCCTTGAGCCGCGACGTTCGTCGTGCATGGTAGTTGCGAAACAACGCCTCCACCTGTTGTCGTGAAATGCAACCAGACATTTATATAGCACCTGTGTCAAAACAAAACTCTGCTTTCCTGGCATTTTGTTGCCACTGCAATCATCTTCACCATCAGCATCATCATCTGCCATTATCATTTTCATCATCATTGCCATCCCATACTTAATCATGATTCCATGATATTCATGACTATGATTGACTGAAGGCCTACTTCCTCCCAAAGTTTATACCACAGCTCACTGGCCTTCTGGGCATTGACCTGTTTTTCCACTTCCCTTAATTTTTGAGTGCCAACAGTCGATGCCTCATGTTTGAGTTACTATTTCATACTAATTATGATAATCAGAATTTAAACAGCATCTCTTCAAAACTAACCAAAACTGAACAGATAAGCTTTCAACCGCTGAAAAAACAGAAGCAGGCAGGTCAAAAAGTTCATGCCACAGATCAGTAGCAACCAATTTCATGATGTGTCCAAAATGTTAAAAGAACATTAAACACAAACAGCAGCAGTAAACTACACCTTAATGCTGCATGGCTGCTAAAATAACGCGTTTCTCCAGGAGCGTAGCCAGACTCAAATTCAAGAGGAGGCAACTTCACAGACCATTGGCAAAATCCTGGTTACTGGGGTCATTGGTGAATAGAAGTTCCAGTATATGAAAAAGCAAGACGAGGCAACTGCCTCCTCGTGCCTCAATGTAGCTACGCCTATGTTCTCTATAGCAACCATAAGTCCTTGACCCTGCTCATTTTTCAGTGGATCAATGGGGTGAGATCCCTTACCACTGCTACCCTTTCTAAATGGGTGCCACGCCTTTTCTGATCTCCATGCATGGACCATGCCCAATTTAAATCTTTAAAATAATCAACCATCGGTATGCGAATCAGCATCCACATACCTGGATGTACGCTCTAACCCAGTGGTTCCCAAGCTCTTTTGATGGATGGCAAAGTCTTACTTTTAAAATATCATGGCGGGCCACAGAGATCTGAGGAGCCGTCCTCAGTTGCAGTGGCGTAACTAGGGGTTCGCCGCCCGGGGGCAAGAATTTCCTTAAAAAAATTTTTTCTTACTTCCGCCAAAATTTCTCATGACTTTTTTTCTTTCTTTCTTGAACAAATTCGTCAGAATCCTCATTTTGCGCCCCCCTCTCCCTCCCGCGCCCCATGCAAAATACTTACTTTTTACTTTTTTCCACTATTTCTTTAACAAAAAAAAGGTAATTTAATTTTTTTCAAAATTTGTGAGTGACTGTCGCGGGCCACATTCAAAGGATTGGCGGGCCACTTTTGGCCCGCGGGCCACGGTTTGGGAACCACTGCTCTAACCAATACACCCAACCGGGCTAGTTAGAGGACCTGAGACCCAACTCTACCTCGTAGTTCCTAAGTGGTCTCCTGCAGAGGACCGGGTCATTTTCAGGCACCTGGAATACCCTCAGCATAACGAACAACAGGTGGATGCAAAGCGATTCACGACCGCAGCTACATTTCTATAACGAAAAACAACACAAACACAGGCATTTCAACCATTGTTAAGGAATTTTTATACAGCGCCCCCTTCAGGAGCCAAGTAAAGCGAACCATGCAGGAAACTGTTTACCCCAAGACAAACTATTCTACCCCAAATACCCAAGAGAAACTGCTAGACTGTAATATAGTAAACACTACAAGAAAAACTTTTCTAGTCCAAGTATATATGCTCTTCCCACGACAACCTGTTGCACCCCAAAAAACTATTTACACTCAGAGTGTATTATCTAGTGATAATAGTGATAAACAGTGATTCAAGAGCTTTGTCTTTTTATTCCAAGGTATAACGTCGTCTTATGACATCAAAGGCCGTTGACGACCTTCGATAAACTACTGGTATTTAACGCTAAAGTAAACTGTTGTAAGACAACAGCAATTGGTTACCTGTGGGCCAATAATGACGCGATATTTATGGTCGGGGGAATCTCCGCCGATGAGAAAGGAGTTAGGACCCGTCTGTTGAAGCAGGTACAGCCGAGCCTTCATCACCTTCTCAACCATCTTGGTCGTCACCTGACCAGTGCCACCAAAAGCGTCCAGATGATGGTTAGACGATGCTTTCTTGTTGGAAAACTAAAACCACACAAAACCTGTGTAAGAACCACATTGTATTAACAGATTTGTGTAGCTCCTCCGTTGTCTTGGGTCTTGTGGATATGGACTGGTTCTGCCCAAAGGAAGATGCTTTTGGAAAGAGCTTTAGCTTAGGAGCAAAAATCCACTGAAGCCTTGTACATTAGAAGTTTCTGAATCTAAAAACTTGTTTAAACTGTAACTTCATAATCTTAAATCAATTAATGAACACTTCAAGTGTCATCCTCTCTCTCTCTCTCTTTGTCTCTGGCTCTCTCTATCATCTTTCTCTCTCTCTATTAACTCTATCACCTCTATCTCTATATCTCTCTATCTCTAACATCATCTTCTCTCTTTGATGGTACTTAGCAGGTCTTGCTGAAGGTCCCTACACATTATCATGTTCAACATTCAAACTTAATCAGCAAACTTAAGATAAGGTAGGCAAGGTATTAGCTTAATCCAACTAAATAATTGTTATATACGAGATTTAAAATTGTACTAAGAGTCTGCAACAAAGAACCAACAGATATTTCTAGTAAAACAAAAACTTAAAAATCAAAATACTGAAGTTGGTATTCAAACAAAAGCCAAGACAGCTATTGTGATTTATCTTACCGCAAAAGGTGGAGAAAGGTTCTTGGACGCCACGTAGGATGATGGATAAAGAGAGCGGTTTCTTTGAACCACAGATGACTTCATTGGCTTTACGACTTGCCTTGTAAAGGCCGACTCCGAATCAAACTGGGACTTTGAGCCTCTTCGTCCTGCTTTCGACATCGCAAAATTTGGACTCTGTGGAAATGAAAAACAAGTTCTTAGACCCATTTGGATACCAATAACGAGTTTTTAGACCCATTTGGTTACCAATAGTTCATACAGTATTTTGCAAGCGAGAAAGCAGTATTATTTTTTGTTAACAAAGAAAGTCACCGAGTATTCTGTATAGTATTTTGTACACAAAACGGAAGTTGGATATTCTGCATTGTAGTTAACACTGAAGAAAGCAGATGGATGTTTGGCAAGGAAGATGGCTTGCAGCTGTTAATATACATGCATATAATACGGCTCATATACCATAGTAAAGTAGTAAGTAATGTTCATGCACAATACATGTCCCATAGCTGAATGTAGAGGAGGCCTTTGTTTCTATGTCTGTGGCCCTTGAGCCAGCACTGGATGAATCCCAAGGACCTGTTATGGCATATACTGTACATTACCTTGAGCCTTACGATTACCAGAAATTCAGCCTATGACTATGCTGAAAGATCTACTACGCTGAATGATCTTATACTGCTACACAGTACCTGGTGCGTGGCTGTCAGAATGCTTTTGCTAACCTGCAAACCAAGCAAAATAATACAGTAACAGTGCACACACACACAAACATGCACAAACACACACACAAACACATGCAGGGACAGCCAGCAAACAACTGTGGATTACACCCTCCTTATTATACCATGGATTATTTTCATGCCCCCTGATGGATCTAATTTCTCCATCAAAAATATTTTTGTACAAATCTCCAGTCAACATAAATGTTAGATTGACAGCAATGCCCTGTTTCAACGAGACCCATGATATCAAGTTCCCTGTCACAACGAGGTTCCACGTTGCATTGTCTAATTATTAGTGCGGGCACAACAGTAACATTCAAACAAAAAGTAACCTTTACAACACTGCCTAGTTATTGTGAATCCGTGTTTTACCATCCCATATAGCGAGAACTGGAATTTTACAACAGTCATGTTTATACAGCAACCCACTGCAAAGAAGTGCTCAATATGCAATACCATGGCAGTGTAAACACCTAGTCCCACATGCAACATCACGAACACACAAATAAAACACATAACCTACACGTGCAAATTATTTAGTAAATTACAAGTCACATTAAAAGCACTTCAACACATTTGCAAAACACAGTAAAAACAAGCAAAATTAAAAACAACACCAATAAAACCACAAATAAAAACACTCAAACAGCAATTTAGCAAAACGTCAAGGACAACCTAACATCTGCATTTCCTCAGGAAAAAAATTATTCTTGTCACGGCCTAGAAATTAATTAGAAACAGATTCAAAATAAATGCAGCTATAAACAGTTGAAAATAAACAGGTGCAAAATAAACATGACAACATAGCAGCTGAAACTAAATAGATGCAACATAAACACAAACAGCTGACAACAAATGACAACAACCACGATCAATAAAACGATTCTGGACAATGGAGCAGTCGACGTTGCAATCCACGTCTCAGGGCTTATAGATTTAAACGGAGACAACAAAGGCAAGAGGGAGTTATCGTCGCATGAAACCTACCAGCTGACCCTTCGTTCGCAGACCGGTTGATTCCTTTTTAGCAGACGGAGAGATTCTTATCTTATCGCTTCTTGCTTTTGCGTCGTCCGTATGGTCGTCACGTGAAAGCCTTCGGTCTTTAAGACATCTGATCAGTCAGACAAAACCAAAACAGAACATGTATTCTGCATCCTTAGAAACTCCGCAATACCCGTAGTCCCAGTCCGAAGCCTGGAAAAATGAGGAGGGTGACGTCAACAGCCGTCCCTGGTAGCCATAAGATGTCATTAACACTGGAACTACTACTTCTATCCTTAGAGATAATTAGAAACTGTGGGGCGAAGTAGCTGAATAGATAGAGCGCTCAGCCTGTAATGCATAAATTACAGGTTCGAGCCTCTAATCATGCGGTCACTCTGTAGGGACCTTGAGCAAGTCCTTCACTCATAACTGACCAGCGCCATTGATGTTCTGTCGTCTGGTCGTGCGTGCACTTCTGAACTTTGGAAGGAGGGCATTGTCACATGTATGCAGTTGTATTGCATTGTACAAATAGGGTAACACAGCCACTAGCAGATCTATAAAGTATGGTCACAGGTGTGTATAATGCATATATCACTTTCCAATGTAAATAAATGTGAAAACTCTGCATACAACTATTCATTTTGAGGTCACCCAACAAGGGCCAACAATATCTATGGTCAGTGACTGTATATGTGATATAGTAGCAGGTGGGGCGCGGTGGTGTAGGGGTATGTTCGGTGCCTTGCAGCCGGAGGGTTGCAGGTTCGAATCCACCTCAAGGAGGAAGCGTCCATAGTGCAGGGACCTTGAGCAAAGGCTTAAACGATATCTAGAAAGGACAAGGTGACATACAAATGAACACATATATAAATATATGACTAACTAATGTAACAAGCTGCGGGAGCTTGGTCAGTACTGGACCGTTAGATTAAAGAAAATCTGAGCTGAGCACGATTGATTCGCAGAGGGAGCCAATGAAGGTGCTCTGAAAGCAGATATGCATATTGTGAAAACTCTACAACCTTGCCAGCAGATAATCACAACTATTGATTTTTAGGTCACCCAACGAAGACCCATGTTTCAGTGTGACTGTATGATATGCAATAGTCTGCAATTATGGTAATCGCCCAAAGCTGCACATTTATATAGCACCTCACAAAGAAGTGTTCCTGTGTTACATTATATATCATTTATACCAAAATGCTTCACGAGATCTGGTCAAAAACAACGCCATACCTCTCCTGAACGTGTTCTAATTCTCTCCTGGGTTCGCGTTTGACCTCCCCATTTTCCAGACATGTGATAGGCTTCAATCGCCTCCGCCAGGCATGCGGCCCCTGCAGACCCTCTCCATCTTGCCCTCCTGCCCCTGCAGCCTTGTACGGTTTGCAAGATCCCCCAGTCTGTTCCTCGAGCAACGGAGGACCGCAGAGGTTCACACCCTGGGGGCTCGTCCTGCCGTCTAGAGTAGCAGGGGGTGCAGAAGGCGACTCGGCACGGTCATCGTCCATGGCCAACCAGTGACTCGACGCCGCATTCGAAACCCTGATTGTCTGGATCGATCCATCCTCTTCCACTCCTTCCTTACAACCCGATTGGGGCGAAGACGGAGGCCCCGCCTTTCTGCCCTGACCCCGCGCCCTGCCGTCCAGATGTGTTCGCTCGCCACCCTTCTGTTTCTCGCCGTCCACGGCCGCCGCGTCAACAATCCAAGGGGATTCCACGACCGTGTCCAACTCCGGATCTCCATCGGCAATCGGAGTAGACCCCCTGACGAACGAAAGACTCGATTCCGCCATTTTTGTTTTGGAAGAAAGGAAAAATTTGACCTGGAAAAGAAAACTTCAGATCGTCAATCCAAACTGCGGACAAAAGCTAGGCGTCGAATCGACGCACGATTTCTTAGAAAAACGATCGACCGACGGACAGATGGAAGCAATTAATGGTTACCTCGAAGGATTCTGAGGGAAATTTGAGGTAAAGTTGAACCCAGGAAAGATAGAAACCCAAACCATGCACCACTTCTGCTAATCCTCCGAAGCTATAGCTCAGAGTCGTAACCATTACGTCATTTCTATAAATAAACAGTGCTATAAATATGCGCCTACAAACATTGGTTCACGATAAAGACTGAGGTCATGGCGCCTGGCAGTCTCTCTTCCGCGGATTTGGCATCCCTCTCCAGGCTCAGTTTCACTCAGCGTATCTTAGCGTATGGATTGGCCTAGGCCTACTTATTTACTTAATTCTAATTATTATTTAAATTATAGAGACGCAGTTTTGCAGTACGTGCGTTACGTGGTTTGCCTCCCGAGGAGTCCCAATGATGGATCATTTAATTCTGGAGATAGATAAGCAAAGTGTAAAAAGATTAGACGTGGATAGAGTCACGCCCGCCGTGAGCCTATACACGGGACTCGAATAACGCACGCTTCGCAAATGGTCAATGGATGTCACATGATTTTGTGCACGTGAAAGGAGCCGACCGATAAGCACTCCCGAATGCCGTGGACGATTATCCACTAGGCTATGTTTCCTAATGACGACAAAACCCTAACCCTATCGATCCCTAATCAACCATCACGACGCCTAACCTGACCCTAAACGACCCTCACGATGCCTAACCTGATCCTAATTAACCGACCTCAAGATGCATGTCCGACATTTCAAAATTCCAAGGGAAGTGAGCAAGTTCACGTTACATGATTTAGCCAATATCGTGACGGGCGTGAAAGTAGTGCTGGGGTTCTGCTAACTTCGGAATGGGGCGTGAACGGATCCACTGTGAAAAAGATTTTTCGAAGATGGAAAACAATTAATGCCAAAAGTGCGGCCTGAACGGTGAACCATACATAGCCAACAGTTACTGGCTATAAGTGCTCGCTTTGAAACACAGAGTGTGATGTTTCGAGCCTCATCCAAGACGGTTACTCTATAATATGGACCACGAGCAAGTCGTTCAGGCTCAGTTCCATTGATTAACGCTTTATCACAATACGCTTGCGCTTAATAAATAGAGAAAGAAGATTCTAGATCTCCCGACTAAGACGTCAAGAGACGCCAGATGGTTCGTCAGAGTCTCGTTAGTTACAGCTATAGACGTAGCCGGCGAATCTCTTGTTGCGATTAAATCTCTTTGGCCACCGCCTTCTACTCTGTTGGTTGGTTCTGTCTGCAATCCATGACCTACATGTGTGGACGGTGAGTCAATGGTTTTATACATTTCCCTATTAATTAGTTAATACTGCCAAATTCTCATCGTCTGACAGGTAGCATTAAACCATTCCAGGTGTGGTAAAAGGACCTTTCTGTTGAGATTTGCGGTGGACCGTGCGGTGTGTTCCGGCAAAAGATTGCTAGAATCATCGGCAAAATAACGGTAAACAGTTCTAGGCTAGACACTCGAAAAGGGCGTTTGCGGTATAGAGGCATTGGCGGGAATGACATGGGCATATTGCAGGAAGAAAATGTCACTCGATTCTCACTTATATGTCTGCCATAAATCATTCTTAACCGTAATCTCGTGCCGCAAAAATTGAAGTATAAATCTGGATTATGTAATTAATTGTGCATGACAATATGTTGCAAAAATTTGCCGGTTAAGAGATTAGGCCGTGCGCTGGATTGGACTGCATAATTATAAAGAAGCATAAAGTTGCTCTACGATTGTGAATTTAAGTGAATTGAAGCCAGTTTTAAGGACTTCACTATTGCCGGAGCTCGTTTGGAACGCCTAGCAATAGACTTTGAAGAGGAGGCCCCGTAAAATTTACTGAACCTGTTAACCAATTCTGTCTCTTATAATCGTAATCGTAATCGAATATTTATATAGCGCCACTCAAAAACAGAGGCGCTCCCGACCCGGGCCAGTGTCTTCACTGGTAAAGAGAAAGGTTTTCAGTCGCTGAAAATAGTGAGTTCTTTTGACCGGGTATTCATTTTTATGCAGATGAAATATGGTTTCTTCGTGAAATCGGATTCTTAGGAATGGGTAATATGTATATGCTGCTTTCTGTCGTTGGGTGTGATTGTGTAAACAATCCTGAACAGTGACTAAGAAATGAGAGAATGTTGTTGTGCAAGGAATATGGTGGCTGTAATATTGTTTGGTGATTGATTAGTTGTGCAAATTATGGAGAGAGATGCATGGATGGGTCAATATAGGTGGATTGATCGATTGGCCAATTGACCAAACGTTTGATGTACGAGTGAGTAGCTGAGTGGGTGGATGGATGGGTTGGTGGATCATTGGATGGATGAATGGGTGGGTGGATGGATGGATGGATATATGGGTAGGTGGGTGGACGGATGGGTGGATCATTGGATGGATGGATGAATGGGTGGATGGATGGATATATGGGTAGGTGGGTGGACGGATGGATGGGTGAGTGAGTTAATGGATGGGTGGATGAGTGAGTGGTTGGGTGGGAGGTGAATGGGTGAGTGGATGGGTCAGTGGCTTGATGGATGGATGGGGTGGATCAATGGTTATATGGATGGATGGATGGATGGATGGATGGTTGTATGGATGGGTGGTTGAATTGATGGATGGATGATTGATTAGTTAATGAATGGGAGGAAGGCTAACCCATTGTTACTGGCACTGTGTTATCTGGTACATGAGTGTGACTCATAGGCAGATGTTCATTAGACAGGTGGCTCAAACACTCCCCTCTGTGTCAATACCTTCCAATTCTTCATTGTCCTCTGTTCCTCTTCCTCCTCATCCTTCTCCTTCTATTCCTCCTTGTCCTCATCTTTCATCATCATCATTATTTACTTATCGTTTTTTTATATTTCTATTTAAATTTTTACTCAAGGTAGAAGTCATCTCAAAATTGTTAATTAACAATTGTCATTATCATCATTTTCATCATCATCATGTTCATCGGCATCGTCTTCATATTTTTCATCCTCATAATCATCATCATCTTCATAATCATCATCATTTCCTGTCTTATGTTTTCTTTCCTTCCTGGACGAACTAGGGCCTCTGGCAGACAGGCAAAGACAGAATGGCAAAGAAAGAGACTGAGAGAGAGACAGAAACAGACAGAGACAGAGCTAAAGAGAGAAACACAGACAGACAGACAGACAGAGACAGAGAGGCTGGTTTCTTTGAAGTAATGGGCCTCCTTTATTTATTACTAAAAACATGTTACAGGGTCTAGATACGCAAGTCTTGGGTGACCTGAGTGGGTCTCGTGTGGGTGTTTCGCAGCCAAGCCTAAAATACCACCAGTTGGTCTGAAGCCAAACGCCTACCTTGGTTGGGGTGGTGGTGTGGGTGGTGGGTGTTGCTAGTTTTAATTAGCTGGTTGAACACTGGACCTGCCATCCTATACAAAATTAATTATAGGCTATACCTTATATTACAGTGCTGTGTATGTTTAGACTGCATGCATTATATATATATATCTATATATATACACAATATATTACTAAATGTATATGTATATATCTCTATATATATACATATATGATATATATATATAAACATGTTATATATATATATATACCATATTGTGCATATTTGGACTGCATGTGCATGTACATGCATATACAGTTATGCCTCTGTAGTCTTGTATATAAGGCATGTTTTTTATATTCACCTATACTGTACTTGCTTCTAGGTTATATGCTTATGCATATTGTGTATATAATTATACCTGTGCACAATAGTCATATGACTGTGAACCTGTGTGTGTGTGTGTGTGTGTGTGTGTGTGTGTGTTTGTCTGTGTCTGTGTGTATTTGTGTGTCTGGCAGGTGTGTGGGTGTGTGCTTGTGATGCGGTGATTTAATAGTCTTGGCTGACTTGTCCAGAACTTGCCTGACTGCAATTGCTAAACCTGAACAGTAATTATTGAGTATGTATATACCGTACTCTATAATATTTATTAGTTTTTGGAGAAAGCCCTCTTAGAAACCCACGCAAGAGTGAAGAGGCGAGTATGAGGAAGTGAAGAAGGGGAGGTGAACTGAAGAAGGAAGCATATGAGGACATGCATGCACACATACACACACACATGCATGCATGCATACATACATGCATACATGCATACATATACATACATACATTGTAGCTTTTCACCACTCACCCATACTGCCACAACACATCGTCGAAGCAACCCAGTGGATGGCCCTTCAGTCTGTAACAGGATTCCATGCAATCTTTGCCATGAGCTGCTTCAACTTTCCACGCCTACTAGAGATCAAGGTTTGATAGTCCAACATAACAACCCAGCCCAATATTACTTACCTAACATTATTACATAGTATTAGGCAAAGGGACAATTGCCATGGACTCTTAGGCATACCGGCCTCACCCACTGGGACTTATCTGAAGCCTGCAAGGGGACAAGCTATCTGTATATCTCCAAACCAGTGAAAGAATTGGAATTTATCAGCATTTGCCACCGCATGCCAGCCGACCTAGTTTTGAAAACAAACCACACTTACCAGCCAAAAGACCTCTGCCACTACCCTACCTGTGGTAGTGCCAGTCTCAAGCCTGGAGAAAGGAGGAGGGAGACGCCAATCATCTTTGTTTTGATGCAGTGTCGTCAGCTATTAAACCAGCTTCACCTCACTAACTCTGCCACTGCCCTTACTTTGGGGTAGTGCCAGTCCCAATCCTGGAGGAAGGAGGTACGTGTTATTGTCAGCGCAAGGTCAAGCTAGCTGAAGTTTTGAAGTGCGGTTCCTTTATAATGCCTTGCGGAGATCAAAGATAAGCCGACTTGAACCAGATCAAAGAAAAGCCGATTTTATAAACAGTTAAAGATAGGGGTTAATGGCAAAGGCCAGTCAGCAAGTGATTTATATCGCACTATAGGCACAACATTTTCTTTAGTCTCTTGTTTTCATGTAGACTTCTTGCTTAGTGTGAATTGAAAGAGATCCATTTGGAAAAGATCCATTTTGTGAATTGGAAAAGATCCATTTTGTGAACTGGAAAAGATCCATTTTGTGAATTGGAAAAGATCCATTTGTGAATTGGAAAAGATCCATTTTGTGAATTGGAAAAGATCCATTTTGTGAATTGGAAAAGATCCATTTTGTGAATTGGAAAAGATCTATTTTGTGAATTGGAAAAGATCCAGTTTGTGAACTGGAAAAGATCCAATAATCTATTTTTGGTTTTCCAGTCTTGACTTCACTTCAAGTATTGCCATCACCAGTGGCGTGCTTTTGGGTCATGTGCGTGCATTTTATAGAACAGTACAAACAATTATTGTTACAACTGACAAATGTACTTATACATGTTCGCGAACATAAACAATACTTTTATTGTATCCGACTGTGTCGGTTTGCGTGAATTAGTTTCAGAGTGGTTGTTCCGGTTTTCTGTTCTATGCTTGGCCTGTTTGGTAATTGGCAGATGGCCGTTTTACTGGTCTATATGGTATAGGTCAAGAGTCCATGCCTTATTCTTTTCATTCCTTAGTGGCTTTGCAATGGAGAACTTGAGCCGCAGGCAGTTCAGCTGTTTGGGCTGCTTGACGTATATATGCCCCGTGATACAAGAACACTTTGTACAAAGTGTATGTCCTGCGGGTTGCTAGTTATATGATATTTATTACTGGTTACTGTTGGTGATATGTTGAATTTGTTGCTAGTTGTGTATATACATCACTGGTGAATTTGATACTGCACTCCATCTTGAGTTCAGAAGTACACACAGGACCATGTGACACGACATAGATGGTGCTGGTCAAATGTGTGTGAAGGACTTGCTCAAGGTCATTACACGGTGACCGCCTGTGTAGCGGCTCGAACCCTTACTCTCCACATTTCAGGCCAAGCACTCTATCCATTCGGTTATCATCGCTCCTATAGCCTAGCTAATATGTGTTCATTCCACTTATTCAGACATCGTCGGAGTTCCTTATACCTGTGGCACCTCTGAGGCTCCAAGCTATCTCTACTCAGAGGTGCTCCTAACTCATCCCCGGTGATATACAACAGTTGTTGGTGCAAGGTGCATGTTCATGTATATGGCTATCTTATATAGCGCCTTACAAGAAACTCGTGGTGAATGGCGCTACCTTGTCCAGTGTACATGCAGATCTAGAGTGGCACCCAGTCCAACATGCAGCAGTGGTGAAAGATCTCGCACAACAAATTCGTTGAAAATGGGCAGGGGCGAGGCCAGACAGTCCTTCTAACATGGCCTATACAAGGGGACCTTAAATGGCGTAGCATAAATTCAAATGGTCAGCAGTGTTGAAGTGTCTCACTCGATCAATTCATTGAAAAATTAGCAGGATTGTATATCCATGCAGTCGCTGTAGAACCGTGTACATTTATATTTAATTGCAGCAGCGGTCCAAAGTGATTGATAAATAACCGACGACTAGCTATAAGCCTAGCGGACCGGCAAACAGGATTTATGTGTTCCGTGATCTATGTGTCTCGGAGCATATTGATTTATGTATGCACAGTGTGCGTTGCTTACACGCCTTCTGGTGGTGTTCTGTTGCTTTGTATGCTCCGTGTAGTGAAAATGATCTTATCATTTCTTTCACATTTGCATCAGCCACTACTTTCGAAACCCGGCTTACCCAGTCTGCTACCAAGTCAAATGCTAGGACAAAATATGATATATATATATAAATTATATATATATAATCTTTATATATAAATTATATATATATATATATTTATCTATGCATGCATGCATGTATATATATATATATATATATATATATATATATATATGCATGCATATATATATATGCATGCATATATATATATATATGCATATATATATGCTACACTTTTTTGTGAACGTCTTAACAGACGCTGTGTAAATAGCCAGACAAATAGAAATGCATGCATCCAGATAAATAGACCCTGGCTTCTTCACTGGGTATGCTGGGGCAGGTTGAAGTCTGCTGACCCTGCCTTGAAAAGGCATTACCGAAATAGTTACATGGCATACGAAATGATATGTAGCTTAGGCCTGTGGTAATTATCGCTTTGCATCCTGTCATCCTGTGTATATGCAACGCCTCTGTAATTTGTTTACTGAAATTTGACTCGACTGGTTGTTTTCAAGTAAATGTTGTAATCGTTACTCTAACCTTGAGCGATCCGCTCAAATGGATCCCATTCGACCCTTTTCGGCTGAGCTATTATCGTGGTATCAACTCCTTGTTGCTAATTATATCACATATGTGTTGTTTTGTTGCCATGATGCTGAGAAGTCAATAAACGGTAGATTGTATTCTGTTCTATGGATGTGTTATTCCCGATTCCTTGGCTTTAACCATTATTGCCTTGATATGCTTTATGTGGAATGCCCTTGCTCTTCCCAATGTTGTTGTTCTTACCCAATAATATCTCCAGTATTATTCCCTTGCTGAAGTTCTTCTGTGCTGTGTTAGGTTTTACCACTACTGCTGGGTTGTTTTCGTATTACTGTCGTACTTTCTGAAGCACCTAAGTTCTTAATATGTCTCAGTTCTTTACTTACTAATGTTAAGCTGTTTCAGTTGTTGTACATAGTCTCATAGACTTTGGAACAGCCTCACCCCATATCTGACATTGGTTCTGCCAGCGACATATGTCATTTCAGTCTCAATTTTAAAGTATACTTTTAAAATTGCTTATTCACCATAGGCTGCCTCTGTGTCTATGTGGACAGATTTTCTGGATAGTGACCTGATTATGGCTTCTTTTTGTGCTTTAGACACTGGACAATAGAAGTTGCTAATTATTAGGTTAATAAGTTAATAATTTAACTCCACATTGCCTTAGTTCTTACCGCTGATGCCAGTTTCTTCCCATACTAATGTGGCATACAGTAGCCAATTGGTTAGAATGCTTGCCTTGCTATGCAGAGAGTACGATTTGAACCTCATCCCCTTAGACGGATACTTGAAGGGACCTTGAGCAAATCCTCCACACAGTTGTTCAATGCCATCGACTGATGCTTTGTCATTAGATATATAGTGGCGCTTAATAAATGCATAATAATGTCTTTGTATTTGCCACTGCCTCTGGTTCTCACTGCTAATTAGTCTTTCATTCGTTTCTGACTAATGTTCTATTCCACTGCTACCCACTGTCCTAGTATTAGTGTCCTTTTTGTATTCCTCATTAAAAAGTCATCTTCGTTATAATTAGGGTTGTTAAAATCGTTTTTTTTGGCAATCCGAATTTCGGTTTTAGAAATCCGATTTTAAACCGAATTTCGTTTTTTGGCCTTCATAGAAAATTTAATATATTATTATATAATGCAAGTTATTTTATATATTAGGTACCTCAATGTATGTTAATAAACACCTTCTTATCTGCCGGCTATATTCGATGAAAACAATCGTAAACACTAAAGAAATGCATGAATTAATCCTTTCTGGCATTTCTTGAAATCACTACGAAAATATTTTTTTAAATTCGAATTTCGTTTTGTCAATAATAAAAACCGAATTTCGTTTTCAAAACCGAAATTCATTTCAATTTCAATTAACATCCTAGTTTAGGCTAGTTATAATCGATAAAACCTTTAGAAACCATCATTTAATTCATAGGGTTTTCTGTGCATTTCAGAATGCCGTGAATGGGGAACTGTTTTGGGTTTTGAATATGGAACTGTTTTGGGTTTGGGTTTTGTGATGACATTCCTTTCATCTCTATGTCTCATCTTATGTGACAACTTGAAACCTTTTGTTTAAGAATCCATCCAATCCCTACGTCACTCTGACACTTCCGCCCACGGTTGTCCATCACCCCTCCACTTAGCGACTGACCGTGCCTCTGGTTCAAGTGTTGACTTCTGACACTTATATTTCCTATCAGTCAGTCACTCGTTCACTGTGTGATGTGGTGCCCCAGTTGTTTTATGGCTGGCTTTCAATAATGCCTGCTAAGCACTATATTTATCAACTTATGTGTCCATTGAATACCTTTCAATGAGCACTCTATTTTTCAATGAGCACTCCATTTCTGATAGTCTCGGCTGACTGAATGACTGAAAGGTCGGCTTGCTTGATCAGTGAAGCGTGAGGTTTGTCTTTATTCATTCAAACATCGGCCCACAAGCACAGTCCTCTCTACAGCTGTTGTCTTGTCATTGTCTGGACTGCATTGTCTAGGGTTATTTATGTCTTGTCAAGGTCAGGATGTGATGTATCTCTGCTGTCTCTCTCCCGTGCAAATGTCAGGTCTTGATTTAGCATGCATGCATATTTATGAGGGCTGAGCGAAGCTGTCTACCATTCCCACTGACCGAGTTCTGCTGAATCTATTACAGTCTCGTTGCAATTTTCGGAGCAGAATGATGACAGATTGATAACATATTTGCCTTGCATATTTGCTCTGCACCTCTGCTTTCGAGGCTGAAATCACCATGTGTAGGCCCTACTATAATATCTGTAATTTCATATCCAGAGTACTGTATCAAAATATAATATTTTTGATTCTCTTCGTTCAGTTATAACACTAATAGTCCAATACAGTGTTTCCGTTAGAGTCCAAAAAGAGAACGTACACTTGCGTCCTCAGTCCTCACTAAATTTTGGACAGTTTGGACGTTTTGGAATTTGATACGGACATAAAACGGCCGTAACGGAAACATGCCTATATAACATGCCTATCTTGTAAATATTTACTAATGTCAAATTGCCAACTGTAATTGTCTAATCGCCATCCAATACTGAAACTGATAATTATCCCATTAGTGGGATCAAGGTCCCTTCTGGTCCCCCTATTGTAACCACTTAGTTGTATAATATCATCTGTGTAATACCTTGCATACTGATGTTATGCTTATCTAAACATTCCTTAATCTAATCTTCAAACATCCAATAAGACCTTAGTTTGTCAATGCATAAGTTGCATACTTTTTAATAAACGAAAATTGATTGATATATCTGTTGAAATTGAATGTATAGTGCACTTCTAAGATATTCGTTTGATGTGCTATATAAATGGCTTGTTAAAATTACAGTTTCAATTACGAATACGGATGCAACTGATTGATTAATTGATTGATCGATTTTTATCACCAGCAGCTTACAAAAATTACACAGGTCATTTATGTCAATAGGTGTGGAAGGGAGAACTCAGAAGGAACAATATCAATCAATCAATCAGTCAATCAATCAATCAATCAATCAATCAAATACAATGTGATGTTGTAGTCAGTCAGCAGTAAGTCAGTCAGTCATCAGTTCAATCAATCAATTAAATACAAGGTATTATTAATGTTGTCTCCAAGGTTGGTTAGTTGCTGTTTAACGACACTGTCATAGCAAAGATGATTGGCATCACCCTCCTCCTTTCTCCAGGCTTGGAACTGGCACTGCCAGAGTACGAGCAGTGGCGGAAAATTTGTCTGCAGGGCCATTAAACAGCTGTTTCAGTAGTATTTTCTCTGTCAGATGAAGTCCTTCATGTTCTTACAGAAGACTTCAATAACATATATAGCCCACACACAGCTAAACTTCAAAAGAAAACAATTTTGTATTACTATTTAAAACTTGAAGCTTCTGTTTGGAATGTCCAGGTGTCCGGCTGTGTGATCATCAAGAGGCTGTATCCACGGTAACCATACTGACTCAGTATCTGCGCTAACAGCATCTCACCACAGTTGTTACGATGAGTGCACCAGAGAGCTTCACGCTGGAACTGATTCCGCAGGGTGCGAATTTGCCACCATCACCACCTCTGTACGTCAAAGGAAACATCTACACGGACCTGAAAGTCTTCAAAGCCATCGACGGTCATGCCATTAAGGTATGCGGCGTTCCTCAAAGGCACTAGATGAATGGGAGATATACGTGACACCATGTTAGATATACGTGACACCGTGTTAGATATATGTGACACCAACTACATACACAGTTAGATCAATGATTATTGCATTCAACATGTTCTCATTCTACTGATGAAGCCTTCGTGAGTTTCTTGTAAGGCGCTATATAAATGGCCATATACATACATACTGACCAGTTTCATAAGTTCATTAACACTTTAACGATGAGCGTGTACTAAAGTGACTGGGAAACAAATGCAGCTCGTTGTTAAAGTGAAGGTATAGTGCAGGGGTGGCCAACCTTTTTTTGCCTACGGGCCACAATGATTGTTGGTAAGCACGCGGCAGGCCGCAAAAATGTTTTTCCTCACAGCCTCGAAAGAAATAGGCTACAGCTGTGTTTATTTCATATTTTCCAAGATGTATAAAAACAGGTAATACTACATTAGGTCACTAGAACTTACAACACTAAATCTGGTAGTGTTATACTTTTATAGACAGTTACTAGTTATGCAGATTGTAGTAGTCAGACAAGTAATCGTAGGTGCAAACGAGAAAAAATTAGTTAGAAAGCGACTGGGAAACCAATGCAGCTCATTGTTAAAGTACATTTAACAAAGGTATATATCTGCCAGTGTCTTCTTTGGCTGTGGTTGAGTATTTTTCATGTTTTTATCTTTTAAAGCTGACTTATTTTTTGTCTGTCTGTTGCTTGGATAGGAGTCGCAGAAGAGGTACTCGTCCTTCCGTGATCTGATCTGGAACCTGTGCTTTAGGACGAAGTTTAGCGAGTTGGAGAGAGCCAGGCAAGTGGAAGATGCTTTTAAAACTCTGTTTACTGTTTGATTCATGGAACATTATATGTGCCATGTAACTCATACGAAACCGTGCTGCTCGTGGATGCATTATTCATGCAGGCATTTATTCATACTTTCATTTTTTCATATATACATTTACTGATACTTACATTTATTGATGCATATAGGCCTACATAAGATTTATTCATACAAACATTTATTCATACATACATTTATCATAGAAACATCTATCGATACGTATATTTATTCATGCAAACATTTATTCATGCATACATTTATCATACAAACATCTATTGATACACATATTTATTCATGCAAACATTTATTCATGCATACATTTATCATACAAACTTTTATTCATTCATACATTTATTCATACAAACTTTTATTCATACGTACATACATATGTACATTTATTCATGCATACATTTGTTCATACAAACATTTGTCATACAGGCAGTCAAGTGAAACGGATCCTATTAAGGAATTTGAAGATTTTTACATCAGGTGGATTGAATTAATTGTTGTTCCAATTTAATTAATTTTAGGGTGCTTTTTCGTTGGTTGACGTGTGTTGACCTGACGAAGATCAGCTTCGCGGACGAAAAGTCCGGTTCCCCGGAACAACTGCTGTCTGCATTCAAGACTGGAAAGGCGACGTACGCCCGTATATTTGAATGCCTTGCTCGGTAAGTTCCTTGCTCGCGGATTTGTGCTTCATGTATGTATTTGGATATTTATGTAGAGCCAGTTTAGTTTAGCCAAGAGATGGAGGAGTGGAGGTGCGGATTCCATACTGAGAACTATCATGGTGGGAAGAATGGCGGAAAAG
Organism: Aporrectodea caliginosa; assembly: GCA_020284085.1. Taxonomy (NCBI): domain Eukaryota; kingdom Metazoa; phylum Annelida; class Clitellata; order Crassiclitellata; family Lumbricidae; genus Aporrectodea; species Aporrectodea caliginosa. Next base: position 190,440 of record JACEVL010001301.1, on the reverse strand, counting down.
AGAATGACAGGAGGACTTAGATGGATGCTGTTGGACTGGATGATGGTGGATGGAAATTGGAGGAAGTGTAGCGTCAAGAGGAGTGGTGCCATTAGACGTTTGAACCTGCCCAGGGTTGCGAACTTGAAGGAGAAGTTTTGTTTTATAACATTCATTGAATTATTATCAGGTGCCTGATGCCAGCCATTTGGCGGCGACGGGTACGAATAAATGATCTCCATTGTCCTCGGTCATTTGTCAAGTCCTTTGCTCCCCTTAGTGGAAGTGCATATGTTGATGTAATTGTGTATGTATTTATGTATGACGCCACTTTATGTAGCTCCTCTATTGACCTCCTGTGAATGTCGTCGGTCTTGTTTTCTGTCCATCAGCCACTCGGGCCTGTCGTGTTTTACCATCTGTGGATGGGCGAAGGGTGTGGACTACCGTCCAGGAGTGGCCCTCACAAAGCAGCCGGTCAACCACAGCTGGAATGGCATCCACATCGATGGCAACTGGCAGCTGATCGATTGCCACTGGGCGACCCGGTTCCTCCAGTCGGAGCAGAACGTTCCGGAGAACCTCGTCTATGAGTACGACGACTTCTACTTTATCGCGGAACCGGAGCACCTGGCGTACACCCACTACCCGGAGGACCCCGCATGGCTGCTCCTGGAAACGCCGGTCACGAAGGAAAAGTTCGAGGAGTACCCGCTTTTGAAGTCGTACTTCTTTACGACCGGAATGTATCTGCTGCCGGACTGTTCTAGAGGAGTCATCAGCACTAGACATGGTCAGCTGTTGTTTTCATTGTAATTGTAATGATATTGAACATTTATATAGCGCCACTAAAAAAGAAAAGTGTGCAGGTTGTTTTAATATCCTGTGTTTCTAATTTTCCTTGTGTTTACATTCCTAGTGGTGGACTGTCAACTGAGAGGTTTGGGTTAAAATCCCAGCGCAGTGCGTTTGTCAGGGCAGAAATTTGGTACGAGAACTGACCACCCTCCCTCATATGCTAAGGCTAAGAAAAGATGCCAGGGCAGTTTGACTCCAGATTTCACTTCAAACCCTATGAGTACTGACTCACTGTTGGTGGGAAGATGAGACGGCGAGGGAGAGGACTGCTCCCGCTCTTGTTCTAAGCTAAGAAAATGAAGTTGCTTTTCATTTCTCCAAAAGGCTAGCTTAAGGGACTGATTCTTTTCATTTCCCATGTAAATATCGGTGATTTATGTATCAAGTATGTTTTCTTTAGAAGTGTTTTTTCATCAGTGCATTGATTAATTAATTTTTCATTAATTTTTATTAATTATTAATTTTTCTTATGTGCTAAATTTTTTTTTAAATGTTTGGTTTTCCATCCTTTGTTTTAATTTTTCATGCGTTTTCCGTATGTCGTTCTTAACAAATTCTTATGTCGTTATAGTGGTGTGGGTCATGATTGTCAGTCAGAGCATTTAACTTTATCTTCAAACGGTGCTTTATAACTGTTCCCGGCTATTCAGTATTAAATGTGCTGGTCCATCAGTTTGAAACGCTCTCTGCAAACATCTGACAATTACCTAAAGTGAAACTATTTAAGAAACAGATATGAGTTCAGTTAAACACAACTCTAATGTTATTACAGTATTCTGTTATCTAGATTCTCACAGTAGTGGACATGTATATAATTTCGATTTTCTTTTTAGCTTTTCTTTTTGACTTTAGTTTCCATTCATGCACAGTTTGTCTAACACTTATTTTTGTATGCATGATGTATTCTCAATGTGCATCTACAGCTCTAACCTTTATTATTTTCTTCCAGTTTTATTTTAGCCTGTTTTAAGAGGCATGCTGGTCCTTTGAGGGTCTGTCTTTTGGATCCCAATTAGTCATACACAACCTGTACAATTCGTATGCAAAGGGCCTCTATGTAAACCTGTATGTAAAATTTGGTATGTTAAATTTTCTGGGATCAATAAAAACATGATTGATTGATTGATTCAATTACAATTACATTTAAGAGCAACCTCTTTTGGTCCTCTGTTATATTAGTCTCCCATTTGAGATACTCCTGTTACTTTGGGTTGATTAATCTACGTTCTACTGGCTCCTTAAGACTTGTTTAATATGTCACCGTGGTTGGACTGGGAGCGCCTCTAAGTAGGCTTCTTGAAGGGGTGCTATATAAATTCTTGAAATGAATAAATAAATGAATTTGTAGCACTTTGAGAGGTTCCTAAAATGTGCTTTATAACAGTGCAGATGCATCCATGCATACACAAGAATAACAGAGAAGGGAGCTACAAAAAATGTCTTATTATCTATTTCATTTACAACTGATGAGTGCCTTCAAAGATTCTGTTAGCAGTGGTGCTATATAAATTTGCAGTTACAATTGCAGTGTGCTTTTGCGTTTAGGAATTACTAACGTTTCCCTCGGACTGACCAACCAGACGGCCTTCACCTTCAAGCTCGGCTATGGCGACTCGTTGAACGAGAAGATCGGCAACGTCGAGCTGAGCAGTTACACCGTTCAGGAGACGAAGGACGACCAGGTCGTCTACTACCTGCGTCTGCCACAGAAGGGCGACTACTATCTCATCGTCTTCGCGAACCTCGTCCCCGACGACCCGGAAACTACGGAGGGCACTTACAAGGCCATCTGCGAGTACAAGGTCGTCTGCGACGAACCCGCCAAGGCCGATCCGGTCGCGTTCCCGTCCTGTTCCGACGTCAGTTGGGGACCGGATGCATTCGTGTCGCAGTACGGACTGACGCCGAAGAACCGTGAGGCTATTCTTATGGCGCCGAATGGACACGTGGAGGTTCCGTTCGATAAACGCGGTGACGTCAGGGTCTACGCTCGGCTCGTCCGGCCGGGAGTTGATGACGGAGAACTGAAGCAGGCGCTGGCTGTGAAGACAGAAGATGATAAGGTATTGCATTGTATTGTATTTGAGTATTTCTAAAGCACATTGTATTGTATTGTATTTGAGTATTTCTAAAGCACATTGTATTTTTTTTTATTTATTTCAGAAAATTTGTATAGCGCCCCTTCAAGGATGCCTACTCAGAAGCGCTCCCAGCCCAACCCCGGTCGAACAGGACAGTCTTAAGAGAACTGAGAAATGAGGCAGTGACCAGCAGGTGTCAGCCGAAGCATGGTAGGGAGCCCATTCCAGGTTGAAGGGCCCGCCACGGAGAAGGCGCGACGCTGCCTGAGAGCAGTCCGCGAACGAGGAACAATGAGCTCAGCCTGTGCAGCCGAGCGGAGAAAGCAACGACGCTGGACGCATGTGGTGGAGCAGCAGAGCTCCCGCAAATACGGAGGGGCCAGACCCTCAATACAGCGCCGGACCAAGACAGAGATTCGATATACAATACGCTGTGGGTAAGGAAGCCAGTGGAGCACGTCCCTCATGTATTCAGAAACCCGCCCAAACCTCAGAATGCGGCCAACAAGGCGGGCGGCAGTGCGCAGGACCCTATTCAGGGACCCGGTCCGGCAGGCAGGAAGTCCATCATAAATGGCGCTACAGTAGTCGAGCCGTGAGACTACAAAAGCATGGACCAGCGTCGACGCTGCGCTAGGAGACAGAGAGCGGGAGATTACCTTGAGCTGTCGAAGCTGATAGTAACAGCTGCGGCAGAGAAGATTTATGTGACGCGTAAATGTGAGTTCCTGGTCTAGGGTGACTCCCAGGTCACGAACTGAGGTTGAGAAGGTGAAGTTGGGGTATTTCAAGGCAAGTGAGGTTAGGTCTATTTTAGAAAGCTGCTGGGGTGTGCCAAGCCAAATAAGCTGAGTCTTAGTCGGGTTCAGCCGCAAGCGGTTTGAGGACATCCAGGACTGCAGGGTCTCCATAGCCCGGCTCATTGTTCCAACTGCCGCATCGGCCTGGGTCGCAAGACAGTGAATATAGGCTTGCAGGTCGTCTGCGTAGGACTGACCCAGGACAGATGCAGCCGCCAGAATGAACCCCAAATCAGCAGTGTAAATTATGTAAAGGAGAGGGCCAAGGACAGAGCCCTGGGGCAACCCAACTGGAGCAGGGACCCAGAGGGACCTCGTGGACCCATGGGCCACCATGAAGGAGCGGTATTGTATTGTATTTGAGAATTTCTAAAGTGCCTCTTGCAGTGCAGATCAATCAGAGGTGCTCACAGTGTGAAGGACCCCGAGAGAAAAGACAAGATTTGAGACAGCGGAGAGATGCATCGGGACTTTCAGTGAGAGTTGTAGTGCCCAAGGTGAGCGAGGGAATCATATCACAGTGAGGGCCAATGCAGGAAAAAGCTAGGGATTACGCCATGGCAGTCCTAACCTGAGGAATATAGGAGATTGATAAGAAGCCATGTGAGCTTATTGTAATTGTATTATTATTGTCTTTACTTTTAAAGTAGCTCAACAGAAACTGGAATTTCTGTTGGTTGAGACTATCTGCTCAGAAGCGCTCCCCGTCCAACCCCGGCCATAGGAACAGAGCAGAGTGACCCAGAGGCGTTTAATAGGCAACAATGCCACAGGAAGCCCATTTCAGATCACAGGGCCAGCCACAGAGAATGCACGGCACAATTGACAAAGTAATCACAATTCATAATCAAAATTAACAATCAAAAAATTTTAATAAGCACAATTAACAAACAATTAATCACTTTTCCGTTGCTTGCTGGACATAACCGTTTGGTTACTTTACATTTCAACAGGTTACCATATCTGTCGATTTGCCGAAAGAGGGTGAATATGGTCTCGAGATCTTTGCTAACGATCCGAACCAAGATGGCGACATGTTCACACACGTCTGCCAATATCTCTGCTCGTATACAAAGGATCCACCTCTGATAACCTACGGAAAGGTGCCAGATGTTGTGAAACGAATATCCAGACGACCTCTTGACCCTTCGCTTGAGGACAGAGCGCTCTACAAACCGTCCTATGACTCTGTCGATGCCATTGGTGGAAATGGTAGGTGGCGCTGCAGTAATATGGGGTAACTTATGTGGGTAATATGGGGTAACTGAAATGTGGGGAATATGGGGTAACTTAAATGTGTTCTATCGCAGTCATAATCTCGAGATTTCTCCAATGCCCAATGAAAACTAAGCCATAGGAACGAGATTGTTTGTGGGTGCTCAGTCAAAACAATACAGGCAGGTAAGGTTGAGTCTGTTTCCAGGTCAAAATTTAAGGGCAGGACAGGTCCTGGTAGGCAGTTGGGGAGTGTTTGAATTGGGGCAGCAAGAGACGTAAGGGGAATTTTGATAATGGTATATGAAAGTGGTGATATAAGCTGGTATATGTGAAATAAATTAGTTGGATATTGTGGATGGTGTTCAGAATTGGATTGGTGCTAGGCGCAATGGAAATTTAGAAAATGGTGCGTTGTGTAGGGGTGTCGTATACGTGTTAAGAAAAAGTACGTCAAAAGAATGTTTTCTGTTTTACGTGTAGGGTCACCGTCGCTGTACTTGACGGCCGAGTATCCATTTGGTCAGTCACCCTCAAAAAAAGTTTCCTCCGAAAAGATCCTTCCGACGCGGGTCGCCGAACCAGAACACGAGTACAAGCCGCACTCGAGCGAAGTCTACACGAGCGAGATCGACGTGAAGCCGCCCGAAGACTTTGAAGCCGTCCAGCTGGTGGACAAGAACGAGGCTCCAGAGCCAGAGATTGCTAAGGCTCCGAGCGAGAAACTCTTCAAGGACACGAATGTCTTCAAGGATATTGACACCCATGCTGTTGAGGTGTGTGTGTGTGTGGGAATGCCATTGATATATTGGAGCCTGCCCCATATGTGCGCACGGTTTTTTAGGGGTATGTTCGGTGCCTTGCAGCTGGAGGGTTGCGGGTTCGAATCCACCTCAAGCTGCCGCGTAGGGACCCTGGGCAAGTCCTTCACTCGCAATTGCTCATGCGCTTCGGCGTGAAACTCCGATTCAGTGTCTGCGCTGTAGTCGGGAGCGCCTCTGAGTAGAAATCTTGAAGGGGCGCTATAACAAGTGCTCATACATACATACACTGGACCTGCCACATAATGTCACTGTTTTAATCTAATCCAATCACTTTTTCGACTGTGGAATATGGTTATTGGTTAGAGCGCTTGCATTCGGGCCAAGCAATCTCTCTATGCCCATCGTATTTTAATCTCACATGGGCTTTCAGGGGTCAGGCTTCATGATGTGGTCAGGGCTACCACTATCAACCGCATGCTATACTGTTCCCAAGTATGGTGGGGCTTCGCTAGTAAACAGGAACTTGACTCTGAGCGCACTGGTCCGCAAGTTGGTACGCCTGGGTTTCCTACATAAATCTTTCCCCACGTTTGAGGAGCTTTGCAAAAAGCTGATATAGACCTATTTAGAAACATCTTAACAAATACTAGCCACACCCTCCATGACCTTCTCCCCCTGTCAATTGCACTGGTCATGACCTGCGCCCACGCTCACATAACCGTGTTCTCCCTAGATTTGATTCCCTTACCAGGCTTCTTAGCTAGGATGTTGTACAGTTAGACATATGTTTTCTAGTTGACGTAATTTTCTTCTAATTATTCTTTTCTTTGTACATATTATATCTGACTTTGTATGTAAAGCGCTGAGCGTTTGCTTGCGTTCAATAAAGAACATTCTTACTTACTTACTTACTTACTAATGCGGAGAATACGGGTTTGATCCTTCTCCCTGAGACGGTTACATTGTAGGACCTGGAGTAAGTCCTTCACTCACACAGTGTGATTCTCCTTACAGATTTTATTTTAGTTATAGTTACAGTTATAGTTAATGGTTTCTTATTTTAGTTATAGTTATAGTTATAGTTAGTATTATTTTTAGTTATAGTTATAGTTATAGTTAATCAATTTTTAGTTTAGTTAGTTTTAGTTACTACTTAGTTACAATAATTAAGGCTATAAGCAAAATTGTGCGTATTAACACGCTGTATCACAATTTGCTCGGAGCTTTGAAAGCCTTTGATGCATGGGTGCATTGAGCTTCATGAATATACGAGTTTCCAAAGTAACTGACAAATTGCATAATAAATATATCGCATTTTTTTGTTCTCATTTATGTCGAATCGTCCATATTGCACTTATTTTTTATTTTTTGCATTAACGAAAATAAAGATGAATTTTCGTTAGTGTTATTTTCGTTATAGTTATAGTTAATGATATTTTTTAGTTATAGTTATCGTTAACGAAATCATTTTATTTTCGTTAACGAACATTTTCGTTATCGTTAGCGAGAATCACACTGCACTCACATTTGCTCAATGCCATTGGTTGATGCATATAGATCTGTACTTGAGTTTTGGAAGAGTTGCTCTATAAGTTTTCAAGTTCATTTTATTACATTGCCATGACATCTGTGATGGACATCCATAACTTACATCTGCTCCTCAGGTTCTTATTTGCTGACTGTGTGCATGCAGTAATTGCTTTAGATAAATAAATAAATATAATTAGATTGTGTCCTGGAGGTTAACTGACCTTTAGCCTGCTTTGTTAAATGCATTAATTATTGGATTTCTCTGCCCAGTTCTGTTGTTCTGTCGGTTCTTTGATCTACATCCGGTTTAAACTTGAGACTTGCCTGTTTGAACTTTGAACTTGCTTCCCCAATTTATATGTTGTCCTCATATTTCGTTGACAGGTTTCCAAGAAGGATCACAGCAGCTTCCGTGACATTCTGTGGCATTTGATCTTTGCTCGTGACATCACTAACGAACTGGACAGAGCCAGGTAAACAAAGCCATCTGTATTATCACTATTTGAACATCTTACTTTTAGCCTTTCAGTTCTTTTGATTCTGTAAAGTCTTCCAAGTGTATTGCCACTCCTTTGGACTTTTGAGTTTTGATTGTGTGTATGTATGTATGTGTATGGCCATTTATATAGCTTCTGAAATTGAGAGTGGTCTATGAATGTTGCAGTTGGCTGTGATGATCCAATCTGCCTTTTCAGTAGGCTGCCTCTGTATTTCAGCAGACTGACTTTCCAGGTATTGACCTCTCTGTGACCTGATTTTGGTTTGTCATCGATTGATGCTTTGTACATAAGACACCGGCACTCTTGCAGTTGCTAAGTACAATTTTACGATTCATGACCATTCAGTGAAACGGTTTTCGGGTTGTTTACTTTGGGCAACGTCTCCTTCAGCCCCAGGAACAACACACCTGAGGATGCTGATTGGTGAGATTTGTAACAAATATGCAGTTGTCTTACCATTTCCTTGCCTCACCTTGCCTTCGTTCGGGTAAATACTGAACACTTTAACGATGAGAGTGTACCAAAAGTTACTGGGAAACAACTGCAGCTCGACATTAAAGCGTCGATGCCATTAGGTTTGCCATTAGGTTTTGGTTGTCACATTTGCGAATCGCTAATGTATCGAGTTTTCTGACGTTAAGTGTGTGCAGTGCTGCAATCTGGTGTTTCTCCCAGATTTGTGTGACATGCAGACATTGGTTCTTTGGATTGCAGAAGGATCTAGGTATATGTGCTGTTGCTGTATAGTGGTAGGTAGTTTGCATGCGCAGATTATGTCGTCATTGTGTTACCATTAAGTTACCTTACCTGAATGATCTTACGTAACCTGACGAGGTATGTTTGCTTTGTCCTCCAGAGCCATTTTCCTCTGGCTTTGTTCAAAAGATCTGAATGAGCTGAACTTCACTGATTACGAGAAGGCATCGCCAGAGGAGACGCTCATGAGTCTTAAGAACGGTCAAACGACATATGCGCGTGTCTACGAAACACTCTGCAGGTCAGTGCTGCACTGATAATAAGTTAGCATTAATAGTCATAATCATAATAGTAATAATTAGAATAGTAATAAAAATAATAGTACTAGTAATAAGAGTAATAATAACAATTAATAGTTACAGTACTAATAGTAATAATAATGGTAATAATGCTACTACTAATAGTCATAATTATAGTAATAGTAATAATGGCAATTGTAATAATACTACTAGTTATAATAATAGTACTAATAATAATGGTAGTAATAATTATAAAAATAGCAGAAATAAGAATAGTAATACTACTAATTATAATAGCAGTAATACTACTAATTATAATAGCAGTAGTAGTACTAGTAGTAACGGCAATAATCATTATAATAATAATAATAATAAGGGGACATGAACTAGTATCAAGAGTCTCCCATAGTCTTTATTTTGGTCTTTCCAGTTACGCAAACCTTCACTGCAAGACTTTGACCGGATATGCAAAAGGAGCCGAGTACAAGCCCGGAAACAAGTTTGCAGGACAACAAGGTCAACACTCGTGGAATGCCGTACTCATCAAAGGCATCTGGCAACTGGTCGACTGTCACTGGGCCGCCAGACGACTCGTTGGCAAAAAGGTAGCATTCGGTTGGCAAAAATGTAGCATTTGGTTGGCAAAAAGGTAGCATTTGGTTGACAAAAAGGTAGCATTCGGTTGGCAAAAATGTAGCATTTGTTTGGCAAAAAGGTAGCATTTGGTTGGCAAGAAGGTAGCATTCGGATGGCAAAAAGGTAGCATTTGGTTGGCAAAAAGGTAGCATTTGGTTGGCAAAAAGGTAGCATTTGGTTGGCAAGAAGGTAGCATTCGGATGGCAAAAAGGTAGCATTTGGTTGGCAAAAAGGTAGCATTTGGTTGGCAAGAAGGTAGCATTTGGATGGCAAAAAGGTAGCATTTGGATGGCAAAAAGGTAGCATTTGGTTGGCAAAAAGGTAGCATTTGGTTGGCAAAAAGGTAGCATTTGGTTGGCAAGAAGGTAGCATTCGGATGGCAAAAAGGTAGCATTTGGTTGGCAAAAAGGTAGCATTTGGTTGGCAAGAAGGTAGCATTTGGTTGGCAAAAAGGAAGCATTTGGTTGTAAAAAGGTAGCATTTGGTTGGCAAAAAGGAAGCATTTGGTTGGCAAATAGGTAATAATTGATTGGCAGCTTGAATGTACATGTAATAGGACATCGTAGCCGGTTAGTTAGAGCGTTCACCTTGTAAAGCGGAGTGTACGGATTTGGGTCACCCCTGCGATGGTTACTGTGTAGGGACCTTGAGCAAGTCCTTCACTCACAATTGCTCAGCACGATCAATTGATATTTATTGGTGCTTAATAAATGATATATTATAATAATAAATAAATAATAATTACTGCAACACTGCAAATACTATGTCAAATTTTTGTGAATACTTTTATTGTACCAATTGTCTTGTCATTTGTTGACGTCAATAGCTGACTTCGGACAACGTTCGCTATGAACTCGACGAGTACTACTTCATGCCGGCTCCAACGCAGCTCATCTACTCGCACTTCCCGGAGAGTGATACGTGGGAGCTGCTGGAAAAGCCTCTGACCCTGACGGAGTTTGAGGACCTCGTTCCGGTTAAGCCGACCTTCTTCAAGTACGGCCTGGAGCTGCTCAGTCACACGAATGCCATCATCCACTGTGACAACGACGTCAGCATCCGAATTGATTGTCCTCCGGAGAAGGTGGCACTTCCTGAATAACCTTATCTATTTAGTGTATCAATTCAAAGATCCTTGAACCATTTAGTATGTTCAGTAGAGGCTACGCTCAACGCTGGCACTATCGATAGGCTGATTGATTATAACCCAATTAAATAATTAATTAAAAAAATGAAAAGTTCCCATATCCCACGAGAAACTTAGGAGAGGTGCTCATTTCCCTCACTAGGGCCTTGAACCGGCAATGGACAAATCCCATGGTCCTGAACAGGGAGCCAGTGCATCGCAGAACTTGCTGTTTACTTTGACGCTTATGCTGGTACCAAATTATCATGCTTGGTGACAAGCAATTGGCCCAGGGTCGTTACACGAAGTTGCACCCTCAACTGCGTGATTTGTGAGCAAGCGTGTTACCGATATACCACCATGTTGCACAATTAAATTTCTAATTAAGCAATTAATGCCTGATTGGTAAGTGATTTGGTTCCTGATTCAGGTGAAATCGCTGAGATTCACTTTTAACGTGACGTACGATGATGGACGCGAAGAATACGAGGGCATCAAACTGAATAGGTACGGTATGCAGGAAGTGGCCGGTCATGTCTGCTTCGTGAACTTTCGACCTCCAGAGAAGGCCTCCTACCAGCTCGTCATCTATGCTAAGGACCTCGACAACCAGGTCAGTTACTGACCTCACTTTCTGTATCGGAATTAGTAACGCCCAGTATTTTAATTATTTTTTTTATGTTATGCCCGAGGTACCTCAGGAATTAAAAAAGTTATCATGAATGAAAAATTATCATCATCATTATCATCATTTAGTTGTCAAAAAGAGCTGAGGGGTTGAAAATTGTACTAAATACCAAAGTCTGTGAACGCAGGTCAAAATCTAATTTTGTTAATGTGTTGCCAGTGAAACAACTGACGGTTCGTGAGATATTTTAGTTTCTTGCCCTCCACTTCTTTCAGTTATTTAGCTCAGGGGCTAAAAGAAGAGCGGGTTGAATCCCCCAACCCCCATCGATGACTAAAACACGGATAACGCGTATTTAATTATTTATGGATGAACCGTTTAACCGTTGCCTTGTGAATTAAAGTTAATCCCACATCTTCTAAGTTATGATGATCCCTTGTTAATATTTTCCCATTAATTTTTATCGTTTTGCAGGCAAAGGAGGGCATCTATGGAGGTGTCTGCGAGTACAAGATCATCTGCGACGAGGTCTCTGGAAATCCCGCCTTCCCTCCGTGTGTCCACACGACCTGGGGCGCCGGGGACAGCGCACCCAAATTCGATCTCGTACCACTCAACGTTGGCTCCATCGCGGTGGCTAAGAATGGTCTCGCCGAAGTGAAGTTCCGTCTCAACACGAGCGTCAGGTTTGTTTTTAATCCAAACAAATAATCCGAGCTGCCTTAACACTTTAATGACGAGCTGCTTTGGCTTCCCAGTCGCTTTTAGTACACTCTTGTTGTTAAAGTGTTAAAGACCCAGGCTGGTGGTAGTCAGTTTTGTTGGTGAAGACCATAGTGCAAGAATAGAGGAGACAGAGGCAATGTGTATTTTGTTTTGATAAGTTGGAATACATAGTTGGCCAGATCTTAAGTTTGTCCTGAAGGGATTAAGTATGAGTGAAGTACAATATAGCATTTAATACTGCCTTCCTTACAAAGTTCAGAAGTGTACACGACCATACGACAGAACATTGATAGTGCTGAGCAACAAGTTATTATTGTTATCATTATTGAACAATTGTGAGTTAAGGACTTGCTTAGTAACCATCTCAGGGGAGAAGTCTCGAATCCGTAATATCTGCGTCTCAGAGAATGCAGAAATCACACAGCTAATGAATCCCATGCATATATAGCATCATTTGACAATGTTTTACAGGTGTCTAAATGGAGCACTGGAACCCATTGGCTACAGTGTCCCGTACTTATATAGCATCGGTTGACATCGTTTTAAAGGTGTCTAAAGAGCGCTTTAACTTGTTCATCTACAGTATCGTATGCTTATATAGGCGCCCTTGTTATGGTATGGCTATGTTACGGCACCATTGGATTGGATCCAGGGTTTAACGGCAGCTTATGACAACATAGGCCGTTGCCGCCGACAAAGATTAGTTTTGGCATATTACAGCTGTTTATAAAAATTGTCACTATTATTATTATATTGGTTGACATCGTTTTAAAGGTGTCTAAAGAGCGCTTTAACAAATTGGCTACAGCATCCCTTGATATAGTTTAGTGTAACATAACCAACAGTTTTTTTAGAGCCACGTTGTTTTCGTTGTGTGCTCCATAGACTTCGCTTCATGGCCAAACTAAAGAGCAACGACAGAGATGAGAAGGCGCTCGCTCCGTACGTCATGTACCGAACGATCGGTGACACGGTCGTCTTCCGCGTCTCGGCTCCAACGGAAGGAGAGTTTGGCCTGGAGATCTACGCCAACAATCCCGAACTCGGCGGCAACACCCTTCAGCACGTCTACCAGTATCTCGTCATCGCGAAGGAGGTTCCCGAGACGGTCGAACCGTTCCCCACTCTCACGACCGGGTTTCTCGGCCCACAGGTCAGCTACCCTCAGCTCGGAATGTCGACAATCAACCAGGTGGATCCGTTCATCCAGACGGCGTCTGGAGACCTCCAGGTGTCGTTCAGAACTACGCAGCCTCTTCGTGTCACGTCCCAGCTGACCTTCGTCTCGAATGGCGCGAACCGTGACTGCTCTGAGTACATACTTCAGCAGGGAAGCCAGACCGGAGTAACGTTCGTCATTAACCTTACGGAGAAAGGAATGTACAAGGTAGTCACATCTTGGGTTCTCAATAAATAGAACTTTTTTATATTAAGATTACAGAGAATGTACAAGATAATCATGTCTTTGGTTCTCACAAATTAGACCACTTTCGTCATTAAGATGACAGAGAAAGGAATCTACACGAATTAGAACTTTTTGTTATTTAGATGACAGAGAATGAACAAGACTATATCTTTGGTTCTCAGTAATGAGAACTCTTTCGTCCTTATGGAACAATGTTCTGGTAAAATACTTACCATTCTTCCACATACAGCTCAAGAAACATTTTCAAGCCATCTATATAATTGCAACTCTTCAGATCTGTTAGGCCTGTGCCATGTGAGGCTGTATCAATAGCCGGATACATGCATGTATACAAAGTGATGGAGAAAAGAATGTAATGATTTCTTCGGTTCTCATAAATTAGAACTCGTTTAGATGACAGAGAAAATAAAATACACAGGTACTATTACTTTGCTTCTCCATTACAAGGCACTGTATACGTTGAATCTAGTCATAGTACATTGCATTAAAACTCTCTGGAACTCTAGATGCAACTCGTTATTTGATGGATTTTTTCCCAACAGTTCCAAGTGTTTGCTGCTCCACAAGCATCAACCGTCGACTCGCTTCCTGGTGTATATAACTATCTGATCGACTGTCGTGGTACGCTGACGAACCTGGCCCCTTTCCCGAAGCAGTTTGGGCCATGGAAGGAAGGATGTTACCTCTATGAACCTCTGGAAGGTAAGGTTTCTCTACCATCCATTCTTTCAGCCATTCATTGTATCATTCATTCACTTGTTTGTGCATTCCTTCATTCGATTAATTTATGCATTCGTTCATGCATCCATCAATTCATTTGTTCTTTTGTTTATTCATTTGTTCATTCCATTCATGGATCTATTGATGCATGCATTCATTACTCGTGAGCCTTAAGCTGGTTCTAGCAACTTTGCTTTTTTGGTGCTGTAGAATCTTGAGATTACGATATTCAGCTGTTTTAAGTGATTTGATTGAAGCCTTTGTTAAAACACTGTGCCATTGTGATCCTTTACCGTGTTTGTAGAGGCAACTAAAAGTGAAAGTGAACCCAAAGGACATCACTTAGTCCTGCTGTAGTGGTTTACACAGCTACTAATGACCAATTTCAAAGCAAGAGATCAGTTAATGTTTTTGATACGAAGAGCTTTACAAGAAGGTTTTTCTGCTTAGGTCATCTCCAAGCGAACAGACCATCACAGGGAAGTGCGTCATCCTACCAGCACTTCTACTTCTCAATGGAAGTGCCGAAAGCAGTCAACGTGGCCATCATCATTGGCAGTGAATGGACCCAGCTGGTACAGAAGAGTCCAGGAAGATGGGAGGGCGAGGTGAGATAGAATGCAGAAGGCATCGTAATTGTATCGCTAGCTTATATCTGCCTTCATTCGGGACACTGTCCACTGGCTTCCTGTGCCGCAGTGCATCCAGTTAAAAATGCTAACTCTTATGCGCAACCAGGGTCCGATTTGTCAAAAAAGAAGCAGGGGGGTCGGGAACAGTGGCTGATCCAGGATTGCTTATGTGAGGGCAAGGGTTGTTTTTGAGGGGCGCCACGTTCCATGGTAAAAATTGTAATTAACTTTAAATGATAGTATACTGTGTATATATATATATATATATATATATATATATTGAAATAATGGCATTATGCGCAATAGTTAGTGTAGTAAACCACTAGTATAGGCTATAGCCTACTATCCTATAAAATACTGTTTGAAATTGGCGCTCATCTGTCATGTTGGATCGCAAGTAATTTTTTTTATTATTTTCAATCTGCTCAAAGTTCTTTCTGCAGTACAATTACCAGATGGCCCGAACGGGGTGCCATATAATAGAGCGCCGTTCTGCAATGGCCAATGTAACAGGAAGAGTGAGATATATTTTATAAAAGTAGCCTACTGATATAGATTAATTAGGTCCACAGTGATTCCCAACCTTTTTCAGAGCATGCCACCTTTACTAACGGCAGATCAGCGGTACCTTTGACCTTAATTTCAACTATTTTTCTTCAAGTTAGTTCTTCATTTCACTGATAAGAAACGTTTCTTGTATGAAAAATAATTAGGCCTAGGCCCTATAGGTCTATATGTTAGTAGTGATAAATTTTAAAACTTTTTCACATAAGAAGCTGCACAAATGTTATGGATCTGACATCCAACCTTGAGGTTCACAGGGCCCTGTGGACCTTTGGTGCCGCGAAACTCAGGTTGGGAAACACTGGATTAGGGAGTTTATCACTTGTCTGAGACAGTTCCAATGCAAGTGATTTGATCAGTGGCGTGGCTAGGTATTTTGGCGCCCGTGGCTAATAACGACAAGCGCTCCCAATAGAAATTTCGAATCTTTGCAAAACACAGTTAGTCAAACGCTACATTGAACATTATTCAATTATATGAATATGTGGCTCTTACCAGACTCCAAACTTTCTATCCTTGATATATCTGCAAAGTCTTTGAGAACTTCAGCAAAAATTAATTGAAGCGCAATAGCCTATTTCAATCTGGCTGATGAAACTGCTGCGGCATGATTGGATTCAATGTCTTTCAGTGCCCTATAAAATAACTCCATAGAACTTGCTGCAGCTGCTGCTCGTTTCTCCGACAATTTCTTAAACCTAGCTTCGTTCAGTCTATGTCGCTTAATTTTCGATAAAGGCAAGCGATGCGCAGACAATTTTATAAACAACAAATACACATAAAACTGGAATTTCGAATAGACAACGTCTAGATTGATATTCCACGACTTATGACTCAGCGGTCTCAGCACCACTGTCCGTGGCTTAAGGGGAAAGGGGAAAGGTCAGCAGGGAGGCTTGAAGCATGGACCCGGCTGTTATACCCGGCCTGTGGCTTGATTGGAGTCCTCGCCTGAAGCATATACTTCATGAAAACCTGATCCATTGGGCCTGAAAACTGTAACGGGTGTTGAAATCTTGCTGAATGATAACTTTCTTCTTCCTTAGGCCCCTAATCCAAAAGCAGACGGTGCTTTGATGTGACACACATATATCAAACTGCAAGACAGAGAGACAGAGGGAAAGGAGGAGAGTGGTCGAGTATAGATATAGATTATAGAAGAAACATTACTAGCGTACTAAAGACAAAGGTGACCATTATATATATATTATATATATATATATGTGTGTGTGTGTGCGTGTAAATGCGTGTGTGTGTGCATATATAACTGCATATATAATATATATACGTATATATGTATATTATATCTGTATATCTATATTTCAGAGAGAGTAGGAGAGAGGGAGGTAGAAGCTGGGTTAGGCCGATTGGTCATAATGGAGTCGTTTGGTGTAGGACTGTGGGTAATGAATTTGAGGGGGTCAAGCCGACCGAGGGGGTAAAGCCGACCCCCCGGGGGTCGGCCAAAGACTAGAAGCAAGGGGGTCGATAAGAAGAAGCAAGGGGTCCAACCCCCCCGACCCCCCCGGCAAATCGGACCCTGTGCGCAACTGTTTGGTCGGGGTAGGTCCTTCATACCTCAAGACCCAGAGGCCTTCTGGTTGTTCCCTGCATGTGCGAGGCTACTGCTCAATCTAGAAGCTTGCTTATGTCGGTCCCTCTAGTTGGAACCATCTTCCGCAGCAACTTGAGCTGCTCAGTCTTTCTCTTGCCCTGTTTCAGAAATGCCTGAAGTATGTTTATTTGTAAGTGATAACACTGACTTGGGTTGGGAGTGCCTCTGAATTGCTGACTGGTGCTTTATAAATGTTCGATTACAATTACATGTACACATTTTACAATAACAAATTCTTGATAGGTTTTTACTTATTTCTACTGTTTTTGTTTTTCTCTGGTTTTTGTCATATTTAAGTGTTTTCGTTTTTCTGTGGCATTCTTTGTATTTCAACTGTTTTCTTTCTTTCTCTGGAAAGGTTTTCATGGATAAACACTGGGGTCAAGAGAGAAAGGCATCCGTCTGTGCCAACTTCAACACGGCTGCCACAAGTTACAGCACGCTTCTGGAGTATTCCATGTAGACGATAGTGTTGCTGCCTGCCAGACATTACGTCCTGCCTGAAATACTGCTTTGGCAATAATGCACGCACGTTCTAAACGTCCAGTTGTTACACGATTGCTGAACAATTTCTCGCCGTACTCGATGTCATCAGAAAATCATGCTTTTATAATCCGTGTGACGCCGATTCGCCGTCAGAATATTTGCCTGATGAGCGGTGGTGCTTTTATTTGATTTGACTCCTTATTTTGGAAAAGCCTAATAATTGGTAACTTGCTTAGTAGTTAAGTATTTTCTTTCTTAATTGGTTTTTAGATGAGTGTTGTATCGTGGATGCTTAGATGTTGCTCGGCTCTTAGTACGTTTGTATTTTTGAATTTTGGTCTTGTTTCTATCCAGATTTTCCAAGTGTTACTTTTGAAATTGTTACTTTTAGTGCTGAAACGGTTAAATTTGGTTAAACCTTTCACTTTCCTAAGGTGCCATTGTTAAAATTCTGTAGTCTTTCAAGGTTTCAATATTGAAACGTTGCATACTAATCACCAGTAACTGGTTTACGGTTCCAATTGATACGATTGGTATTCTAATATTACGACTGTAACTTTAAGTTTTCAAAGATGTTCTTTTTTATAGAATGAGCTGCGTAGTCGCATTACAGAATTTTACAGTGGTAATTGGTGCTTACGATAAATTAGACTCAAAACTAAATAAGAAACTACTTTCGTTGTAAACATTACCGGTACCTGTTATCTTGCCAGATCTATGTGAGGACGTGCACGGCTGCTAGTATTTGATTTAGATGTTGTGTTGGTGGTTGCTTAAGTTTTTGAGAATGCATTACTGCAAAGCTCTGTGCCATGTCCAGATGCAATGACCTGATCTCAAAAGACTTGTGCTTTGACCTGCTTACTCTTCATGAATATTCATGAACACGATTTGCTGATCGGTTTAACTCACTTGGGGTATGAGTTCCACATTTATTTGATTTGTTTATCTGTCCTCTCTTAACTTGTGAACCTTTCTTCAGCCTATCTTTTCCATCAACTGTTCACCTTAATTTTTCTGCGTCTCCCAGCTTGCTCTTGCTTTCCATTACACGCCACTTTTCCTCTTGTTTATGACGAGAGCCCTTTTCCTCTGTTGAAAGCTTCCCATTGCAGAAAACAAGGCCAACCGTATAGTTCTCTAAAACTTTACCAGGAGGATAGGTGACCTTTCTTCACTTTTACTCGAACAAAAGTAGATTGCAGCCCCACTGTCGGTGTTGTTACAATGTATGTAATCTCGTTAATTTTCTTTTGTTGTGCTATAATCTTATTGTTATCGAATGCCTTTAATTTAACCTGACATTTTAAGAATTTCTAACAATACTCTGCTTTCCCTGGTTTTACACGAACAACAAGACGTTCTGATAACATGTTTTTGTTGGCCATTTAAACATATTTGTACTTAACAAAAACTTCAGAATTTAAAAAAAAATCAGTTACACAATCTTTTAAACTTTAAGTTGTTTTATAATTTCAGTTGTTTTACTATTTTAGCTTTTATTGTAACATTTCTAACATTGTATCACAATGTGCAGTTTGCCAGAAATTGTTACTGTGCACGGACCTTGAGCACGTCCGTAATTTACGATTGCTTAAGTCCGTCGATTTGATGCTTTGTCTTTAGTTAATGTGCTGTATTAATTCAAGAAATAAAGAAGTTAAATCTACATGTATCAAAAACATTTCACTTCAGTATATTTTGTTTTCACAATACTCTCTGTGTTAGATTCACTTATTAAAATTTGGAAAATTAAATTTCCGTATTTTATCACAAGGCAGTCTTGTTACTAAATTTAACATAACAAGGGTTCTAATTCGTTCAGGGGACGTGTAGCCTAGTTTGTGTTGTAACCTCTGCAACTTAACATGTAATGGCGAGTAGCTATCTCTCCCTGTGATATGATAGTGATAGTCCACTGTACTAGTGTACTATCACCCAAAGTATCCTTCCACAAGTCCACAACTTTTGCACTGAAGAATGTCTGCCCTAATTTACATTTCGGCTTCGTAAATAATTTATGCATACGTCCTCGAGTCGCGTTGTTTGGTGCTATTCAAAGAACAATAAGCTTATAGTCAAACACAACATTAAAGCTTTCAACCCAAGTTGATGCCTGACATCAGGCCTAACATTCTCAGATCGACAGATAATTAGCTAGGTCTATACAGATAATTAAAACAATTAGAAGCGCTACTTGTGTGTTTTAATTAGATGCACGAAGTGGCAACGTTTGAACAACGCGTGGAATGCTTTGATCCAGCTCCCCTTAGCCTAATCCACACAAGCGCCTTACCCCTATTAGGTTTAGGCCTACGCTTATTATTGTTAACAGGCCAACACTGAAGACCCTACGACGGTAATAATTGCATTGGTCTATGGAAGTAGTCGTACCCGTTGCATACCAATTACATATTCATAAGCCAAATATTACATTTAGAACCAACAATGGTCATCTATGAGAAGGCCAACCAGCCGGGTCCAGCCCTATGCCGTTAGGGAAGGGTAAACTCCCCCATTGTTATAGCTATAGACGGCTAGTTGAAAGAAATGCCTAACTGAAAATTATTATTACTTACAGTCTTACACAAATAGACAGATAACAAGCGCGTAGCCTACCTTAGTCTAAGCTTCAAAAGATCTCAATAAATAGCATTATTTTAAGAAGAATGTTATAACATGCTTTCAAAGCAACGTCAGTCCTTTAGTGATGTTAGAACCACTGAAAGTTAACCTGCAGGCTGTAATGCTGAGTAACAATATGTAATGCTTAGTAACAATATGTATAGTGAAATGTAAATGTACGCGATTTCTATTATAGTAACCGTATTGGGGCGAGCCCATAGATTCCTTGGGGCGAGCCCAAGGATTCTATATTAATATATTAATAGTGTATAATAGGTCCTTGTGTATAATAGGTCCTTGGGACGAGCCTTATCAATTCAGCTTTAGAAATAGTGTCAGGTCATTGAGGTCAATTATTGATGCGAGTATTTATAGATCAAGAAGACATGCGCGAACTAGAAAACCAGAGCCTATAGAAACCTATTCGTCGTCATTGTCCAATCAGCGTTGTCTAATTGAACCAAATACATATTCATAATTTTCGGCGCTTTACTTCGTTTAAACTTACTGTAGGTTGAGGACGCTAGGATTCCTGCTGTTATGTGTTTTTGTGTTATTTTACCTCGAATAACGAAGGATATTTTGATTATTCCATGTCACAAGTTGGATGTATCAGGAGAGGATTGTACTCAGGATCACCAGTTGTCCAAGTTTCAATTATTGCAGCCAAGTAAGTAAGTAAAACGTTTTGAAGTTTTCGCCATTTTGATCGAAAATTATGGACACCATTCCTCTGGAAAAATGGTGGTCTTGTGCTATGGCGTACTTCTGGCAGATACTACTGTGTGTGTGTGTTTGTGTGTGCGTGTGTGTGTGCAATTTCACAGCGCTCGTGATTAAGATGGTGCCCTGCGCTGAGCTTTCAAGTGGTGCTCTAGAAATTTGAGTTTACAAGTTACGACTATGATTACACAATGTTGTGTGTAGACTTGCAATTAAAAATCCATACACACATCCCTGTTTTGTTTTAGTATTAAAGTCGGCAAGCATTTAGTATCGGGGTGCGTAAGTTTATGGGCGTCGGACGGCATCTTTTGGCATGCTGCGCGGAAGGTAGGATGTTTTCTAAAGACGACAGTAACCCTAACCCTGACCCTAACCGACCCTCACGACGCGTAACCTTACCCTAACCGACTCTCACGACGCCTAAAATGACGGGAGAAAATACACGCACCCCGATACTAAATGCTTGCCTTAAAGTCATAGAACAGAATCAGTAGAACTAAAATAACTTTCATTTGCTTAATAAATAGAAAATACACACGAAATGCATGCGTTATAGGTCCTATCTTTAGTTTTGTTTCAGGGTAAATTGTAAAATCAAAAATAAACTACCAACTGAAATCAATTTTGACTTGCTTAATAAGCTAAAGCACGTGTTACTACAGAACTTCAGTCTCGGCCGAGGGTATCAATGAAGGATATTGTGACTTAAATAGTGGGTAAAATGGATATAAACATAATTTTTTATACAGCCACATTATTGCTTTTTACAAAAAGCTGTCCAGAACGAGACTTGTTTCGAATTATCTTTGTTAATTTATCTAATGAAAATATATAAAGATTTTATAAACGCATAGTTTAACACTTTGATGACAAGAGTGTTCTAAGCGACTGGGAAACCAATGCGGCTCATCGTTAAAGTGTTGATTGTGTTATATAAAATAGCCAGATATATGAAGTGAGTAGGAATCTCCCAGAACAACTGTAGATTATCTTACTTTGATGCATTTCTGCACAATTGCAGATGAACGCTTTAAGCAGACGGACTGAAAGTGCGCTGAGGAAGCACCGCTTGCTGAGTCGTTTTAAGAACTCAAATCCTGACCACTTTGTGAGTCTGATACACGTCCACTTTGCTGCTAATCTCGGCGACCATCCGGAAAAGACAAATGTTGCAGAACTGCTCGGTGACTCGTTGCTGTTGGCTCAGAAATCAAAGACACCACCTCAGATCAACCAGGGCAAGACGTTCCGGTTTCCAAAGAAGAAAACCCCTAAGGGTACAGTGAATGATTTTTGTTCTTTTTGACGTTGTATGTATGTATGTTTCTGGCTACGTGTTAAGTGCCTTTTAAAGCACAGGGGTACATAACATGGCAATTATGGCATGGTGGGTGCTCAATAGTGTAGTGGTTAGCATGCTGGACTGTCAGTCGAGAAGTTGGGGTTCAAATCCCTGTCAGGGCAGAAATTTGGTTCAAGATTTCTGCTCCATATGCACTCCATAGCCAACTCAGCCATATGAGTACAATGACCATACACTGTCCTTAGGAAGTTGGGACTGTGAAGGAGAAGACTGGCCATCCACTCTCATATGCCGAAGCTAAGAAAATGAAGTCGCTAACACTTCATACCCATAAGATTTTAGTAAAAATGATAATCTTATACATTTTTCTAGATTTTCTCTGTTCTCGTGAATATTTAGCAGTCTTTTTTCTGGTTATTTACACAGGTAGTGGCACAGTTTTTGGAGTTCCGCTAACGGAAGAGATTGTCAAGAGAATTTATCCACTGATTCGGTATCTGAATACAACTGAGTGTAAGTTGGTTCCATGTATAAAGTGTTTATGTCTAGATAATTATATAGCACATTTAAGTGCTTTTGAAATGCGTTGAATCACGGCTGTCCAACTGATCTAAGCAGTGTGGTCAAGCAGCTGTGGAATAGTTAGTTCGTTAATTTAGTTAATTTTAATTTGTATCTTGTATCATGCCAGTGTTAGATCTGATGCACACGACACGATGATGTGCCAAATTCAATCTTCTCCAAACTTAATCCGTACCATGGTGGATAAGAAATTTTGAGAGTGGTATATCTTAAATTCAAAGCAACTGAACACTCCCTCCTTCCTTCCTTCCTTCCTTCCCCTCCTCCCTCCCTCCCTCCATCCCTCCCTCACTTCTTTCCTTCCTTCCAGGGCCAAGTCGAGAACAAAGGACAGGAATAATCTGGAAAACAAGACATAATTGTATCAACAGATCAGGATTAAGATTATGAAGGTGTTTTATTTTTAGGTAGCAGCTTAAGAAGGTGTTAGGGATAAATTAGATTTGGTCTTTCAGGTCAAAAGCGGGTGGGGCTGTTCCGCAAGAGTGGATCGGCCGCGAAACAGAAGGAACTTTGCGAGATTCTCAACTGCGGAAGCGACATCGAGGCGCAGTTGGATGCCAGTCATTTCAACCCGCACGATGTTGCATGTGTTCTGAAGTTGTTCTTACGGCTACTGCCAGAACCTCTTCTCACTGAAAGGCACATCAGAGCTTATTATCTTGTCTCCGGTAAGATTCTGTATATTGTTGAGGACAAAATAATATAAGTATCAAGGTTGAAACTGGGAAGAGACTACCGGTATTTGTACGGCTAGCATAGTCCTAGTCCTGCTTGACCGCTTTGAATCGTGACCTGGAACCGATTTTTACCCCTCACTGCCTATTGAGTTTGTTTTGATTAAGCACCTGTGAATAAGCTGGTTCCCACGACTTTGCTTTTTTGGGCGCTGTAGAAATCTCGAGATTATGGTAGTCCTCTGTTACTGTTATCAGATTTCATAAGAAGTTGATAAAGAATTAAATATGTTTAATATGACTGTAATCATTACAAGATAATTATGTGTTGCATGACAGTAGTCAATTGGGTTTCGAATTCAACGGTTTGCAGATTTGAACCTGTCACGTGGACTCCAGGTAATGATACTGAACTGGGTGTTTGCAAGCAATCAGCTCGCTCCTCTAATTTAGATTTGCTAGCCTTGTGCTAGTAAGAAGAAGAGGAAGGGCAGTCCCTTAAGCTAACTCTGAGGCGGCCATGTGTATGAAGCGTTAGCAACTGCATTTTGTAGCCTAGCCATATGAGGAAGGGTGGCCAGTCCTCTTCCTCGCCGTCTCATCTTCCCACCGACTGTATGGTCAGTGTACTCATTATAACTGAGATGGCTAGGGGAACAAGTGGAACAGAAATCTCGAATCAAATTTCTGTCGTGGCGGGGATTTGAACCCTCAACCTCTTGATTGGCAGTCTATCATGCTAACTACTACACTATCAAGCGCCCCAATAAGTGCGGTAAAGAAATAAAAAAAGAAAAGTTCAATTAACAACAGAGGCAAAATGAATTGTCTGTTTTAGGGATAACTTCAGCGTCCGATAGAACCGAGATGCTTCAGCTGATGATGCTGTTGCTTCCACCAGAGAACGTGACGCTGTTGCGGCATCTGCTCGATCTGCTCCATAGAACGTCTGAAGAAAAGGACAACCTGATGGATAGAAATGCTCTTGCGATCGTTATCGCTCCAAATCTCTTCACATTGCGTAATGTGAGTGGTTCTTTGTAGTCTAGAGCACTGCTACTTATATTCTGCTATTATGCTATTTTTTGCTACTGTATACATAGTTGTTGCAAAGTTTGAGGATTTATTTCGTGCTAATAAGGATCACTTACTTGCTTTGAGCTTTTTGAACTGTTCTTTTTCTCCAGTTAACAGCCGCTCAGATTCAAGTGATGACTGCAGCCAGTATTTCAATCATGACATTCATGATTGAGAAAGCAAATGTTATCTTTAACATTCCGGAAAAGCTGATGCAAGACGTGAAAAGCTACCTGGAAGAGGTTCCAGCGATCGATGGACCAACGAACGGAGACGAAGCAGCTGGAGGTGGAAGAAGAAGAAGATCCAGACGTGGAGTAAGAGAAAACTTAGTCTTGTCAATTTAATGACGTCTGTTTCACCAATGTAAATGAATGAGGACTGGATGGATGAAAGAGGAATGGATGGATGAAAGAGTGAAAGAGGAAAGGATGAAAGAATGAATGATAAATGGCTGGATGGAGGAGTGAATGAGTGAAAGAGGAATGGATGAATGAATGGATGAGCGAATGTATGAGGAAAGGATGAATGATGTATGGCAGGATGGATGAGTGAATGAGGAAAGGGTGAATAAATGCGGAATGGATGGATGAATGAATGTAATTATAATTTCGCATTTATATAGTGCCACTTCAAGAGATACTCATCAGAGGCACTTCTCACCTAGCAAAGTGAAACCACAATCGAACAGAACTGTTTTCAAGTGATTGCAGTATAGAGGCAAAGAGATGCTGAGGAGTTCTTGTCACAGATTGCTAAGCAACTAGAGTGGATGAGTGAATGAATGGATCAAATCATTTTTTTTTATATTTTGTAACCAAATCAAACAATCACTTTACAATTACAGAGTTGCAAAGTACACAAACGATAGGAGATGGCCACAAGGAAGGGCCCTGAAGGGATGAAACTGTTTATTCATTCACCAACAGCTTTCATTTCTTAGAATTCTTTATAGTGAGGATGGGAATCTAATTTTAATTAAGAGAATTGCATTTGAACTGCTTTTCCAGGAAAAGTCTGACTCTGACAGTGCAGCCTATGCAACGAACCACGAAAAGTGCCCGGCCTGGGAAAGCATGCAGTCGATTCCATTGCATGCACGTGTGGAAAGCTTAGATTCAATGCTAACAGTAAGAGATCTATATTACTGCAATTAGTGTTCAGATTTCACCTATATAAAATGCTTTTGTAAGCATGCCTTTGTGGCTTAAGAAATAAAGAAATATGCGATGCTTTGCCAAGATTCCAGTAAAAGATTTTTGCATAAAACTACGGTACAAGTTTTCAAATAATTGCAAATTAAAATATTTTTGATTTTAATAGCCAAAGGACAATTTTGGTGCCTACAGTAATTTTTAAGTCAAAGAAGTTTCTTTGAAAGCTCTTAGCAAAATAATTACAAGAGATTTTTTTATTCTCCGTGGAATTTTTAAGCGATAATTTTCACATCTGATAAAAGCTGTGAAAAATTGACAAAATAATAAAAATGATTGCTGAAGGAAATTGTCGTTCTGTTTTGAATTATCCAGGTTTCCTCGCATACGAGTGAGGTTGATGTGCAGGACAGAGGCACGGAAAGGGTTGGAAGAGATCTGTTGCTTTCAACACCATTCGATCTATCAACTTCTGTTAAACCTACCACACAGAAAAAGAGAACACGGTCCCTTGGTAACACTCTCAGGGTGTGTAGTGTACATCGGTGTAAATTAGCATATATCAGTATAAATGAGTGGTGTAAATTAGTGTACATTAGTAGTGTACATTGGTAGTGTCAATTAGTGTACATTAGTGTCAGTGTACATTAGTGTAAATTAATTTTAAATTGGTGTACGTTAGCGAAAATAAGTTTAAAATAGTGTAAATTATTGTACATTAGAGCACTTTCTCCCATAGGATTCTTTCTCCAAATGATTGCAATTTTGAACTATTACACATTAGGCCTACAGTTAATCCCAGTAAATAGTTGAGAAAAAGTGTGACTGGATTATTCAAGGTCTTGAAATTTTTTCGTTTCTTAGTGTTGCAAAATTGAAAATGTTAATTTATTAGTACTAATTAACTTGAGCAATCACAGACCAAAGGTGATTTTAAGTAATTTAAATTTATTCCCTGTCACAATGTTTAAGAGCAAGTCTCTTTTGTTTCTTAGTGTTGCCAATCTGTTAACATTAATTTTATTATTTCTAATTAATTTGCATGGTTGCAGAACAAAAGTCATTCAAAGGAAAGCTATTAATGTGTCAAAACTTTCAGTGTTTTGCTGAAGAATATTTATCATTTATGAATTTCGAAATATATGTTTGTCTCCGTCATGGACCCATCCATTTGGAACAGCCTTTCATTGGAGCTACATTTGTTACCAAAAACAACATCTTCAGTCTTTTACTCATCTTTAACAGCCATTCTTTTCAGCTGTGGCCTGGGTAGGAGCGCCTCTGAGTAGGTATCTTGAACGGGTCTATATCAAGTTTATGTTGATTGATTGATTGATTGATTGATTTGTTGTCTTTATAGAATATTTTCCAGAGATGCAAGAGCATTGTTCATGGTTCGCCGCCTCAGCTGCATCGCACCGCTCATCCAGTCGAGTCCTACATTTCTCCAATGGATAACGATTTAAGGGTATTTTTTCGTCATTTAATAACAATGATAAGAACGACAATTTCTATGGCGCCATAACCCAACCACTTGACCTCTTCTTTCCCCGTGTTAGGATCACAATGGCTAAATCCCTTTGCCTTTTTTCTAGGTTTAGTGCGCCCAGATGTCTTAACCCGGCTCTTGGCTTAGGTCCCCGGAAGTCTTAATCCTGGAGAAAGCACAATCGCCGAACAGTGTCATCATCCGTTGCACATTGAGATCGCCCTTCTTGCAGGATCTTGATTGCAGCCCTGCCTCAGATGAAGGTGTTTCAGCACAGTAGTCACTTAGATATTTCGGTGCAGCGTCATGAAGTGCCGTGAAGACTAGTAGGCAGATATTGAACTCGACATGATATTGATGATTTTGAACGTGATTTGGGCCTGTCAGTATTAAGTATTAAAAATAGAGCTAAAATAGTTTTACTTTCAAGAAAATAGGAATTTTATTACACATGAACCTTGTTATAATGCTGTCTTTGGAGGCATGTCAAGAATTGCCTTATTATGAGGTCATGTTAAAATGAGGTCATGTTATCACGAGGTCATGTTATAATGAGGTCATGTTATAACGAGGTCATATTCTACAACAGAGCTAAAGTTGGGATTGTGTTATAACAGAACTTGTGTTGTAATGAAGCATGTTATAATGGGACTTTGGTGTATTTTTTTATTAGTTACATTTACAGCTACTGTTATCCTGCTTTGTTTTGTTACTTAGGTGACTGTTGTTGATAGTGATGACAGTGACCTCTGCTGCCAAAAACAGGATTCCCCTCAGCGAGGAAACAATGAGATTGGGAAGCAGTCTTCCGAAACGCCCCAAACCTCGCTCTCTTGGGTACGTACCACTACTTGTAACCTCCCTGATTTCAAATGTGCAATAGAACTGCATTTGACACTACCCTCTTCCTAAAGTTCAGAAGTGCACAAATGACCATACAACAACTTCGATGGTGCTGAGCAACTGTGCGTGAAGGACTTTATCAAGTTCCTGACATAGTGACATCCTGTGTGTAGGTTCAAACCCGTGCTCTGTGTATTCGACTTATATTCGTTTTATTTCTGACTTATTGATCGTCTCATGTTTTAAACCTGCTATAATTATGTTGAAGACACTTTAAGGAAGAAAAACTGAAAATTTTGATCAGTTCCTTAGTTGTTGAGGAATTCAGTTGTTGTTGTTGGCTTCCTGTTCCTCCTGATTGTCATCACGTGATCTTCATTATCATTGTCATCATGATTGTCTTCGTTATCATAATGGTTATCATCATTATGATCATCTTCTACCATGTGCCATCTTGTCAAATATAGCTGAGTTATCTAGGGGCACAGATGGAGCAGAAATCCCTGACCTCTCAATTGACAGTCCAGCATGCTGGCTACTACACTATCGAATACCCCGGAGTTAAACAGAATGGTGTGAAAAATCATAAGCACATAAACAAGTCCACACCGTAGTTAATTTATGTCTTACCTTTAAGCGAGCAATTGTTTTGTTTATTCAAAGGTAAATGTTGTCGACGTTGTGTCATCTCGGACAAGTCGCCAGCTTTTCTCCAGTTCCAGTTCATCCGACGATCTTCCACCCACCCCTCCTAACTCATTTAACGCCACTACCTCGCAGGTCATAGGTCACAGTACTCTTTCTCCGGTCAGCGCCACGAGCAGCCAGCTTACGCCATCTGCTGCAAAGTTCCGGTTGCGCAAAATCCACCCGCTGTATAACTGGCGCACAAAGAGTGGCCTTGGCGTTGACCGACGTATCCGAGCAAGCATGAAAGGACAACGGACGAGGTCGACGGCCTCTCTGGCGCCCGGAGACAGCAAGGCCAAGGATTCGATCTTCTTTGAACCTCCGTTTGAAGTCACCAACTTTGAGGCGGACAATTCGGTAGGTGTTTAGGAACGGTTGTGTATTTTTGGCACACTGTGTAGGAATGTTGGTAAGTAAGTATATGCATGAATGCAGTTTATTAGGGCTTTGTGCTTTCTGGTTAGTATTTCAACCAGCCCATCGAGGTTGATTACAACTGTGTGTTTGTGTCGATGTATGTATGGACATATATATATGTATGCACACATGCACTTATGCATATGTACACAATACACATGTATGAATGTATATTTGCATGTATGTATGTGTGTGTATGTAAGTATGCATGTATGTATAGAGTATGTGCTCATGTGTGTATGTATGTACGTGTGCATATGTATCTCTTCATTTTTGTAGTTTCTTTTCGGAGCTTGTTTTAAATGCTTTATAACTAACACTTCTATGGTATATGTGCAGCTTTCTTCATTGATGTTCTGTTCCAGGAAAATTTCTTAATTCGGCGACATTTAATTCTTTGTGTTTTCTTTGTTTTAGGTTTTCTGCATTTCGTTAGATGATTACAAAGAAGACAGTGAACGGATTGAACCAATCAGAGCAGAATGTCATCACGATTGAACAGTTAACTTTCAGTTGGAAGTATTACGATGTCTTACGACTGTCTTTACATTACAGTTGTGATCTGCTGTGTAAAATTGTTTGGACCAATTTGGTTCTAAGCGTTTAGCCCTCTGTTGGCCAATTGAAAATGTCTTTCACAACAGCAGACAGAGTTTCATTCTAAATGTGGCAGGTGAAAAACTGCCAGCCGAGCCCTACAACCCACGGAGAAACTTCATCTGCCTGAAGGGGGGTACTTACCAGGTTATCTTTGGAAAACTTGAGCCTGTTCTTGCAGTACTGTCCCTTATTTTTGAAAACTTGAAACTGTTCTTGCTCTCTGTCCCTTATTTCTTTGGAAAACTTGAACGTGTTCTTACAGTACTGTCCCTTGTTTTCTTTGGAGAACTTGAACGTGTTTTTGCAGTACTGTCCCTTGTTTTATTTGGAAAACTTGAACCTGTTCTTGCAGTACTGTCTAATTTCTTTATGGAAAACTTGATCCCATTGTTGTGGTGTTGCTCTAAGTTTTCACAGGGAAACTCGATCCTATTCCTGGGGTTCTGTGGTATGTTTTCTTTGAGAAACTTTATCCTGTTATTGGAGGTGCTGTCCAAGGTTTTATTTTGGCCATTTTTTACGAAACAGTCTTTTGTCAACTGCAGAGAACTGTATGAGCAAGTTTAAACTCTGGGCGAGTTGTACAGACCTTGACAAGCACTGGAAGTGTTGATAGGAAATGATGAGCTGTTATTATAGGTGAACAGGAAATCATGCGGTGTGCTACTGGGCAACCAAGTGGCAACATGTTGAAGCTGTGTTGAGGTTTGATTTGTGCTCGAATTGTGTGAAGTTGAGAGTTGTTTGCGGAGCTGCAGTCCTAAACACATCTTCTTGAGTGTCTTAATCAGTGGTTTCCAATCTTTTTCAGAGCAAAAAGCACCCTTACTAAAAGTCATTCAGTCAATGGCATCTGGCGTTAATTTCATGTAGTTTTCTTCCAGTTCGTTCTTTATTTTAATGACGATCAATGCTTCTTGTATTCAACTGCAGTTTTGCAGCTATTTCTACTCTACTTTGAGTTTAACGTTTTAAAACTTTAACAATAATAGTTATAGGGTTAGGCTATGTAATTAGTGATATTCAGTAGTTTTCACGTTTTTACCCATTGTGCCATCCATCCGCGGCACCTTAGAGCAGGTTCGCGGCACCCTGGATTAGGAAGCACCAGGATGGATACGGTACATACATAAACATATGCATTACTTGATTTTGGATTTGGTGTGCCATTGGATGATGCCTTGTGTAACAGACACTGGTGTGATAGAAGTTACTAATTACAACTACTTTAGAGTAACTGGCCTGCAGAGATGTATTTGTGTTCGTGAGAAGAGGTTGGACCTCATCTTGTCACTATAACTGGATCTTATGGATGGAGCACTTGACCTGTAATGCAATGAGTTCAGGTTAAAGCATGCACTCAGGCGGTCGCTGTGTAAGGACCTTAAGCAAGTCCTTCACTCACAGTTGCTCAGCTCCATCGATTGATGTAAGGTCATTACGTAGTGGCCCTTAATCAACAAATAATAATATCTGTAATGCAGAGAGTGATAATGAATAATGGAAAGGTCCAATCTTTACTGTGACAGAAAGTCCACATAATGGACTTTGAAAATGCAATATGGTAGGTAAGTTCCTTTTCTTTGCGATATTGATATAGTACGTTACCAATGTGTTAGTTTTGCCAAGCCTTTTCAGGGTATTATTAATATGATTCATAGACGACGTGATTTTGAAATATGATTGCTAGTCAACAACACCTGTGATATTTTTCATAAATGTTGGAGATTTTGATATGACTACATGTTATTTCTGTAAGATGCATTTATTTTTGCAAGAAATTTGGTATTTTTTATGTAATTGCGTGGAATTTTGATAAGAAGTTATCACCGTGGACTCGTATAAATGTTTTTCGTTTTATATCTGACTTATTGATTGTCTCACTGTTTTAAAACTTACTATAATTATACTGAAAACACTTTAAGGAAGAAAAACTGTTTTTAATTAATTTTGACCAGTTCATTAGTCGTTGAGAATTCAATTCAGTTGTTGTTGTTGGCTTCCTCATCTGTTATCATCTGATCTTCATTATCGTTATCATCATGATCAGTGGCGTAACGAGGGGGCAGGGGGCGGCGGCCGCCCCCGGGCGCAGGACAGGGGGGCGCAAAATTAGGCTTTAGAAAATTTAAAAAAGAAATCAGGCAAGAATAGCTAAAAAGTACAAAAAGTAACTATTATGCACGAGTCTGGCAGGGGCGCGGGCGCCAAGGGGGGGGCGCAAAATGAGGCTTCTGACAATGTAACCACTTTTTCATGAAAAAAGACGGAAAAGCAAAAAAAAGAAAAAGGTCATCAGAATTTTTGGCGGAAGTAAGAAAAAAAATTTCAGGAAATTCTTGCCCCTGGGCGCACGAACCCCTAGTTATGCCACTGATCATGATTATCATATAATTATCGTTATCATAATGGTTATCATCGTTATTATCATCGTCATTATTGTTATAATAATCATCGTGATTATGATTATCACAAACTCCATCATAACTTGTATGTTTGTATGCACTGTGTATAGCTATTCATATAGGACATGTTAAGAACCTTCAGGGGCACGAAATGCCATCATCATCATCATCATCATCATCATCATCATCATCATCATCATCATCATCATCATCATCATCACATGCACCACCTCCATCATCATCATAATCATCATGACCACTGACACCATTGTCGTCAGTGGGATAATTGAGTTATAGTGCTTGTTTTGCAGTTTTGATGTAAGTGTTTTTAGCATTATTAAATCCAAAGGAAGGGGTGCTTGGTAGTCCAGTGGTCAGCATGTGGGACTGTTAACCGAGAGGTCGAGGTTCAAATCCCTGCCAGGAAAGAGAACTTCTCTCAGGATTTCTGCCTCACCCGTGCTCTATCCAACTCATCTAGAAAGAGCACACTGATCGTACAATGTCTGTAGGAAGATGAGACTTCGAGGGAGAGGACTGGCCACCCACCTCATTTGCTGAAGCCAAGAAAATGAAGTTGCTAGCACTTCATGCCCATGGCTGGCTCTTGGGTTAGCTTAAGGAACTGCTCTTCTCATAAACCCAAAGGAACGTGCATCTGTACATTATACTCGTTAGATACCTGAGCACTAGTGAGCAGCCAATGCACCATCTAGGTCAAACACCAAGTTGAAACAGAGATCCCAAAAGCTGTGTTACTGTAGGACATTATGCTTGACATGATAGCCGATCGGTTAGAGCGCTCTCTTTAGACACCTTTAAAACCGTGTCAGCAGATGCTATATAAACGTGGGATGGCAGCGGCCTCCTCAAATAGAAACATGGAGTCCAGATATTTTCACTACGGTCGTTAATCAGCATTTGATGCCGTTATAAGATATCCTTAACGTAGCTGTTGGATCCGATTGGTAAGAGCGGCGCTCGCCTTATAACGCTGAGAGTATGGGTTCGATCCTCGTCCTCTGAGACGGTAGGCCTACTGTGTAGGGAGTAGGGACCCTGGTCAAGTCCTTAACTCACAGTTGCTCAGCACCATCGATTGATGCGTGTATGTATGTATGTATGTATGTATGTATGTATGTATGTATGTATGTATGTATGTATGCATGCATGCATGCATGTATGTATGTATGTATGTATGTATGTATGTATGTATGTATGTATGTATGTATGTATGCATGCATGCATGCATGCATGCATGTATGTATGTATGTATGTATGTATGTATGTATGCATGCATGCATGCATGCATGTATGTATGTATGTATGTATGTATGTATGTATGTATGTATGTATGAGCAATTGTTATAGCGCCCCTTCAAGATTTCTACTCAGAGGCGCTCGCGACTACAGCGCGGACGCTGAATCGGAGTTTCACGCCGAAGCGCATGAGCAATTGCGAGTGCAGGACTTGCCCAGGGTCCCTACGCGGTGGCTTGAGGTGGATTCGAACCCGCAACCCTCCGGCTGCAAGGCACCGAACATACCCCTACACCTGCTTGATGCTTGGTCACATAACATAGTGCTATGATAGTGGTGCTTAATAAATGCATGCTTTTAGATACCGCAGACAGGCCGAGGCCATCGGGGTCAAAAGAGAAACGGGTTCACTGGTTCACGACCGAATCTTGTCTGTTCATCTATATTTACACTTGTAGATCTATATATACACGCATTGCACAGTGTAGGCCCTACACAACCTGACAGTTTTATGGGTACGTTTAATTTTAACTCTGGGGCCAGACGATGACATGGATCAAAGCTTCTAGAACTGCTGAAGGTTTTCTACAAGCAATCTCCTCATATGACCGTAAAACAAATGTATAGGCCTACTGTGTGGGTAGGGTGTGTGTGTGAGTGTGTGTGTAAATATATATATATATATATATATATATATATATATATATATATATATTTATATGTTTGTGTGTGCATGCGTCCGTGCATGCGTGTATATACAATACGTCATATACGCATATATATATATATAGGCCCTATATATAATATATATGAAACTTTTGTACATGTATATAGCCTAACATCAGTTAAATGGTTTATTGAGAAAATTGCTGGTTGAAAACCTTCAGTGGTTATAATATACACAAGTGAATGTTCTGGTCGTATGGATTCATATACTGTGTCTGAGTAAATAACACTTTGCATTCGATTGTTGTAACGTCCTTGGTGGCTCCTGTATTCGTTACAATGTCGACACTTTATGACATGTGTCAAGATTCCCGCACTGAGAATGTCACATGTCTGTTAGGCGCCACCGCGTCACGTCTGCTAGTTTTGCATGTCTGACATTTGCTGTCTTTTCTAGCTGTGTGGTGAAAATAAACATTATACATCAGCTGTATGAATACTACGAAGATCTATGTAATACTATGGGTAAAATTAATGCGTGTAATGCTCAGATATTCAACGAGCACAGAGCGAGTAGGCTACTGCCATCTATATTTTACGGCACTGCAATTCCTTCATGTTCAAACTGCTACATTGCTGAGCCTTAGACCGTACGTCCCATGAGACCCTTTGTGCCTGCCTGGGGTTGCCGGTTTGCAACCGATCGTGGCTTATTTAAGAGATTTGAATCGCGGACTAGCGCGTACACCTTAGGAAAGATGGGAGGGAGGGTGGGTGGAAGAAAGGAAGGAAGGAAGGATTGAGGAGCAGGAGGAGGAAGAGGCTGAACAGGAGGCGGCGGAGGAATCCGTATCAGAGGACAATAGGGTTGGGGTTAATGGCGGAAGAAAGTGAAGGATTAAGGAGGGAGAGAATACGATCTGTATGTCCGTCCGTCCGTCCGTCCGTCCGTTTGTCTGTCTGTCTGTCTCTTTCATTCTTTTGTGTCTGTCTGAATGTTTTATGTATATAGGTCTATGTATGATGTATATATATATATATAATATATATATATATAGAATAGATGTATGTGATTGATCGATTGATTGATGTATGTATGTAAGCATGTATGTGCGTCTGTTTGGAACAGCTTGCGTTGAAAGCGTTGAAGCTGATGATCGAGAGCTTAAGTTTCCCTGGACGGTAGACAAAGGATTGTATTGTATACGAATCCGTATCAGAGCACAATTATAAGTCACCTGCGCAAACCCAGTAGAGACCGTTTTAAGTCCGTGGGCCTATGCCAAAGCAGCCATAAGCCTAAAAGGCTGAAAGCGTAGACCTGTTTAATCGTGCAATGCCTCCCTCTCCGCCTCCTCTTCCTCTTCTACTTCCTCGATCGTTCTCTCACTTCTTACTCGATCTACTATTTTCCTTTTTCCTTCTTTCGTCATCTTCTTTCTTCCCTCATTTGATTGACTATACTCTCTTGTTATCTTCGATTCCATTCCTTTCCACTTCATTTCTTCTTCCTTCGCTCACTCTCTCCCTCCCGTAGGCCTATGTATGTAAGGCAGATAAACAGAGAGAGACAGAGAGACAGATAGGCTGACAGACAGACAGAAAGACAGACAGACAGACAGACATACATACATACATACAGGCAGACAGACAGACGGACAGGCTGACAGACAGACAGACAGACAGACAGACAGACAGACAGATAGACAGACAGACAGACAGACAGACAGACAGACAGATAGACAGACAGACGAACAGACAGACAGACAGACAGACAGACAGATAGATGATAGGACAGAATGAGCGAATATTGAGATATAGCACAGACAGACAGATAGGTTGACAGACAGATAGATGATAGGATAAGATTTACTTATAATAAATCAGATTTAGGTCATCCTTGTTAATGTACTGCAACTTGTCTATCTTCATCTGAAGATTTTGCTCGACGCTGTCATAGGCTACGTGCCGGCGATATCTTTGTATAGAAGTCGCGTATTAGACAGGGATTAACCAGGAGACTGCAAGGATTAGAGAGAGATTAACAGACTGCGAGGATATAGCCACGACTGAAACTCTAGTTGCTCTGCTCTATATCTCAATATTCGCTCATGGATTTAGCGACTAAGAGGTAGAAAGCCCCCGTTACAAAGCCCTCCACTCAGAAATTCTTTCGTCCCTAACCCTATAATCGTGACGTTCTCTTCTCGCTTCGGTCCCTGTAGCGGAACCAACTTCGGGTCACGTCGCATTAGAATTACCATAATACGTTAATACTGTCGACCTGGTTGATACACATGGCTGATCAACCGTTCGCTTTCTGCACGAAATATGAAATCCTTTTACGCCTGATAATATAGCGAAGGAGTTTCAAAATCTAGCAGGTGATCGGTCGGGCACGATGAAGTCGACGTGTGAGTATACTTTGTGCAAATTTAACAGTTCGCTTATCTGGCACAGCGCTCGTGAATAAGCTGGTGCCCTGCGCTTGGCCTTCGAGTGTCGTCTTAGAAGTTTGATGACAATTAGGTTAGAATTACAGAAGAGAAATCTCGATGAGAAAATACAGCTTTAAGAATAGATTTTGAGAGGCTACGCAACCTATTTCAAGCGCAATACGCCGAATTCTAGTCTGGGCTATTCTAAACCAATATAATCTAAGTTAATCTAATCCATTCCTATTCAATTACATTCTAATAACTTTCATAGCGGATTTGTCGTAATGTAAACTAAGGCATCAGTCGATGATCGTTTCCATAGGTGAAACATATTATGTAAATTTACGCACGGACCGGAACCAGTCAAATTCTGTCAATCCCCTAAAGAACAAGGAAGTATTCAACTGTTGACGTTTAAAACTGTCGAAGTCTATACTGTTGAAATCGAAAACTGTTGACATTTAAAATTGCTGAAGTATGAAGCTGTTGAAGTCTAAAACTATTGAAGTCTTAAACTGTTGAAGGCAAAAACTACTGAAGTCTAAAACTGTTGAAGTCTACAACAGTACTGTTCAAGGCTAAAACGCTTGCCAAGCGTGTTTTTAAAACAGGTCAGGTACGTATAGTACCTAGACTTCTTCGACTTGGATGAGAGACCATTTCTCCGTCTAACACAGTCCGTAAACGGGAACCTTAAATGGCGTGGCACCCATTCAAACGGGCAGCGGCGGTGAAGGATCTCACCCGATCAATTCATTCAAAAATGAGCAGGGACGATGACGTACGCTCGCTATTATAGAAAAACGTTGACGCTTGCATTTAAATAATAATAGTAATGATAATCGAAATCGTAAACTCTAAATTTATAAAGTGTTGCAGTAAGGCTAAGCGCAGGGCACCAGCTTATTCACGAGCGCTGCGTCGTGTCAGATTGCTGAGAGTGGTTGTCCAGAGATGTAATTAAAGGGAACATCCTAGTCCGGTTGACGCAGAGACCAGAGAGAGGCGTCAGAGGAACTGCCAAGCAAGGTTTCATTGAGGACGAGAAAGAGCGGAGATTGGATGGATCAAGAGATAGGCCTACACGTAGGAATTCCAGAAGAGATGGAATTGAAAAGAAAAGCCTGCGCAGGGGAGCATGAGGCAAATGACGGGGTGTGTGTGTGGCGGCATTTACATTTAAGTAGTCGTCTGTGATGCTAATTATGAACCTATTATGTTATGTTATCAAGGTCGATTGCCATACTTGGCCTGTCCTCGCCTTATCTTGCCTCACTCCCACATTGCCTCTGAAGACTACAAAGGGGCAAAGCAATAGGATAGGATCCAGAGTTAAACAATATCTTATGGCAAGAAAGGCTGTTCACGTCGAAAGATATTATACTGGCATTGGCCCTATTACTGTTCACTTAGCAAAACAATGCCGCCTATTCATTCATTCATTCTCTGGAATAACAACATGTAATGTAATGTAATTAGTAATTTATATAGCGCCGCTCACAGCCGAGGCCATTCAGTAGCGCTCCCAGTGCGAGAACCCCGAGAGAAGAAATATGTTTTAAGGAGAGAGAGAGATGAAGACAATGATCCAGAAAGGAAAGTCTCACGCAAAGTGAAGTGAAGGGCATTCCATAAGAAGGGCCCAATGATGGCAAAGGATCGAGTTTGAGCAATCGTGGTCCTAGCTCGTGGGACAAACAAGTCAGACCGGTCAAGAGATCGGAGAGGCCGATGAGAAGATGCAGAAAGAGGAGGACGAATGACGTCCTGATGTATTTTGGAGCAAGTCCCAATTTGGATTTGAGGACCAAATCAAGGACTTTACAACATAATAGCGCCCTTGCAAAAAATCTACTTAGGAACGCTGTTACATCTCGACTGTTATTGTTTTCCAGTGACGAATAATTCGGGTGTTTTAAAGGGATAGAAGTTGAGCGCGGGAGCCTCGAAGTCTATCCAACTGGACCAGGTCGTCCGTTCTACCTGACCTGACAAGTTGGACTGAGACTGGTCAGCATCCGAGATTCAAAGGCTACAAGGCCAGTCAAAAACCCAGTCAAAAGGCCAGTCAAAATGACTTCGTCGAAGAGGAAATATCCGAGACCTGCCACTCTCACCAGAGGTAGGCTAAGGCTGGGCCGAAAGCAGACTCGCATCGTCACATTGGTATCAACTTTGGGCCCAACGGTTTCACGAGGACTCATGCTACCAGCTTACCTTTCTGATTACCTTTCTGATTACCTTTCTGATTACCTTTCTGATTACCTTTCTGATTACCTTTCTGATTACCTTTCTGATTACCTTTCTGATTACCTATTACTTTCTGATTACCTTTCTGATTACCTTTCTGATTACCTTTCTGATTACCTTTCTGATTACCTTTCTGATTACCTTTCTGATTACCTTTCTGATTACCTTTCTGATTACCTTTCTGATTACCTTTCTGATTACCTTTCTGATTACTATTACCTTTCTGATTACCTTTCTGAATACCTTTCTGCTCACCTTTCTACTCACCTATTCGCTCATCATCT
This sequence comes from Aporrectodea caliginosa, assembly GCA_020284085.1. NCBI lineage: Eukaryota > Metazoa > Annelida > Clitellata > Crassiclitellata > Lumbricidae > Aporrectodea > Aporrectodea caliginosa. The sequence continues at coordinate 151,673 of JACEVL010001301.1, read as the reverse complement.
GCTCGTCTATCACAAACTATCTATGAAACATAGTCGAACCTGAAATTGAACAGTGTACTTGAAAATTGTACTTGTTGCAAATGTACTTCTGCACTGTACTTGAACTGTGTACTTGATCAATGTTTCTGAGCACTGTGCTCGACAATAGTGTACTTGAATTGTATAGTTGATATATAGTTGTATAGTTCTCGAGCAATGTACTTGACGACAGTGTACTTGAATAGTAGGCCTATACTTGATCAATGTTCTTGAATCTTGAGCATTGCACTTGATATTAGTGTACTTGAATAGCATACTTGAGCCGGGTACTCGAAGTACGTACTTGAGCAATGTAGGCCTATCTGAAGAACGTTGCCCCGTGTAAGAGCGAACTAAGCGAAGGCAAAAAAGTCCAGTGGAGAAGAGGGGAGGGAGGCAGAGGAGAGACGATCTCTATGAATGGACATTCACTCATCCGTAAAGTTGTTTGCACAGCGGCCGAATTCATCCTGCCTCAGTTTACGACCATGGTTTTCACGGCTGCTCAAATGTCACTGACATCGCACAAATAGCCCAGTAGTTGTCTACGGCTTTGGTCGAACATCCATGTAAACAAAAGATTTATTATATATATATATATATATATATATATATATATATATATATATATATATATATACATATATATATATCCATGTACACAAAAGATTTATATATATATATATATATATATATGCGACATTCACATTCTATGTATGTCTACCCACATATGTATGCACATATAACTATATATAGGCCTATGTAGGGCTGCATTCAATACAAAAAAGTAAGTCTTTAGTAACCAGACTTTAAACTTACATTTATGTATGTATGTATGTATGGATGGTACATTCATACATAGCCTACACACATACTTAAACTGGCACAGATATATATATATATATATACACACACACATACATGTATTTATACATACATAAATGCATGCATACACACATACATAATACATGCATGCATATGTGCATACATATGTACGTACTCACATACGTACATTCATACATTTATTGATATACATGCATATATTCATACATAGATACATGTATTTCGCGATTCTAAAGGCTCTGCCTTGGTCGTTCATCAGAAGGAATGCAAGGCTGGCCTATACTTAGACCGGATTGTGATTTAGGCTTTGAACGTCTTCTCACGACTTAGCTTTTGATCGGAGTCAGCCAAGAGGAACGGTAACTTTCCGCACGGATTGGCCGCGGCTGGCTACGGCTGGCTGACCCTAACCACGAGCATGGTCCGAAAGTGCGTTGGACAATCAGCCGAGAAGAAAGATCGCCGTGACCAGTTGATACGTGGACATCACGGGTCACTGGAGATTTGTTATTTCGACCACCGTGTAGTAACTGACCGGGTTACTTCGCCCAATGGTTGGCACAGATATCCCGATATGGCGCTAGAAAAATAGAATTTGACAGTTTGCATAGAATTAAATGATTGAGAACGTGCCTACGTACCAGTGGCGGCGCCAGGGGGGACAGAGGGGCTTAGCCCCCTCCCCATCTGCGGCTCAGCCCCCCAAAGTGGGAATCGATGCAAGTCACAGGGAGAAGGGGACAGAAGGGAAGGGCTTGGAGCTTTAGCCACCCCCAAACCTGAAATCCTAGCGCACGTATGTAAGTATGTATGTATGTATGCATGTGTGTATGTATGTATGTATGCATGTGTATGTATGTATGTATGTATGCATGTTTGTATGTATGTGTGTATGCATTATGTATGTATGTATGTATGTATGTATGTATGTATGTATATATGTATGTATGTATGTATGTATGTATGTATGTATGTATGTATGTTTGTGTATGTATGTATGCATGTATGTATGTATGTATGTATGTATATATGCGTTTGTTTAAATGGCGACTTTTTATGCATAAGAAACTTGTACTAAAACTTATAGGCCTACGTGCAGGGACTGCCTATTTGGTGAATCTATGGCCGTGTATTAACCATAGAGACATATCACAAGCACGCAAACACACACACACACACACAAACACACACACACACACACACATATACAGACATGCACACACACACATACATATATGTGTCATATATACAAGTTTAAAATGAAATATTACACCATATGTGATTTTATGTCAGATAATTATAGGTTAACTTGCACTGAAATAGATCTGAACACACTGATGCCCCTTTTGTTATGCTACGCTAGATAAAAACCAACAATGCCTTATTACCAAGCCAGCTGAGTTACATGCGTTGGTACTGTAGGCCTTTTTGTAGGCCTATCCGTTTGCACAAAAGTACACATTCATATGCGACCATAGGGACCTAAAGTTCGACAGCCTAATAGGCCTATTTAGCTATTGCTGTTCCCTTTCGTTCGTTTAACAGATGCCTTAACGCACCTAAATCGAACTTTTCTGCAGTACGCAGGTTGTAATCATAGTTTATGCCTAAAATACATCTTAGACAGCAGCGAAGTACATGACAAACAGCCACTGTGTGAATCTTCTTTAGGTGCATGTAGCCTACTGCACGGAGGATGTAGGCCTAATTCACGTGGTTGTTCCTGTTTATCGAAGCTGTGTCATAACAAACACGACTTGCGTGGCCCTCCTTCTTTATCCAGGCTTCTGACTGGCACCACCCGAATACGGCAGTGCCGGGTATAAGTCTACTCACTGAGCAATTTTTAGAGTTGAGGCACTCAAATGACTCAATACAATAGGTAGGTGAGCAGGAGTTCGATCATGTTTAACTATATATACGAAGTGTCATAAGGAAGATTATTAGCGTCGCCCTCCTCCTTTTTTCAGGCTTCGGACTGGCACTACACGAGTATAAGACAGTTGCGGAGGTAATGGTAGTTTCAAGATGATTAGCGTCGCCCTCATCCTTTATATTGGCTTCGGACTGGCACCATCAACAAAACGGCAGTTACAGCGTTTTATCTTGAATGTGGATTCAACAGTTAGACCTACATCTTTGCATAAAAAGCCGTTGACGTCAATAGGAAATAATTATTATTTTTGTTGTAATCATAATTGTTACAGCTTTATCTGATATCTGATCTGACAAAATTATCGCAGCTGATATTTATATATTCTATCAGTTGACACCGTTTCAAAGGTGTGTAGGTAGAGAATTTTTATTGTCGTTTTTACGACATTTCCATGGCTACTCTAAAGGGTCGCATTGACGTCTTCTTTTCATGTCAGTAGAGTCTGGATTATCTCAAAAGTTTAACGACGTCTTATGGCATCAAAGTCTGCTTACATCGACTGGAAAAGCTTTTTGTACAGTTCTCACCGAGTCACCGTTATATAGATAGTCTTTTAGATGAATTAGTAGTAGTAGGCCCTATTAGTAGTTACCATTGTTTAACAACATCTCATCATTCTCATGCATGGCTGCCAGGGCCGTTAACGTCTATAGGAAGGCTCTTACAGTTTCACTGTTATAATTGAAAGAGTTAAATTCCATAAGCAGGTTGGTTAGTTACTGTTTATCCACAGTGGCGGCACTGCAGCGGAGCGAGCCAGGGCAAATGCCTTGGTAAAAATGCATGTGTCCTAGTCGTTGCCCTACTAAAAGGTCGCCAGAGTTGTTGCCCTGCCGAGAATTTATTTGGGGCATAAATCACCCTCTGCACTGGCTACTTGTTTGACTGCCCTAGCTATGTATGTATGTATGTATGTATGTATGTATGTATGTATGTATGTATGTATGTATGTATGTATGTATGTATGTATGTATGTATGTATGTATTTATGTATGAGCATTTGTTATAGCGCCCCTTCACAATTTCTACTCAGAGGCGCTCCCGACTACAGCGCGGACACTGAATCGGAGTTTCACGCCGAAGCGCATGAGCAATTGTGTGAGTGAAGGACTTGCCCAGGGTCCCTACGCTATGCCCTTGTTAAAAAAATGTCTGATGCCGCCAGGCCCGCCACTGTTTATCCATGCTGTGCTACATCAAAGATGACTAAAGAGTCGCCCTCCCTTATCCAGGCTTTGAACTGGCGCGACTAAAGTACGAGCAGTGCCAAAGTTAATTCTAGAATAAACTCCACACCTTTATTTCGCTGAGCCTTGTGTTATATAAATTCGCATGGAAAATTTAGGTGTAATTTAAAGCTTAGTGTTGAACTCGTATATGCCATAGCCTACAGGAACGGCGAACAGTTCTCACCGTACCTATGGTTGAATCAGATTCTGCTCTCTCCTACAGGGCGAATATTACACTTAGGATAGGTCTGGAATTATTTTTAGTTAATTCTAGAATCAAATCCACACCTTTATTTCTCTGAGACTTGTATTATATAAATTCGCTTCGAAAATCTACACGTGATTTAAGATGAGCTGTAATATGCCAAAACTAATCTTTGTCGGCGGCAACGGTCTATGTTGTCATAAGCTGCCGTTAAACTGTGGATACACACTACACGTAATTCGAAATTTGGTGCAGGAACGGAGAACTGTTCAAAAATAATTTCACCCTGTTTTAAGTGTCATAATTATTCGCTATAATAAGAGAAAGCAGAAGAGCGGTTCTGTATTATGTTATTTTTTAGTATGAGTTGTATTATGCGATTGGAACGATGAGAACTATTCAAAAATAATTCCAAATTCCCTTGTAGTTGCGCTCTACAAGTTCACAAAGAAATCTTACTCTCCTCTATCCGACTTCCGACTTCCCACTTCGCTTAACCAAAACACAATCGACCGACGACGACCGTGTCAACTCCTTAGTCTCCTTTGCTCTTTGGTCTCCCGGAAACTCATTACCGGTTTTCATATAATTATACAGTACCTCCGACTTGACTAATAAACTAATGCTCAGTGCGTGGCTTTTAAATTGCAAATTAGTTGCTTTTCGTGTCTGCGATTCATGTCTGGCTTTGTCTTGTTTCAGACACCTGCTGGTTTTTGCTGGCTGTTGCTACTTTGATTCTAGCACCTGAAACTTCGGCACAAGGTAAACACCGTTTCTTAGAATTCTCTTCGTCTGTCTGCCTCTGTCTCTCTCTGTCTGTCTCTGTCTCTGTATGTCTTTCAAAGTTCAAACGGTGCACTCTATTATTAGGAGAAAAATTCTAATCTGTTAGCCTAAAGCTACTGGCTACTTGGTAAGCCTAAATTAGTTGTCCTTTTAGTCCCGCAATGCTTAAAAGGTGTCCCTTTAGACCCATAGTGATCAGCAATGTCATATGTAGGGTAAATGGAGCCCGCAGCGGAATATTGTCAAAAAGGGTTCATTATGTTCTATAATGGTTGTGCTTTAAAATCGCTGCACGTATTATTTATGGTGCGCAATTTTCCGACAATAAATTAAATGAAAAATCATCAGGGTCAAAGCCATACGGTTGCTGTAGAAATGTACGTCTGTATTAACAATTTACATTTTCAGAGTGTCAGTTTGTAGCTGTTGGTGAATTTAGGTCATGAAAGCGACAGTAGCCTATGCATGTAACTTTATTCCGTCTGTCACGCAAATGTTGCGTGACTCTTACATGAGGATGTGTTTATTAAGCAAAAAAGAGATTCGCGGCTCATGCACATACAGACACGTCTTTTGAACCACCTAAGACCCTTTTATGTCATGTTGTTGTTGATATGATATAATGTCTTTGGTGCGGAGCGGAGGGCGCGTGACGTCACCCGCAAGAGAATGATCAAATTTTTTTTATTATTATAAAGTAGGCCTATATTTGGAATGATTCTCGCGCTTCACCCCATTGAAGCTTCCATCTGATGTCATAAGACAAAGTGCTCGAAAGAAAGACTATTGATTCTGCGCTCTGAATGAACTTATGACACCCGGCATCTGGAGCTATGGCATAAGTTCATGACTTAAGGCTAACTTAATTTCCAATCAACTCGAGTCCTCATACGTGGGAACTGTCTTCCCCAGTCTCTTCTCCTTGAGTTACTAGCCCTCTGAGTCCCTCTCTTTCTCAGTTCCAGAGATTCTTGTTCGCTGACGCAGGCACTGACGAAGGTCGAGAGCGCTGCTGATTCTGAGCGGCGCTATATAAATATTCGATTACAATTACAATTACAACTTCTTGCCAGCATTGTTGTATGATAAGATTGGTTGTGTGCTCGTTTGTTCGTCAGGCAGTTGTAGTCAGTCCAACGCCGGTCGGTCCTTCATCGTAGCCTTCCCGCAGTCGCCCCCATCTCCAACGAAAACCCTCACCCTATTCGTCGGATCGACGTCCAACCCCATCCGCGTCACCGTCACCTACCCCAACTCCACCTCCTTCACCTTCGACGCCGGCGCCTACAACCACACGGCCATCCGAATCCCTGCGGATCTGGAGCTGACGGGCAACGGAGAGGTCGCCACCAAAGCCATCCAGGTGACGACCACGGACGCGGCCACCGTCCTCGGTCTCACGGAGCAGCGCAACTACAGCGAGGCCTACCTCGCGCTCCCGCTCAGCGGTCTCGGCACACGGTACTTCGTGGTCGGCTACGCACCGCTAAGGGGCGACGTCGTCTACCGGTCACAGTTTGCAATCGTCGCGACCAGGGACAACACCAATGTGACGGTGACGCTGTCGGGTATGTTCAGTGGAATCCTCTCCTTCCGTTTGGTGGGGTACACGGCTGGGCAGAAGGTTAGCTTCCTTCTGAATCGCCTGGAGACGGTCCAGTTCCAATCGACGTCGGACCTAACCGGAAGTGAGGTCACGGCGAGCAACCAGATCGCCGTCTGGGCCGGGAACCTCGTGGCGAGACTGGAAGGGTCGACGATGGAGAATTACGTCGTCGAGCAGATGCTTCCGGTTGAGGCGAGCGGGACGTCGTTCGCTGTTGGGTCACTTCCGGGGAATTACCCGTACGCGGTCAAGATCGTCGCTACCAGTCCAGGCACGGTGGTCAGCTACGTCGAGCCTACCAGTTCCCCTCAGAGTCCAAACATTGTGTCTCAGACCCTGGCCAGAAGCGGTGACTATCTGACCCTGTCCGAGCCTTCACGCGGCATTGTCCTCTCTGCGAGCATAACGGTCATCGTCTGCCAACTGACCAACGGGGCATCCGGTCCTGCGATGGCCGTGGTACCACCGGTCAGCGGGTTCCTGTCTCAGTACCGGTTCGTAGTACCCACGAACACTTCGCGAGACTTCAACGTCTTCTCGACGGTGCTTGTGAATTCCGCGTACCAAAACCAACTGCTTTACGATGCCTCGTTCAACCGGGAGGCCTTGGCCTGGACCAACGTTCCAGGATCAGTCTACAACGTCTCACAGATTCCGACCTATCGTCTCTTCGACGCCGTTCACCGTGTCGACGGACCAACCCAGAATGCGACGTTTTCGGTTTCCGTCAACGGATTGTCCAATGGTCCGTCGTATTTCTATCCAGCTGGATTCTGTCTTGGTTCCTTGGGAGTGCCATCCACGGAGCCACCATTGCAGGCAGTGTCAGACTCTACCATCTCACAGATCGTGCGGAACTCAACCTCTCTGAGAAACTCCTCAACTACGACCGCATCAACTCTTCTTAGCACAACAACGACATCATCATCATCATCATCAGCAGCAGCAGCAGCAGCATCATCAACGACTACTATTGGGCAACTTACAAGACTAGGCACCCAGCCGAGAACATCGACTACAGCATCTTCCGCTACATCTTCAACAACCATTTCCACTACTACATCAACGTCTACTACGGCGACGACCTCGATCTCTACAACTTCGACAACGAAGCCTTCTTCGACACGAAATACGCCACTCCCAATCGTTCCAGGCAGTGAATCCCAATCATCTTCGAGCGACACCTCCAGACGGACCACTCCATTCTCCACCACGACTTCTTCGTCCGTCTCTGGAATCTCATTGAGAACCACTCCTTTCTCAACCACGACTTCATCTGCCTCATCCTCAACGACGACCAATCCTCCTTTCTCCACTTCGACGACGGCTGCTGACATTTCCAGAAGGACGACTCCCGCTTTCTCCACCTCGACTACTTCTTCTTCCGGAATTTCTGGAAGAACAACCCCTTTACCCTCTTCGATTACCACTTCTTCTGGAATTTCGATAACAACCACTCCTTTCTCCTCTTCGACTACTAGCTCTTCCGGATTTTCGCTAAGAACCACTCCCTTTCCCACGTCGACTACATCTGCTTCATCTTCTGTTCCAAGCAGCTCCAGCACCAGACTCATCAGAACGACCCCACCTGTTGCGACCGGGTCAGCCACGACCTTACCTTCATCGGCGACATCACTTCAAACATCTGGATCGACTCAATATCATCATCATCAGCAACTTCTCTTCCGTCATCATCATCGTCACCAGCAACCGGGTCAGCCACGTCTTTGCCTTCATCGGCGACGTCACTTCAAACACCGGGATCGCCAATATCATCAGCCACAACTCTACCTCTGTCACTTCCAACATCTGGACCAACTCAATATCATCATCATCACAGCAACTGCTCTTCCGTCATCATCACTTCCAACAAACCTGCCACCTTTGTCATCATCTACCACTCTTTCCGTATCGACAATCCTTCCAACATCTGGACTGACCCTATTATCCTCTCCAACCGCTCTTCCTTCAACGTCTGGATCGCCTGCAACTCTCCTTTCCACTACCGGTCTTCCAGGAACAGCAACTGGAACTGTCCTTCCGTCGTCGCTATCAACATCCGGTGTGTTGCCGTCTTCCACGTTTCTTCCATCGTCTTTAACCTCTGGCTTACCATCTCCACCGTCTTCGACTTTCATTTCCACCGCATCGTCAACAGCAACGGGTCTTTCAACGTCTTTGACACCTGGTCCACCTGTATCTTCATCTTCGATGACATCTGGTCCATCTGTATCTGGTCCCGTGTCGCTGTCTTCAACGGCTGGGCCACCTGCGTCATCATCTTCTACAGCTCGCCCACCTGCGTCATCGACAGCTTTAACAGCTGGGCCACCATCAACAGCTGGGCCACCATCAACAGCTGGGCCACCATCTGCTACTGCTGGTCCACCTTTGTCGTCATCTGCTACTGCTGGGCCACCTGCGTCATTGTCTTCAACAGCTGGGCCACCTGCGTCATCGACAGCTTTAACAGCTGGGCCACCATCAACAGCTGGGCCACCATCAACAGCTGGGCCACCATCTGCTACTGCTGGTCCACCTTTGTCGTCATCTGCTACTGCTGGGCCACCTGCGTCATTGTCTTCAACAGCTGGGCCACCTGCGTCATCGGCAGCTTTAACAGCTGGGCCACCTGCGTCATCGTCTTCAACAGCTGGGCCACCTGCGTCATCGACAGCTTTAACAGCTGGGCCACCTGCGTCATCGACAGCTTTAACAGCTGGGCCACCTGCGTCATCGACAGCTTTAACAGCTGGGCCACCTGCGTCATCGTCTGCTACTGCTGGACCACCTGCGTCATTGTCTTCAACAGCTGGGCCACCTGCGTCATCGACAGCTTTAACAGCTGGGCCACCTGCGTCATCGACAGCTTTAACAGCTGGGCCACCTGCGTCATCGACAGCTTTAACAGCTGGGCCACCTGCGTCATCGTCTGCTACTGCTGGCCCACCTGCGTCATTATCTTCAACAGCTGGGCCACCATCAACAGCTGGGCCACCATCAACAGCTGGGCCACCATCAACAGCTGGGCCACCATCTGCTACTGCTGGTCCACCTTTGTCGTCATCTGCTACTGCTGGGCCACCTGCGTCATTGCTTTCAACAGTTGGCCCACCATCCTCTGCAACATCTGGCTTACCAGCTTCATCGTCATTGCCAACTACCACTGGACCAACTTCCGGTAAGCTGAATTTCTACATCAGTAGTCATAATATAACATAACATGTTTATTCTGTAACCAACTTAATACAGGTCGTAATCACAACAGATTTTTACAAGTTAAGTCGGTTTACACAGGAGACTCAAAAGAGGCTGAAGGTCCAGCTAGCCAGGGCTACCTGGGACAATTAACTTCGAAGTGGATCACCTAAAAGAACGGCTTATGGGTCTCCTAGGTAACCGCTACATGTTTTGCCAATATTTTTCTGTTGTTGTCTACCTCCTTTGTATGTGTTGATTACCAAATACATGTAAATTCAATTCGATTCAATTTAAATTTGTATGTATTACGCGTGTATGTATGTATGTGGCAATGTATGTATGTATACCATGTATGTATGTATGTATGTAATGTATGCATGTAGGATGTATTTATGTATGTATGTATGTATGTGTGCCATGTATGTATGTATGTATTTATTATATGTATGCATGTATGTATGTATATGTATGGATGTATTATATGTATGTATGTATGTATGTATGTATGTATGTTATTCATGTATGTATGTATGTATGTATGTATGTATGTATGTATGTATGTATGTATGTATGTATACATTATTTTCTATGTATTTATGTGAAGTATGTAACAGCTGTCTATGTGTTTGAACCTTGATATGCATGTAGAGCGTCTTTTAAATCCCTTTAAAACACTGACTGATGCTTTTCCATCTCCAGGGATACCAACAGCTGGAAACGTTTATCCGGTTTCCATTCCGAAGACGGTTCCTGGAACGGATGTGGTCATACAGATGGTGAATCCGGAATCGACACCCGTCCAGGTCACCATCAGGTACTCCGGAACGGATTACCCCTTCGTAATTCCAGGAAGGAGCGAGACAAGCTGGACTGTTTTAAGATCGTCCAACACTGCAACGGACGTAAGTGTGGAGCAGGACATCGAGGAATAAGAAATCTAAATAGTAGTAAATACAATTTATAAATAAAAGTAAACAAAAGATTTACTTATACTAAATTAATCATAGATAATTAAGAATAAATTAAACAGAGGAAGTCAATAATAATTTGTTTAAATAAAAAGCATATAAGAATAAATTAATTAGTAATAAATTAATTAGAGGTAATTGTTAATTAATAATAATAAATTAATCAGAAGCAATTAATAATAAATCAGAGGCAATTAATAATAAATTAGAGGTAAGTAATAATTAACTACTCACAGGCAATTAATAATAAATTAATTAGAACTAATTAATAATAATTAATAATAAATTAATCAGAGGTAATTAATAATAATTTAATCAGAGGTAATAATTATTAATCAAAGATAATTAAGAAGAACGATTCTTGTTTTCAGGCGGAGACGGCGCTCATAACCGCCTCCGGTCCGATCATCGTGACCGTCCTTCAGACCGGCAGCTGCTCAGCCTACCTTCCGCTGCCAAGCGCCGCCCTCGGCACCGAGTACCAGGTCATCGCCTGGAACTCCTCCTCCTGGTTCTACATTACCACCGAGCGACAGACCACCGTCCACATAACCATTCGCGAGGGTACCTGCCGCATCCAATCCGGGAACCTGACCTTCTTCTGCGGCGACGACTTCGCCCTTTACCTTTCGCCGGCCTCGACCGCCTTCTTCACCTCGACCTCTGACCTTTCCGGAACCTACGTCCAGTCCGACTCCGCTGTGTCCGTCATCGCAGGCAACACAAACACGACAACGATCGGCTCCGGGAACATCGCCGATTCGGCTGCCTCCGAAATGTTTCCCGTCTACGCCTGGGGCAGGACCTTCGCCGTCGCACCCGTTCCAAACAACGACGGCTTCGGGTACTCGCTGAAGCTCGGATCCGGGCGCCGAACAGCCACCGTCACGATCACCACGGACACAAGCCGCACGTACACCGTGTCACTTGGCATCGTAATCACTGTTCCTGTCTCTGGTAACCAGCCTGCCTTCGTAACTGCCGACGTCCTCATACAGGTGGTACAGTTCATCAACAGTGCCAACGCAGGTGGGAGCGGCGCGTCCGGGGCGCCCGCTTCTCTCAGTATCCCAGCCAGGGAACGCTATGCGAAGTCCTACACGTTTGGGACGGTGTCACCGTTCAGGAACTACGTTGTGGTGGTCATTGAGGCAGGTGCTGCAGGCGACCTACGCCTGAACGACCAGGGGACGTCGCCCGGTGGATGGACAGCGGTGCCAGGGTCGACGATGGTCACCAGGGCATTTGAGGTCACGGCTGGGACCTCCGCTGGAACTGTGTCGCATCCGACGCAGAATTTCGGAGCATTCCGGTTCAGTCATATCATCAACGACGCCAAGTATGGAACCTGCGAATTGGCCTATCCCACAGGTGCGCTCTTTCCAATTCCACAGGTAAGAGAGAGAGAGACGTTTTCTATTGTGCGTAAGTTGTCGTGAGCTGGAAGTGATCAAACGTAGCTAGGTCTATGGTGAATGCGTGCGACATGGGCTCGCTCACTCACTCACTCACTCACTCACTCACTCACTCACTCACTCACTCACTCACCACTCACTCACTCACTCACTCACTCACTCACTCACTCACTCACTCACTCACTCACTCACTCACTCACTCACTCACTCACTCACTCACCTCCTCACTCACTCACTCACTCACTCACTCACTCCACTCACTCACTCACTCACTCACTCACTCACTCACTCACTCACTCACTCCACTCACTCACTCCTCACTCACTCACTCACTCCTCACTCACTCACTCACCTCACTCACTCACTCACTCACTCACTCACCACTCACTCACTCACTCACTCACTCACTCACCTCACTCACTCACTCACTCACTCACTCACTCACTCACTCCACTCACTCACTCACTCACTCACTCACTCACTCACTCACTCACCTCACTCACTCACTCACTCGCTCACTCGCTCACTCACTCACCCACTCACTCACTCACTCACTCACTCACTCACTCACTCACTCACTCACTCACTCACTCACTCACTCACTCTAATAAGCAGGCCTAATAAGGCGGAGTGAATCGGTTGATAGAAGTGTGATTGAATCTGTGTTACTTTTCTAGGTTTCGAGTTCTACCGTTACGACCTCGTTGTCAACAGTAAGTTGTCGAACCAAATGTTGGATAATATTTCTTTATAAAATAAAGAATTCTAAATCTGTCAAGTCCTTAAATAACTCAAAACTGACGAAACGTACTCTTTTGAACATGCGTGAATCTAGCAGACTGTATTGTACTCGTGAAATCTGTGTTTAACTTCCTTTAAGTCAGGGTGAAAGACCAGAAAAACGTCTTTAAGATTTTATATCGATCAGAGTGTGGTCAGAGATGCATTCCAACTTGAGAAGTGGCAGCAAATTGAAGACCAGACATCCAGTAGCGTAGATGTGCCCCGCGTAGTGAAAGTGATAATCCCATCCTCCCTTTTTCTCTCTACTTCCCTTCTCCCTCCTTCCTCTCTCCTACTTCCTTCCCTGTCCCTAAATACGAATTCAGTAGGTCCATGCTTTGTCCGCCACGTTAAGTTCAGCCTCCGATGACAAAGCACATAATATTTACATTCTGTTTCACAACAGTTATAATGCGTTGACGACACGGAAACCTCTTCAAAGCTAAACACGAGAAGCACAGAAATTGTGAAAAAATCGCATGAAATAAACACAAAGTCAAAAAGAAATACTGAATGAATGATATAATTAATTAATTAGTCTCTAAGTAAAGCGAATGAATAAAGAAACGAAGAAACAATGAATGAATGAATGAATGAATGAACGAACAAACAAATGAATGAATGAATGAATGAATGAATGAATGAATGAACAAATGAATGAATGAATAAATGAATAAATGAATGACTGAATGAACAAATGAATGAATGAATGAATGAATGAATGCAAGCGACCGCATGTTCTAACATAATATTCTGTTGTAACCCTATTTTAGACGGCAATCATTGTTCCAACCCAACCAAGAACAACTGTGCCTTCATCTACCGACAGAAATCTCTTAGTTCGTGGTACGCCAAGAAGTAGACACACAAGCAATTAATCTATGTTCTTTACCTGTTCTGTTCCGAGTTCTATTCAGTTTGCGTTCACATTCTACGTGTGCTATACATGTTCGCTGGAAGTTATATTCATACTACATTCATATAGGCCCATTCCAGTTCATACTCTAACCATGTTCCGTCGAAGTTCTATTGAAACTCTGATTATATTTAATTCATATTCTAACCGTGTTCCGATAATGTCGTATACCGAAGTTCTATTCATATTTCATTCTATTCTAACCATGCATGTTCTGTCAATTTTCTATCGAAGTTCTATAATATTTAATTCATATTCTAACCATGTTTTGTCATTGTGCTTTAAAAGTTCCAATTCATTTATATTTCATTCATATTCTAACCATGCTCTGAGGATGTTATAGACTAACGATGTTCTGTCAATTTTCCATCAAAATTCTATTCATTTTTCATTTATATTCTAGCGATGTTATTTAAACGTTCCAATTCATTCATTTTGTAACCACGTTCTCTCTTACGCGTGTCATTCCAGACTGTTCCTGTCTGAATATCAGTTCCGACCTCCAACCTTCCTACGGCGGTTACTATTACTCTCTGAACGAATCCTTCAACGGTCAGCCGGTCTACAAACGCCGGGACTGCGAACTCTACCTGTTCCTCTATCTCGGCATCGCCAGCTACTGGGTCGTCGGACCAAGACCTGGAAGCAACAGAGGGATGTTGCTGAATTCCGCCATCTTCCAATCACCAGATGAAGCGCAGAGGTGGGAGGGATATAGCACACCGAACAACACCTTCGTAGCAGACCCGAGTATGAACGCCTCTTGCTCCTGTCCAGGTATAACAGCTTCTTCTGTGTAGGCCTAAATAGGACCATACTTATGCAAAAGCAGGGACTAACATTTGAAGTTTACGATTAATCTATCTTACATAATAATAATAATAATAATAATAATAATAATAATAATAATAATAATAATAATAATAATAATAATAATAATAATAATAATAATAATAATAATTTTTTTTTATTGAAGCGCCTGACAAACGCATTGCGCTGTACTGTACATTTACATGTTATGCAATTAAATCTTAACCACTAACAGAACAGACAGCCTGCAATACACGGCGCTAATAGCAGCCTACAAAGCTCGGTACCTCTCGCTCTCCATGCCAGCGTGTTATCCAATGCGCTATCGGGCCCCCATGACTGCTTTATTTTTCAAGTTGTCTAAAATGTGTGGTAACAAAGACCATTAGCGTCGCCCTCCTCCTTTATCCAGGGTTGGGACTGGCACTGTTAGAAAGCGAACAATGGCGGAGTTTTGTCTAAAATGAATGCTCGCCCAGGTCTATAATCTGTTCACAGCATTTTAGAGGTGTCTAAACAGAGCGTTATAGCTAATTGGTTTCTGTGCCCCACGATTAATTTCACATATTAAATCGCTATTAAAATAGTTTGAAATGTCGTTTAAGACTTTATGATCCTCGAAACCATAAAGGTAAAGATAACATACTTGTGTACATGATGCGTGTTACCATTCTTTCTGGGTCTCTTCCTACAGCTTCTCCCTCCTCAAAACCTTCTTCTTCTCTGGGGTTCTCGCACTGGGAGCGCTACTGAATGGCCACTGATGTGAGCGGCGCTATATAAATTAACAAATACAATATAATCCAATACAATATAAAGCCCACCAAAAGCGTTAAGTAACAATCTTATCGACACGCCTCTGCACTCTATAGTAAAGGTAATCCGTTATAGAGCGGCAAGACAAACGATAGCCGATCAGTTAGAGCGCTTAATTGCCTTAGACACCCTTAAAAGTTTTCAACCAATGCTATATAAGCGCGAGACACGATAGGTAAACGGTACCGATAAAGCCATCGAGAGCTCTCTTTAGACACCCGTAAAATGTAATCAATCGAAGCTATATAAGCATGGGCTTACTTAGCTGCAATAATCTTATAATATAAGTCTTAGTCTGTTTACGTTGTCCTTCCGAATGTTTGTTTGTCTGTTTCTAAAGGCTCCGAAACGGAACGCTTTAGCGATTTGAAAAATCGCGCGAAACGTTATTACACCACGTCTGTTTCAACGCGACTATTTTCAGCTCACAATTTTATTTAAACGCTGACATATGGACATTTTAAACTTCAAAATTATGAGGTTCCGTAATACCAATAACGGAGTTCATTAATATGCATATTTTAACCTCGCTTGAGCGGCGTGACGTAAGAGAAATGTTGTCTTACGTCACGCGAGGCGCAATCGAAATAAAACACGGGCTCCGTTCCGAAAAATTACGAGCGCTGTAATGGAACACGATCGAGCTTCGTTTACTATTATATTATTTAGCCCGGGGAACAAATAATAGGCCTATATAAGGTAGAGATAAAATTACGCATGGGGAAACCCCGGGCAAAGCCGGGTAAAAAATGCTAGTATTAGATAAAGATATAATCCTAACTAAGGAAGTGAAGCATCAGAGGAAGGGAAGTGAAAACAACTAAAAATCAACCTAAATTAAATAAGTGAGCAAAACGATCAATGTTTTCAAAACTGTAGCATTTTTCAAAATGTCGGTAAAAGTGAATTAAGCCTGGAGAAAGGAGGAGGTCGACGCTAACGATATTTGTAATCCACACAGTGTAGTTAAAGTGAAACTACTAGGCTACTACTTATTGCAGTAGATACAACCAACTAAACTATATCAGATCTATCAAGAAATTAAAGTAACCATGTCTGTTGTCTATATATAAATAGTGGACCACTATATACGATTGGTTAGAGCGCTCGCCTTGTAACGCTGAGAGTAGGGGTTCGATCCTCTTCCTCCTCTGAGACAGTTACTGTTTAGGGACCTTCAGCAAGTCCTTCACTCACAATTGCTCAGCGCCATCGATTGATGCCTGATCATTAGATAATGGCGCTTAATAAATGCATAATAATAATAGTAATAGCGCACTCATTTGCACGCCTATATTTAAACTAATCAGAAGCGTATTGGTAAAGAAGGCGACACTCTTGTTTGCTGCAAAGAAGGCAGAGTGCGAAACGGTGGGCCTTGGGCTGTTCGGTAGAGCACCTGGTCCCCGATGCAACGATTGTGCGTTCGAGCAAACTCAATGCACTCATCTGGTGTTCAGTTTCGGATTAACTGACCTTACGGGGGCATTAAGTGCAATAAATAAATAATAAATAAAATAACTAAATAGATCAGCAAATACATAATAAATTAAATGAATAAATAAATACATTGATAAAAAGTAGTAATGAAATAAATTACAGTTAAATAATTAACTAAATAAATAATAAACAAATCATAAGCAACGAAATAAATAATAAATAAATAGTAGATAAGTAAATAATAAATAATAAATACTGAAATAAGTAATAAATAATAAAGGAAATAAATAAATAAAAAATTAACAATATAAATTACAGAATAATAATAAATAATGAAATAAATAATGAACAACAAAATAAATAAATAATAAACTAAACGAGTAACTAGTAAAATAAATAATATTATATATTTCATTTCATTTCAGATATTTATATAGCGCCCCTTCAAGATGTTGCTTTGATTTCTACTCAGAGGCGCTCCCGACTACAGCGCGGACACTGAATCGAAGTTTCACGCCGATGCGCACGAGCAATTGCGAGTTAAGGACTTGCCCAGGGTCCCTACGCGGCGGCTTGAGGTAGACTCGAACCCGCAACCCTCCGGCTGCAAGGCACAAATATACCCCTTGAGGTGGATTCGAACCCGCAACCCTCCGGCTGCAAGGCACCGAACATACCTCTACACCACCGCGCCCCATATATGAAATAATGAACTAAACGTTGAACTGAACAAATGACAATGCAAACAAAATAATGAAATAATAATTGACAGAAATGCACGTGCAATGTAATTAGGCCTATTATTAAGGTCATTGTTGTCTTTCAGCGACGTCGTGTCGATCGGTCGAATTCGTGAGCACCGATGACGGTGAGGAGAGCGTCTTCGACGGCGTCTTCGCCTTCCTCAACACGACCTTCAACGGCCGACCAGTCTTCCGACACGACGCCCTCGGCCTCTTCCTCTTCTACCAGGTGACGGGGTCCTGCCAGCGCTGGGTCGTCTCCGCCTCGATCGGCAGCCAGGCCGCCATTCTCTACGCCAACGACCGCAGCCTCGACGCGGGAGCAATACCCCCTACGACGGTCTGGAGGTACTACGAGGGATTGGGCAGCGGATTCGTCGACGAATCAGACATCAATCTGAGGTGTTACCCTGTCTCTGCGGACGTCCCTACGTAGGGTTCAAAGGTCACGTGTGGGGCAGGGACAGAACGCCTAATACATCGGGTGCTAGATACAGCCCCCAAAGTTTGAACGGGTTTTCTACTGGGAAAAGAACGTCTCAGAGTTCAGCAGTTTTTGTCGATGCATTGGATCGGAGGTTATAGTGACTAGACATTATTTTCATGGGCCAGTGTTCACTGTTCATGAGTCGCATCCATGCAGCGGGCGTTTTCCAGTGCGCAGGACGAGCCATAAGGAATGCAGGCTTGAATTATGCAACAAGGAATGCATGCTCGAATTATGCAAGAACACAGAGAGCCCACTTGTAATGTATCATAACTAGACATTTATATAGCGACTTCTCAGTATTTGTTGAAGGCGCCTCCACCCCCCCTTATGATACTCATTCACACATGTGGTCTCTGGATGAGGGGTTAGTGTTTGTGGGGTAGGCCCTAATGCACAAACTGCATTACTACTGAGGTCTTCTCAAGCAGGGTTCTAATTAGGTAAACTAATTAGCTCAATGCCATGAATCAAGGAAGTCGAAATGTTAACTCCTTGTATGGATCTATAAGCGTAAATTGCGTAACTGGGCCAAATTGTAGCCTAATGATATAGGTCTATCTAGTTTACCAAATGATCCGTAATGGCCAACTTCTAACAGTATAAAGCAAAGGTCAAATTTAAAGAATTAAGCTTATTTATATTACTTGTTAGGCTATAGCTGTTTAGTTAAATAATAACTATGTAGCTGTTTGTTTTATTCGTCAAAACAATTATTCCAATCGGTTTAATTAGCATCTCTGTGAATTCGCCTCCTACAAAGCAACGATGAGGGCGGAATAAGGAGACCTAATTGGCCCAATGTAGGAGGTCCAGGGCCACGACCCTTC
Source organism: Aporrectodea caliginosa (assembly GCA_020284085.1). Taxonomy (NCBI): domain Eukaryota; kingdom Metazoa; phylum Annelida; class Clitellata; order Crassiclitellata; family Lumbricidae; genus Aporrectodea; species Aporrectodea caliginosa. Next base: position 132,638 of record JACEVL010001301.1, on the reverse strand, counting down.
TACCCTGGGCAAGTCCTTCACTCGCCAATTGCTCATGCGCTTCGGCGTGAAACTCCGATTCAGCGTTCGCGCAGTAGTCGGGAGCGCCTCTGAATAGGAATCTGGTAGGGGCGCTATAACAAGTGTTCAAATACAATACAAAATACAATACAGAGTTCTGCTGTCTAAATAACCTGCTTCCGTTTCTGGCCAAAGAAAGGAACATTTTCGACGCTTTAACTTAACGAGGTCAAACCCAAACGACTACCTAAACGACATTGCAAATTAGTCTAATAGCGATGTAATAATATTAATCTCATCTCACATATTATTATGTGAGATGATTAATGCGTGGCGTTTCTTCTTCTTGTGGTTCTCTGCCTCTTAGGCAGGTTCAAATGTCCGACGTCGCCACTCCTCTCTTTGTTGAGCCTCTTCTTTCAGCTTCCTGTAATCGTTTGTCATCAACCAATCTCATCTATCTTGATCTTCCTCTTGTCTTCCTCCCCTCCATTTTCCTTCAATGATCGTTCTTAGTAGTGAGTCTCCTCTCAGCGTGTGTCCGATCCATTTCCTTTGCCTCTCTCTTATTGTGCGTATAAGGACTCTTTCTTCTCCAATAACCAGCACTTCTTCATTTGTGGCGTTTAGGACGCTCTATTTAAACACCTCTAAAATGTGTTCAACGGACACTATAAAATGTTTATAGGCCTTGGCGTGCGCTCACTTTAGACACCTTTTAAACAATGTCAACTAGTGCTATATAATTGTAATACTTGAGATGAGTTATCGTATTACAGATAATAATTGTATTGCACATAATAATTTAGGTTGCATTATATCATAATTATTTAAAACTAATTCCACACCTTGTTTAAGTGTGATATTCGCCCTATAAGAACAAGCAGAAGCGAGGTGCTGCATTTTACCGAAACCTGGTGTTTGTACTATTATGCCACAAGACTAAGAGTGGTGAGAAATATTCAGCAATTTGTCAGCGTCAACGGGCTTTGCTGCCATAAGAGGTCGTGATCGAACACTACAAATTTCTAAAGCTCTACTTCTAAAGCTAAGCGCAGGGCACCAGCTTATTCACGAGCGCTGTCGTTATAAACTCTGGATCCTTACTTTATAATGCATGGATAAGTTGTGTTTTTTTAATTTAAATCTACGAAGACTTGAATAAGTGTGACGTGTCTTTCTGAAACCTATTTTGTCTTAGCTAAATTAATTATGTCTAACTATATATGAACCAGATCCTATTATTAACAAATCATTTTTAGCTAATATAGTGACTTATATAGGCTATAATAGGCTAATGACCTCTGTCTCACAACATTTAGCCTGATTGAGTCTGGTATTTACAAACCTAAGACTCACTAAGCATGATATGATATTATATATAATTATACATATACATATATAGGCCGATATATATATATCCATATATATATATATATATATATATATACTACGTTTAAATGTTAATTGACTGAACTAGTTTGTAATTTAATCTGATTTCGCCTGAGTTTCTTTTCTTAACAATCAATGATACGCGAATATGATATTGTGTAATTTGTGTTTATAATTAATTATTATAGAACGATTGCTTCTCAAAGGCTAACCCAACAGGAGCAAATTTAAAATCTGACCGCTAGGACTGCGTGCACACGGTGGTCGGGATAGGGCCACATGCATGGGCCTAGAGAAGGACCCTATATGTTATATTATGGGAGATATAAGCTTTACTTCACTAGGCTATTATGCACAGCGTATAATCACAGGCAGACAGACAGAGAGACAGAGACAGCTAGACAGACAGACAGACACACGCACACACATACAGACAAACAAACAGACACCCACGCAGACTCAGATTTTTATTAATTTATTAAATTTTTATTTATGTATATATTAAATTATATAATTGTGTAGACTTATATAGGCTATAGGCCTAAGTTGCACTTCCATGTAGGTCTTTACGACTCAGCAGCTGCATCGGTCGATACATAAGTCAATCGTGAGTCCAGGGCTTCGTTTATAGGGCACCTTCTGAAATCAAGAAGAAACTTGTATTCTTTTTAAGGGGCGTGCTAAAAGTGCACTAAATCATTTTTAACACTGCCTTCGTATGCCCTTCCAAACTTGGCTACAGAAGATTATTATTATTTTAATATATATAGTCTATGTTTTAATTGGCAAAGCGTAAATAATTAAATAAAGGACATTAATTATTTCAAAGATGCCCTCAGTCTCAGAAAGGTGGTCAAATGAAATCCTTCGTGAAAGCAAGTGTGGAATCCTAGACCTAGAGTCATTGTCAAGTATTTCGAAGTTCGAAATTTTTGGGACGCTCGGAATTTCCTCGTGCTAAATATTTTTCAGACGTGCCACGTACGTTGAGCGCACGTAGGCCACGTGCCATGGTTTCGCCACCTTTTGCCTAGTCCGAGGAATGTATCTATCAGTAGGCCTATATTTCCTGCCAGCATTTCCATAATTATCGTCATTAGATTTATCGTATTGCAGATCATATAGGTTGTATTATATCATGAAACAATTCCACACCTGTTTTAAGTGTGATATTCGCCCTATGAAAGAAAGCAGAAGCGCGCGGTACTGCAATGTCTCGTATAAGCGTCTGATAAGATGTCGTTAACTCGTGCAGGGCATGCGTCTACCAATGGTGGCCCGGTGGATTTGGAGAACGATCTCCATGGAATTTCAAAAGTGGGGGGTTTGACCGTTTGAGGGACGTTTTGGCCAAAAACTGTGGTTTGTTGATATCCGGTAGTATAAGTAGACCGGAGTGGGGTTTCTCCCAATCCAGGTGGGGTTAGAGTTAGACGCCGTGCACGTAGGCTACTGGACTCATGTGAGCTCTGTCAGGTTCCCATTTAGGAATTTGCGTCCTACAGGTTATATGGACTATAGGGTTTATCTGTTACGAGACACGTGTAACGGGAACATAAAGTCGACACTGTCGGTATTTCAACAATATTTTTAGCGTTGCGTGGTAGTCTAGTGGTTATCGTACGTTAGCTGGACCGACCACCGAGAGTTTGTGGGTTCAAATCTCCGTCAAGGCAGAAGTTTTTGGAGATTTCGGCTCCAAATGACTCCTAGCCAACTCAGCTGTATACCAAGTATAGATGAGGAGGTGGAGAACTCAGACGGCGAGGGAGATCTCGAGCTAGGACTGCAGGCCATACGCCCTCATATGCCGAGGATAAGAATTATTGAAGTCATCACCACTTCCATACCCATGGCTGCAATGTGTTAGTTGTCGAAAACGAGCTGCATGGGTGGTCGAAAATTTTAAAATTGTACAGGTTAAGAAAGCACACGAATATTTATATCATATATAATATATATATATTAAGCACACGAACGCAGATAAAAATCTAATGTTTTAAAATTTCCCTATATATATGCACACGAAACAACTGACTTTTAATGAGATATTTTTGGAGTTTCGCGTAGGCCCTAACATCTAGATTAGTCATTTAGCTCATGGGGAGTTAATTAGAAGAAGAGCTACCCTGGGATCAGAATGCCCACGTAGGCCCTACATGAAGCCCGTATATGACCCTAATTCTTACATGGGATCCATGAGCCCACGTGTGTAAGTGGGGTGGGGGGTGGGGTACAGTGGCAGTACGCGCAAGAGATTTCTGAATGGTTTGAAAGTGGTTTATTTGGGTGATAGTATATTCAAGAACAGTTACCTTAATTTAGTACGCTGGTTTTGCATGAACTACTTTACTTAATGTCTTAATGTCGCTTGAATACAGTCATAGAGCGTAATCAGCGTATTCTGCGACGCATGAAGCAAGAGTGGAAATTGGGTGCCATGATTGGAAAAGCTTATAATAATTATTAGCTAGGGTTTGGTCTATGATCACACCTTTGAAATTTTTTATCCAGACCTTCGTATATAACTGAAGTTTCGTCCACCTGCATTGAGTAATCGTGCTGTTTATTAAAATAATAATAAATTGTTCAAATGTGATATGAAAGACTCGCGTTAAATTTTTTGAATAATATGGCTTAGATATATGAAAAGCGCAACAAAATGTTTTAACTCATTGAGTGAACCTGTCGTATCTATCCTGTTGCGGGACCTTTAGTTTTCGACCTTCGCTTGATTAAATCCAGAACAAACATTACGTTTTTTGAAAAAGTTTCAGTTTGTCATTCTGCTATCAGCGTATTTTGTGTCTTATTCTTATCTAAGCAACAAAAATAAGGTATGTCTGGTCTTTAGGGAATGCTGTTTTAGCTGTGATACGATGTTCAGGTGATCGCATGTGTCGCACTTTAGGCTTTTTTAAAACTGGGTCAGTGTGTTCACTACTGCCCTGGCATTTCACCTCACACGTACTTAACAATTGAAACGCCTCTGACGTATAGAACTTTTGCAGTGCTGTTGTCGAGGGTCTTTTGTTGAAGTAGGGATATAAATTGCGATCGATTCCATATAGGTAATATATCTACTCATTAATATAAGAAGCAGTAGTACGTGTAGATATAGTTTTGTTTAGTAATAGTGGTGGTAATAGTATTAATAATGGTATTGCAATGTGTTGCATCATGTGCATGGAAGCGTGACTAATAAATGTGGGAATCACATAATCGTTTTATTCTTTTCGAGAATGTTTGCAAGTGGTGCAGTACTTTGTAAAGCAAGTGAGCAGGACATATATTTAAATTATAAGTTTTACGATGATGTTATGCAGTTTAATTTGGAGTTGATATACATGTATGCATTGTTATGTTAGTAATCCTCAACATGTGTTTTAAGGATAAGTACTAAAACTCTAAGAAGATGCAGCAGAAATACTTTAAGCCATTAATCACCAAGAACAATACAACCAATTTTTATTTTTATTACTTTTGATTGTTGTTGTAATTAAGAGATTTTTAAATGTGTGCAAAGTCACACTTAGTAAGTTACTCAGTGTTCTATTCTAGAGACTGAGACTAAGCAGTGATGGTATGGGGGCCTTAAAGAACGTGTGCATAAGTAACTTTGAAACTGATATAAATGACTGGTAGGCCTATGTGGTTAACATTCTGCTGCACTTTGTTTCAAGGAGACGTTACGATGGGCTTCCAGTGGGCAAGAAACCATGCTGGCTTCAGCCTCAGTGCTGAAGAAATGAAGGATATTCCGCATCCAACCGCAGAGCTTGGTCTTCATGTAACCGTGAAGACCGTGCAGGCCTTTGGACTCATCGGAACAGTTGTCATCGGTCCAATCAAGGGCTTTCGTGGCCCTCCAGGATCCCTAAAAAGGCAGATGACAAGGTTCGGCAAGTGGGGCGCTATTCTTGGCCTTGTGGCTGGACCTGCCATGACCTATGGTCGACTGAGTTCGATCAATTTCGATGAAAACGGTATCTACGATCGGTGTTATCGGCTGAGGCACAACCGCGGTCAGGTTCGCGTCGATCGTGGCAGTCTTGTGGGAGCGGTGGCGGGAGCGGGATTGTTTCCCGTCCTGAAAATGTGTCCCGTGCTCGGATCTCTTGTGGGGATGTCTACCGGGATCCTTGGGGTGGCTGCCTACAATATGACTCTGCCCAAGAAATGAGTTTGAGCCATTTGCCCCACAAGAGAAAATGCTAGTAATCTGTTGAGTTAGAGGTTCGGTTGAAATTGACTTTCCGCATTTTATTTTCGTTAACCAATTTCAGGCTTTTATTTTGAAAGGATGTCTGATGAATTGTCCTATCTTTACTGTTGATACTAATTAGTTGTTATGTAATGATCTAACCAGTGTAGCTAACCAGGTAGTGATTATGGTTGATTCTGAATTCAACGTTTGTTTCTATGACAGACATTTAACTGCTAAAGAACTCCTTAAAAGCGGTGTTCTTTAAGTGACCAACTTACATTGCATTTGCTGTACTTTAGTATACAATTACACTGATATGTGGATTTATTTATGTGGCATTGTTTAGTGGATTTATTGATTGTTGTGCACCTATTAGTACACTTAGATGTAAGTAAAATCAGCGGCGACTTGGCATTTTCGAAACTAGAATCGAAGACTATAATCATGTCATGAAAGACAGTTTTTGAAACAGTGTGCCTAGGTTTTTGTTGTTGTGATAAGTTGCTTAATGTGATTGAAATGCAGATGGTTATAAATATAAACTGACTGGAGCAAATATATCGTTAGATTCCTGTAAATTCAAGTACTTCATTGAAGAAGAAACCCAAAGCGCTTATTGAAGCCAATCACGTTAATATACCGGTAATCATATTAATACGTGTTTGGTCACACAGGTGTAAGTGGCACACCACATATGTGATGTTTAACATATTGTGTCCTTAGCTATACCCTAAAGCAGAGTTGTTGAAGCTTTTTTAATGGTGGGCCAATGGCAATATTTGCCAGCAAGTGGCAGGCCAGGGTCCCGAAAGCGCCTGAGCATAATGGGCTGAGGTCTGGGAGGGGGCTCAGTGAGCCCATCCCCAGAAATTTTTGTGAAAACTAAATCTTAAATGATGCATTTTAGCATACAAAATAATTAGTAGTCTTAATTTTGATCTTCATTTATCAGAATCCTGTGTAGCGGAGTGAGGATTTAGTTTTGACTGGGCTGTTTGCTAGCACAGCAATTCGTGTTGTTTAAAACTCAAGCATTTAAAGTAGTTTCTGATTGCATTTGTTCACATCTTGGGCCTAACTCCAGGCTATACAATGCTTCAAAGCCTGGAACCATTGTTGCCTTCAACTTCCTTTCTGTAAATCGATCGTAATCCAGCATAATACGGGTAGTTCACATTTTTTCTTTTGTTTACAGAGACTAGAATGATTTCTATCTGTTGAATGTTATAATTAGTTTGTTTACAGAGCATTTTTACATTAAGTTCTACTGTATGTAACAGTTGATGTAACATGCTATTTAGCCAGTAACTTGTTCTTCGAAAGTGCAATTTTTCTGGTCTAATGGAAATATTTGTTGTCTCATAACATGCTTGCAGTCATCAACAAACTTTCTGTTTCTATTCTTATGACTTCTATAAGACAAAGCCCCAGGAGGCATCAATTGTTAATTGCTTCAAGGGAAATCGTAATAAAAAATTTGTATTCCAATGGAGAAGCACGTTTCAATCTATTATGGGTTTAGTAAACCAGAAATCAGGTTAAGGTGAGCAAGAAGGTCGATGTCCTTTATGGATGACCCTAGTCACTCCTTAACAGGCATTATAGGAAAGTCTGAAGTTTAATGACTTTAACTCTGACTTCATGCCACATAGGACTCGTATGCCCATACGGAACCTGTATAGAGTTCCTGCTTAGTAGTGCCCATGGAAATGCTAGCAGGGTAAACAACTAGCAGAACGTGCAGACTGGGTGGTGAATTCGACAGCTTCAGACCAGTCCCACCGAGACCTCGATAACACCATTGTGCAAGGCACCAGTCTCAAAAGGCTTCCAAGATGGGTCAGCACTGACAATGCACACTACTAAGGTACTTGTGATCTTTTATAGAGAGTAAGATAACAAAATCCAACCTATTAAAATATAAACTACATTCCAGGTCAAAGGCAGAGCAAACAATGTGCAGAGGAAAAGTAGTTTGTGGTAAAGTGGTTGAGGCAGGAATGGGTGATGCCACGTTGTTGCAGAAGGAATGGTCCAACTACTAGAAAAAGTTCTTCAAAACTCTAATAAGCAGGAGATTTATTTCACATAAGTTTAATTGAAAACAGTTAAATCACGTTCATTTTTAAACTTTGAATTAAAACTCCATAAAAAATCGAGGTAGATGTTACCAAAAAACAAGATCACATGAAATGGAATATAAAACGCCTCTGAGTAGGTCTCTTGAAGAGGCGCTATATAACTTCTTGGAATGAATGAATGAAAACGATGTCCAGACCTTCCTTTCTTAATTCCCACGGAGCGTCACCATTACCACTCACTAGACACAATGATTCACATTTACCACTTCAGGACAAAAAAAGAGATAAGGTACTCATCAAGTCTACTAATATCAAATTTGCTGAGTGGAAAAGTGAGAAATGCCAGCATCTGTCCAAAATGAAGATACATTCCTAACGCAGAATTAAATTTTGCGCATTGTCTCGAAGGCAACTGTCTACAACTGATATCACAGATTCATTAGCTCCTCTGCAAGACGCTAAAAATGCCTCCATATAAATAACCAGATATGTACATTCTGCTAGAAAAGGGTAAATGTAAATTCTCAGAGCCACATAAAAGCTGCATCAGGGAGACGAGTTTATTCACCAGCGCTACATCAAACGAAGTCTGCAACAGCCAGGTTGTTTTATCCGTTGCAGATCAGAATCTGGGGACTTCAAGCCGAGGAGACTGCATGGTGCCACGGTGGTAATTGGTGATGATGGTGGTTGTTATTTAGTGGCGCAGTGGAGTAGAATGAGGATTGGAGAATTGATCTTCATTTGCGATGACATGTTTCAGCAATCCATTGCGTCGCTGTTTGAAATCCGTCCATGGTTTCAACGCAACAGCTACGAACCTACAGAAAAAAAACAGTTCATGGTCAATTCTTTTGAAATCCTGCCTGATGTATACTTCGAAGCACTTCTTGACAAGCCTTAACTGAATAGAACAATTTAAAGCATTTAAGTAAGGTGCATGGTGTAGTGAGCCTTGGGACGTCCAATAATGATGTCAACAGAAGAGGGAGCAAGGGAGGGCCACTCATTGCATATGTCTGCATCTAAATTTGGTAAGGGAGATGGAAAGATTTAAAATAGGTCAATTTTTGTCAATGTCCATTACGGATGACACCTAGCCACTCCTTAAGAGGCATTCAAAGGGTGAGTCCATGAGGAAAAGTCCTTCTAATTGGGTCACCTAGTTTTTTATAAGATGCACGTTCAACGATTCCATGCTACAGCAGTTTCACTAACCAAGCAAGCAAAGTGCTCTGTGAAATGTTTCGTTTAATGGAAATCATTTAAATGAATTTTAACACGAGAAAGATATCAGATGAGTTGCCATTCGCTTACCTGCCAGGGCCTGTTGAGTCTCTGCAGCTGTAACTCTTGGACGACCCTTCGACAGGAGATCGGGTAACCGGTGGTGGTGTTCGGAGTGCAGCATAAAACCAAGACTGGTGCCCCGCTTCGCGTCCATCTGTCGTCGGCCATTGCGAACAACTCTGGTCTTGCCAGGGTTACTAAAAGAAATATTAGCAATTCATTGCCCAGCTCCGTCTGTACCTTATGTCAACTTTTAAAAGTCATTCTCATCTAAACTTTATGCATATGAATGTATGGCATCTCAAGGTTTGCAATTTTTTATGCAGTTTCATTTGAAGTTATTATTATGTCTCACAATCAGCTATAGTGTCCCTCAAATAAGTAAACTTACAGTACACTGTTAGTAAGTAAGTAAATTCTAATTAGGTGGAAAGAGGACTGGATGCCTTCTCTCATATGCCGAGGCTAAGAAAAACGAAGTCGCTAACACTTCATACTCATTGCTACCTCTCTTGATTAGCTTACAAGGGACTGCTCTTATTCATATTCTTTGGTACTTACATTCATTCAGAGGTACAGTCGCGTCGACAACGAAAATCAATCCGTCGAGCGTCTGGCAGAGGTCCTTGATGTTCTGCTGAAGGTCAAGGGTCGGGACCTGTTGACCTTGGTCATCACTGGCGCCACCACCTGACATGAGCATTCGACTATTCTTGAGGCGCTCCTCAGCTGACCAATGCTCGCGTTCATTCTGCGTTGCATTGTAGATCGTAATGAGATCGACAGTTACGAAGTTGTTCACCTTGACCTTGAAGCCTGATCCAACGCCTGGAAAATTATTTAAAAATTTTCCATAAGGTTAATTATTAATTTAAATTAAATCCATAATTAACCCAAATAGATAGTTTTTTGCTTTTACTACAAATGAAACAAACTGGACTTAATGCAGTAAGATAGTTGGTAGCACGATGAGGCCAACTTGACTCACTACTAACTGTACAGCAAGTACTCAAGTAAGTAGCCAATTTTTATCCAACAGAATAATACATATGTTCAGTTCATATGTCTTCCTTAAACCAATGACATTCAACCAGGATGTCTAACAATGCAAACTTTCTAGCACACTGCCTTAACATGTTGGAGTTGACAATTGTGAATTGGCGACTTGAGCTTCTGACCTTTCTCTGTCTGAGTTCAGGTATGCACTTTAACACAATTCCCGTTCGATCAATGGTTTTATTTAGCTTAATTGTAAAGCACCTGATTTGTGTCTCTTGAACTGTATATAAATTTGCAATTACAATTTGTCTGGTTCAACTTACCGCCAAATTGTCCGGGAAACATCCCAACAGTCATGAACATCTCAAAACTGTTTTCGAGAATGTTACGGACCAGTCGACTCGTACTTGACTCCAGTCCCGGTCCGAACATGGCGACCCTCGGAGCCTTCTTTGGCATCAATGAACGAAACAAACCGGACAAACGGTGAACTAGGAAATTGCTCTTTCTGGAAAACTCGGCAACTTCCGGCGAACACCTCAGATAACTGCAACAGGTAAATAACCGAAAATAACACGTAATCTAACACATTATAAGATAGAATAAGATACAGTAACAGGTAAAATAGCACATAAAATGAAAAATAACACATAACAACAGGTAAGACAATATAACAGATAAAATAACACAAAAACAGTTACACAGATAATATAACATACTGCATACATAAAAACATTATCATAACAATAACCTCATAATAATAACCTCAAAATGATAATAACAACAATAATGATAACCTCGTAATAATAATAATAACCTCATAATGAGAGAAGAAGAGCAGTCCCTTTTAAAGCAAGCCCTGAGGCAATAATGGATTTGAAGTGTTAGCAACTTCGTTTTGTTAGCCTTGGCATGTGAGATTATGAAGGCAGGTGACAAGATCGCTCTCTCTGTCTCATCTTCACACCGATAGTGTACGGTCAGTGTATTCTTTATAGCTGAGTTTTCTGCCCTGGCAGGGATTTGAACTCCTAACTTTGCGATTGACAGTCCAGCATGCTAACTACTACACTATTGAGCACCCTCATAATCATAATATTAATCACAATAACGTCAGACTGCTGATTCCTGCTCTTACATTTCCTTGTAGGTCCAGTCCTCTGAACTGTTCTCCCCGTCATCAGGATTAGTGTTGTCGCCAATGACGCTCCACTTGTCGGCATCCCACTCCAGTCTTTGGCGCCAGAGCAGATCATCACAGCTCAGTGAACTCCAATGACGACAGACGCAAGCGACTGCACAGAGCGTCTGCGCATCGAGATACGAGAAGACGCGCAGTTGGATGCTATCCTAAATGAAAAGCAATGTCAAGACATCAGGCGATAAGTTTTAAAAGGCTCTTAAAGGGCACTTAAATATCTGGATATGTATTTTACTTGAAAAAGAGAAATACAGGACGCTTTACAATACTGTCAGAATTTAATTAACTTATAGGTAACACGATAAATGGCCAAATAGGAAATGATTTTTAGAGGTTCTCAAAAGTTGCTGAATGTACTAGAGATGAATGAGCCCAGGCCGAAAAATCATGACCTGATCCGGTCCATGTCGAGCAGGGCCAGGCTCGCTCTGCTTTGTAAAATTGTGGCTTGGCCCGGCCCGAGCCACCCAAAACCCTAGGTCACATTGCATACAATAGAATGATCACCTATTTGAAATAGACTATAACAGGAGTGGATAATATAGACATACATACATGCACAACTAATACAACTAAAGAACGAGTGAGTCATTAGTGATGTACAGACTCTTGGACTTGTTGTCTGTGCCAGAAAGTGAAGTGAGCCATTTAATGATGAATTTTAGGTCGACTGGAAAAGCTGTAGTGTCATTTCGAAAGATGTTGACAATGTTTAAATTACAAAGGCAGTTCAACCAAATGGAAAGACTTTCTGGCTAGAGATGAGCTTACCGGTAGATCGAGGAGGCTGAACATGTTATTCTCAACCGCATCACAGGGTTCTTGAGATGCTACGTCTCGTCTCTGTTGACTTTCAATCAAATATCTCTGCAGACCACCAGACATAAACGGAGCTGAAGACACGAAAGAAACAGATTTTAATCACACACTAAGTTCAAATATTTTATTTCATTTTTTTATTTACTTATGCACTATTTCTTATAATAAATTTTTAGAGCACTCATCCTATATTAACTCCGACACACAAATTAGTGTTGCTATTATTATTATAATGATTATTAAACAGGCAATTTTAACACACACAATTAGCACAAATTCTAAGGCAGTAGTGCCAGTTCAAAGCCTTGAGAAAGGAGGGTGACATCAAAACCCAAGCAGTCATAAGATGTTGTCAAACACTGGAAAGTACTCATTATATCTTTTTGCTCAGCCAGCCACCATGACATATTACATAAAATGCCAAATGTTCTTCTGAAAGGAGTGAAATCAAGCATTCCACTGTTTCATTCATGAAGAATCATTTGTACCCCGGGTAATAAAGATCCCTCGGGAATGTGGGGTAATTCTCAATGAGATTAGCAGCCACCTTTCTGTTTAACTTATGATAATGAGAAGAAACCTCAGCAGAACTTTACAAAGCAGTGTTCATCATATCTCTGCGGGACTCTGCCGTGTTCATATTGCCATACACAATTTTGTTTATCATTGCAGAACGATTAAACTAAACAAGCTATGCCAAATTCATTAGACTTATATAATAGGCTTTTGAGTATTTTGCCATTCATGAATCACTCTTCTACACCGTGTTTCCTGAAAACTTACCAGCCGTCCCTGCCGAATCCAGCTGAGAACTGGAATTACAAATAAACTGAAGAAACCCTGGCGAGTCCTTAAACTGTTCTGCGCTTAATCGTTTCGAAAGACTGAAAAACGAGGCGGTACAGTCACCCTGGATGAAGTCGAAAGACCCGGAGGAATCTGATTCTACGACAGTGTTGTGAGAATCAGCGAAATCAGCGTAAACTCGTTCGAGGCAACTACGTTGAGTACAATTTCGACCAATACTGGGTCCTAACACAGTTTCCGTAAATTTTGGTTGTATTACAACCGGTATATTAGGCAATACAGACATCATTTTGTTACTTTCTAACGCAATTCGTCAAATAACAATCTCGTACGGCAAAGATCTAACTCTGAGTGAAAACTGACAACACAGCAGCTGAGCACTGCCTTTTAATAATGATTCTTCACTTACATCCTACGCCGTTATTTTCCTGTCATCAATTCGCACGTCGTTCTTGCCAACGTGTACACAAAATATAAACCGGAAGTAGAGGACAAAAGTAAACCGGAAGTAGCGGAGAGAACATAGACAATTATTGTTGTAGCACTATCTTTTATTTTATTAATGGCTTGAAACTCGAAGTTAATTTTTGATGTAAATTGGACTCCTGCTGTTCCTTAGCGACCACTTTGGTTCGATCTTGCTAATTTGTAATGATTTTATTCGGTGCGATATTCATTTATGGTCACGCGCTTTCAGTGGGTGTTATTCCAGGTTCCCATATGCGGCCTTTTACCAAAGCCATTAGGCCTATAAGTACAAAATTTCAACTCTGAAATAATAATTATAGGCCTAGTCACGCTGCCTATGCTTCATAAGTTTTCATAATGCTTATCACTCTTGGGTTTCAAAGCACACAATCATGTAAGTATGCATTATCTGTAGCCTGCAGCTGTCAAAACTACTGGCCCAGTTAGATAAATTGGTTCGAACATAATTATTATACGTCCCATGCGCCGCTGAGCATGTGATCCCAGGTTCGCATCCAGATGTTGGCTTGTTTAAATGATGTGGCGCCCATTCAGACGGGGAGCGGTGGCGGGGTGAAGGATCTCACACGATTAAAATACGGGAAGGGTCGAGGCCATACGGGCGCTATAGAAAAACATGTAGGCCTATATTTAAATTTAACCAGTGGGTCGATTGTGACATGTCATGCAGATGAGGCGTACGTACGTGCCTAAAGGTCCAACGTTTAACGATATAAGAGTTTATTTAGCCTACATTTAAGCCTAAAACTTATGTCAAGGACTCAAGGTCTACACACTGTGTAAGCGAGGCACGTCTGTAGGCAGCAAGGAGACGTCGTGCACCACTCAATAATTGTTCAATATTTATTCACAGGCAGCTAGGTCTGCACCGTCCTCCTGAGTGAACTGTTTCTCTTATTTCTCTTGTTTTTTTAAGCTGTCACTGTTTGGCGAAACAAAGGATTGATATAATAATCTGCCGTCAAGGGCTGTTGAAAAAGTACCAGACTAATCGGTGCAAGGCAATCACGTGGTCATTTGCATATAAAACCCCAAACCGACCTCTCACGTGACCATTAGGTCTGCCGTGTGCTGCTAGCCGCTAGCTACACAAAGGCCTAATTAGGGTCTGCAGGACCAAAGGACGCGTTTTCGACCGCATAATTATATATCCTGCGGGTAGGCCTACAGTCACGTGAAACAAGATATGTTAGATAAAATACAGCGCTATAACAATTAACAATTAACACAATCGACAAGAGGAGATAAGAAAATGACGCTTTAATTTCCATCCAAGATCGTTTATGCATGTGTGACACTGTGCTTACATGTACCTACTTATCAAGCGCCTTTTGTGAACCTCATGAAGGCGCAATATAATGGTAGACGTTTACATAGGGCTATACGCTTCTAAATTTCGTCGGACCGAGGGAACTGATGTCCAGCGGTTGAACTGTTTTCTCTACCACACGAACCACGAGAATTTTTACGCCTATTATGAACGAGAGACCACGTAGCTCATCAATCCCCTTCGTGTTCATGCGATCGTTGAAACGATCCCAATCGGGAACGTTGGACCACGTAAACCCAGCCTCCCCTATACGTGTTCAACTGATCGGATAAAACGATGTCAATAGGGAGCGAGGGGCCACGTAAACCCAGACTCTCCTATATAGACGTGTTCAAGCGATGGGTGAGACAAGAGAGGAGCGATCCTCCTCGTGTGGGTCCTGTTCATCGGAGAGTGAAGAGGAGGACCGGCTGAACGAGTCCTCCTCGGCCCACGGCTGCAGGTTCTGAAGGGCGTGAAGCGAGGCGTTGTTAGTACACAGTGGGTCAGGGACGTTGCACACCCCCTTCGATCCGTCCGAATGGCGCAGGCTTAGCATAAAGCGATTGGCAGCCTGACGCTCCGCCTCCCGTTCTTCAGCTGTCTGGCGTCTACAAAACAGAACAACTTATATATATATAATCCCTGAAATCAGTGGCGTAAATCATGGGGAAATAGAAGGGGACTGTCCCCCAAAGTTTTGACTGAGGCCTATCTGTCCCCTCAAAATTAAAAAAAAGTTATATACAGATTTTCGCCTGAAATTCAAGATAATTAATAGAATATGTTATCAATACTTAGAGCTTCTTCAGCCGAAGTGTCTGCTCTTTCATTGCCTGCCCAAGTCAATGTGAATTGAGATCCAAATAAATCTAATTTGGTTAGATTTAGTTTGCTAATGTGAGATAGTAAAACATCTAACAAAGTGGGTCTACATTGTAAGTAAGATTTTTTTATTGATGCAAGAATAGTCAACGAATCAGTGAAAATTGCAAGCTTGCAATTGCTAAAGCATTCACAGTTTAATATCCATAGAACAGTTTCTATAATTGAAGTCAACTCGGATGAATAAATACTTCAGTTATTACACAATCTAAACTTCCATCTGCATTTAAACTTGGTACTGTGAAAGCAGCAGCAACAAAGTCATCTAACTTTGACCCATCCGTATCGATACGAATATATAAGCGTCATAATTAGAAATTATTTCTAAATTAAATTGTTTTAAGTTCAGGATAACAGTTAGGATAATCTAATTGCTAGAAATACTCAAGATTCTTACTAATCGATAACCTGTCCCGAAAGCTAAAATTATAGCACAGGAGTAAATCATTTTAACGGTGTCTAAACGAAGCTGATGAATTTCGGGCATAGTACGAATTCATCCAGCTTTTCAAATGGCTGTTGACGATAACTTTGTAGTTTCTTTTTGTAATTTTTTGTAGTATATCAAGGATGTTGGCATTTATCTTCAACGTTTCTTATGTTAGTTTCGCGTTTTTCGATCGCTTATATTGTCGTTGCTGCTGTGGTTGTTATGATAGTTAATAGCAACGTCGGTTCTACTGGCGTGTTGAATAGACAGCGAATGAAATGTGTTAATAATAATAACAATACTACTACTACTACTACTACTACTACTACTACTACTACTACTACTACTACTACTACTACTACTACTACTACTACTACTACTACTACTACTACTACTACTACTACTACTACTACTACTACTACTACTACTACTACTACTACTAATAATAATAATAATAATAATAATAATAATAATAATAATAATAATAATAATAATAATAATAATAACAATAACAATAACAATAACAATAACAATAACAATAACAATAATAATAACAATAATAATAATAACAATAATAATAGTAATAATAATAATAATAATAATAATAATAATAATAATAATAATAATAATAATAATAATAATAATAATAATAATAATAATAAATGTGTTTAGTAGTAGTTGGTCCATAATAGTCAGAACGAGTGTGGTTCGACACCTTTAAAAGGCAGCAAACTAATACAATAAAGCCCGCATTTATATCGCTTACAGTTAACTGTTGCCTAATTAGTACCTCGCTGACTAAAAATAGGTCAATAATATTCGCACAAGGAATAAGAGCAGTAATAGTATGCTAAGAGCTACTACATATGATCAGTAGGTCTATTAATAGCCCATTGAGCTGTTCAACGAGTAATAATTTTAATGTCGATTAATCTTGCGATTAAAAATGGGTTCCTAGATAGACCCTCCTCTTCTTCTTCCTCCTCCCCTACCCTCCTCCGCATCTTTCTCCATTTCCTCCTCGTTTTTCTCCATCTCCTCATCTGCCTCCTCCTTTTGTCCTTCTCACTTTACCCCTGCCAGCTTTCCTCATCCTCACTTTTCACCTCCTCCTCCGCGATCCTCCTCCTACTTTTATCATCCATCTTCCTCCAAATTGTCTTTCTCCTCCTCCTCCTCCTCCTCCTCCTCCTCCATCTCTTCTTCTTCTCTTCCTCCTCCAACTCTTCTTCCTCCCTTCCTCTCCCTATCCTCCTCAGTAGAGGTCTGCGGGTATACCCGTACCCGCGGGTTTACCCATACCCGACCCGTACCCGCGGGTCGGGTACGGGTCGGGTAGACATTTTACGGGTCGGGTCGGGTACAGGTAGGATCATTACGGGTACGGGTATACCCGGTTTTACCCGTACCGAACTTAAGTTTTGGCGTTACATGTAATTGTGAGTCTTTCACCTTAAAAGACTTATCATAATGGCGGTATCCAGTCTAAGTACGATATCCTTGTTTTGACCTTTGTCCGTGCGCCTTAGTGAGCTTGACATTCATTTATAGATGCTCAATTTAAAGTTACAAAATGGCTTGTTTCAATTAGCACAATTCAATCGTAGTGTTCTACATATCATCTCATCTCAACTCATCCGAGTTTCAGGCCCGACAATCGGGGTTAGAGGTCGCTGACGCCGACTCTGGCAGTCAGCAGCCGTGTTTACTTTAAAACAGGTTGATGCAGTAACAGCAGTTGAGGCTAGGAATAGTTGAAACACCAAGTCTGTCACCCATTTCCCTCTGAGAAATAAACTATTCAATTAGCGGTATTTTGTTCCAAACTCCAGTGTTGTGGCTGGTTGAATAAAAGTTATTTTTATTATTATTTTTAATCGCCATACGTAATCCTTCAGGCTCTAAGAAACTATCGGAAATGTTTTGTCGTTCTGGGGTTAAAGGTCATCTTCACCGGTCAAATAATTATGTAAACGTGCAACGTAAAGCTGAATCGTTGTGTGCAAACTGAAAGACGCTAAAAGAGGTGGCTGTATCCTGCGGGTCCTCCGAAACAAGTTATTATTATTATTATTATTATTATTTTATTTTTTTATAATTATTACTATTAGCCTACTATTACTGTGATCATCACCGTGATCGTCAGACCATTATTATTACTAACACATGCTTAGTAAGACCATGGGACTGATAGGGACTGGAATTATGAGAAGTCCTATTAATTACGTGGCGGGTATACAGTACGGGTACGAGAATACCCGCGGGTACGGGTCGGGTTGGGTAGTAATTTCGAGTACGGGTCGGGTACGGGTACGGGTAGCAGTCCTGTGTTACGGGTACGGGTCGGGTAGCAAAAATGCTCTACCCGCAGACCTCTACTCCTCAGTCCTCCTGCTCCTTCTCCTCCTCCTCCTCTTCCTTCTTCTCTTCGCTTTTACCCTCGCTCCATCCTCCTCCTCCTCCTCCTCCTCCTCCTCCTCCTCCTCCTCCTCCTCCTCCTCCTCCTCCTCCTCCTCCTCCTCCTCCTCTTCTCTTCCTTCTCCAACTCTCCTCCTCCCTTTGCTGCTTCTTCTTTTCCTCCTTCTCTTCCTTCTTCTCTTCGTCTTTATCCTCGTTTCCTTCTCCTTCATCCTCCTCCTCCTCCTCTCCTTCCTCCTCAGTCTCCCTCTTCTTGTTCCTCCTTCTCTTCCTCGTCCTCCTCCCTTCCCCTCCTCTTCCATATCCTCCTCTTTCCTCCCAACATCAGTTTGGCTTGCATCCTTCAACACCTCCTCTCGTCCTAATCCAGAGCGCCGACTGAATTTGACATCCGCTGCATTAATTCCCCGTCTCCGCGGACGGTAAACTTTTCCGTAGACACAATAACATCGGAGAGGGGCAACAATCATTTAAACGGCCCCGCATCTCATCGTCATAACAACAGGGTCTGGGGGCGGGGTGGCCTTGCACGGGGAGTCTGTCGGGGGGTCTGGGCCGGGAGGTCTTAATAGTATTTAATTCTCCCTTGTCTGGGCGATTCGCCATAATAGTCGGCCGAGGTGGGTCGAGGTCGCAATCAGGTCTTTTAGGCGATGTAATAAAATCAAGTGACGCTTGTAATTACTGACGATTGACTGACAGACTGACACTCGAACGCATCGACGCCTAAGAGGAGGTCTTTGCGATGGCGGTAAGAGAGCGAAAGACAGACAGACAGACGGAGAGACAGACAGACAGACGGACAGACATAGAGAAAGAGACAGAGACAGACAGACAGACATATTATCACATATATACAGAAAGACAGACGAACAGGCATTTAGACGAACAGAGAGAGACAGATAGGCATACAGACGAAACCGTCAGAGAGAGAGAGAGAGAGAGAGAGAGAGAGAGAGAGAGAGAGAGAAAGAGAAAGAGACAGACAGACAGACAGACAGACAGAGGCAGACAGACAGAACATAGACACGCAGACACGGACACACAGACGCAGACAGAGACAGAGAGACAGACAGAGACAGAGACAGAGATAGACCGAGAGACAGATAGACAGACAGAGTGAGAGATAGTCAATTACGATGTAGCCGCACCGATCGTTTATTGTTGCCAACAAACTAATGGAAAAGCAATCCGAAGTAAACTGTAAACAGCCCCCACACGCACGCACGAGCGCACGAACGGGAGACGGCGGGTGGGTGATAACTGGAAGAGCCGTTCGAATGGGAGGGGTGAAGGCTAATTGACGGGTTTGGCTTTCATTCGAACACTTACGGAACGCGAGTTTATTTATCTGTCCATCGACTTAACACTCCTGAAATCATCATTACTGGTTAATAGGGAGACGCTGTGCGGGTTCGGCGCCCCATACGATGGCTGTTTATGGCTCTCGCTCGCTCGATAATATTCTCCCATGTTCGCGTGAACTTTGACAACATTAGGCTGTGACTATATGGCGCCGATTTTGAGAGATACTTAATAGGATTATATATGAGTTATGTTAAATGTTTAGATAAACACATACATACATGCATACATACAATCATTATATGCAGTCATACACACACACATTCGCACACACACGCACACACAAACACACACACACACACATATATAAATGCATTACCCAAAAAGTCTACAAAAATGATCAGATTGTTGTCATAGACTGCCTCAATACAATAGCCTCTTTTAGACACCTTTAAATGTAACTGCCCTGAGATATAAATTAAACCGTTGTCAGATTCTGTGGCTTTATCGCAATTTTGATGGCAACGAACTCTGACAACCGCGGATATCGCTGAATAATTATTATACAAATAAACCGTGAAGAGTTTAAATTCATGGCTTATTTAGACACCTTTAAAATGCTTCTAATCTGAACAATAAGTACGCAATTGTTTTCATTTGTTTTATTTACTATTAGATCTGGATAATAAGAGCCTGCAGAAGCTGTCGCGGTACAATGCCTATAAGCACAACACGAATACCGCTTAATGCTGGGCTTCATTTAGACACCTTTAAAGTGTTTCTAATCTAAGCAATAAATTGTAAACTAAAAATTCGGTCATCAGTGGTTTATTGACAACGATGTGAGCTGCGTTTTGCTATACGAACGGTGAAAACTGTTACAAATAATTTTTGTCGACGTCAAAGACCTTTATTGCCATAAGCTGTCGTTAAACTCTGGAACCTCCCTGTTGTCGGATTTTTTTAAACGATATATACTACACAAAATAATATACACTGTGTCCACGATAAAGTAGAACACTAGACTTTGTTAAATATCTTGGTCAATTGTAGTATAATAGGTACTAAATTTGGTGCACATGAAGTTCAGTCTATTCTATCTATACCCTGTAAATTTTATTACAATTAATGCAACGGTTACGAGGATATACCATTATGAAATTGGGTGGTTCAGGAACCAAGTTACCAACACGTAAAACGCATCGACAGATGCGTGCGCGGCTGATCATTCTGACTGATCAGCACCAGTTCTTCGACAGCATTGATATTTGTTTGCGTTCATAACGCCGGATCTCGTGGTTTCCTTGCAACTAATCCGGTTGTGGCAATCTTTTTTAACAGCTTGCAATGCTGACACCAGCTATAGGGACCAATTTTTCATTGGAAATTTTGTAATGAGTCTCCTTATACGCCGTATACCCTTCGTCTCTCTCAACTCCTTGATTAAAATCTTGTCCTCTGCACTGAAAATCATTTCTTTACAGCCAACTACTGTTACGTAAAACAGGTCTCGTAGTGTAACTGTTTCGGAAAATGACGCTTATAAACAACAGTCTCAGCACCTGCGGTAGCCAGAAAAAATTACGTCATTCTATGCGTTTTACGTGTTGGTAACTTGGATCCTGAACCACCCAATTTCATAAGGGTATATCCTCGTAACCGTTGCATCAATTGTAATAAAATTTGCAGGGTATAGATAGAATAGACTGAAGTTCATGTGCACCAAATTTAGTACCTATAGTACTACAATTGACCAAGATATTTCACAAAGTCTAGTGTTCTACTTTATCGTGGACACAGTGTATACTACACATAATAATAAGTTCTTTTCCACCTTTAAACAGAAATTCCGCCGTGTAGGTACTCGGGTGGTGCCAGTCCAAAATCCTCGATAAACGAGGAGGGTGACGCTATAGCACAGCGTCGTTATAACAGAAACTGCATTGCATAATATAGTGTTATGTGGATCTCAATGACGCTGGTAACCACAAGATATCGCTAACGTCGGATAATGCTAAATGAAATACAATGTTTATCTTAGACACCTTTAAAAGTTGTAATAACGGCATATATCTATCAACGCGTATAGTCGTCAATAATGGTTTATGGTAAATTGTAAATGTAATTGAACAGTTGTATAGCGCCACTCGCAGATTCAGAGGCGCTCCCGACCCAGGGCTCTAACAAATAAGATGGTATTCAGGCGTTTCCGAAACAGAGGAAAGGCTGAGGAGGTCAAGACGCAATTCATGTGGAAGATGGTTACAACCGGAGGGGCCGACATAAGCAAACCTTCTGGATTGAGCAGTTGCACCACGCATGCCAGGGACAACCAGAAGGCCTCTGCCTTCTGGCCCTCTGGTGGCAGAGCGCAGAGCAGAGCGACCAGGAGTGTAGAAACCTATATATGTGCATAAGGCCTGCAGGTATGAAGGATCTACCCCGGCTGGGTTGGTTGGTGGATGGATGGATGGATGGATGGATGGATGGATGGATGGATGGATGGATGGATGGATGGCTGGATGGATGATGGATGGATGGATGGATGGATGGATGGATGGATGGATGGATGGATGGATGGATACGATGGATGGATGGATGAATGGAGGGAGATGGATGAATGGATGGATGGATGGATGGATGGATGGATGGATGGATGGATGGATGATATGGATGGATGGATGGATGGATGGATGGATGGATGGATGGAACAGAGATGGATGGATGGATGGATGGATGGATGGATGGATGGATATGGATGGATGGATGGATGGATGGATGGATGGATGGATGGATGGATGGATGATGGATGGAGGGATGGAGGGATGGATGGATGGATGGATGGAGGAATGGAGGCATGGATGGATGGATGGATGGATGGATCAAGAGTTGAAGCATAATTGTATGGCAGCAAACCTATAGCCAACTCAGCTGAAATGAGCTGTTGTATATATATGCTGCATCTCCACAATCAAGAACTGACCTAATTATTGCTCGGTAAATGGGCCGAAGGTCTCACTTGGATGACCCCATCCATATCCTGCAGACCGCTCTCAAGACTCTCATAGTTTTTCTTTTTTTAACACTTTTTGTACGGCGTGAGCCATGCTTTTACTTAATGGGGTTAATGAAACTAGTTAAACTGAATCAAAAGCGTCTTACTTATTTGGCTAATGACACACGTAAAAGAGGTGTGTAAAGGACTTCATCTCCTTCGTCTTCTTTCGTTTTTCATTGCTTGTTTGTTCTACTTTCCGGAGCTAAATGTTATCTAACTTCGCTTAAATAAGCTTCTGATATAAGTCTCTCTGAAAGCGCGCTATATAAACTGGACGACGTCAATGTCCGTAGCAGCCGAAAGGTGTCGCCAAAAACTGAATAAAATAATAGTACTACTACTATTCCTTTATTTCACAAACTCGTTGACACAAACGCAACAAGATTACAAAATCAACAGTTTAGATATCGATTAGACAAAAATAATAGTCAAATAGATAAGAAGGTTAGGAATGTATTAATGACTGAGACCTATTGCTAAAGAAAATGACTGTTTAGCCTAATACACCATAAAGTACTCTAGGTATGAAATTTTGATCATCCCTTGCCGGTATCACGAAATTGAGTATCTGTCCTAGGACTATCCGGGGGATGTACGAATTTATCCCCCGGATGGAATAAACCGGTTTAGAGTATCCGGGGGATAAACCATTCTATCCCCATCGGCATACGCATCACGATAGCCTCGACGAAAATCAGTCAAAATCACAAAAACGAAGCAAATTGATTTCAGGTCGACTTACAAACTAAAGATACGCAATTTAAAAAATGTTATGTGTACAATCAATCCAAACAGTACGACTGAATACACTTAGAAACCGCCAAAAACTAAACTAAACCAAATACTCCATTTCGCTAAGGGGGATACTCATGTATGGGGGATACTTTATTTCGTGACATGTGCACCGGCAAAGTGAAATCATGAGGCCATGTAAATAATAATAATAATAATATTTATTCTTTAATCAAGCGCCTGACAAACGCACTGCGCTGTACATATACACGTTATGCAATTTAAATCTTAACTACTAACAGAACAGACAGCCTGCAATACACGGCGCTAATAGCAGCCTACAAAGCACGTCACTCCCTACGGGACTCGAACTCGGTACCTCTAGCTCTCTATGCCAGTGTGTTATCCAATGCGCTATCGCTATTAGATGCTACATACTACCCTACTGTTAGATTATTCCCTCCCATTGCTTGCGTAGGCCACAGACACGTCTGACTTTTTGTGACAATAAATTATAGGCCAATGCAGACAGAAGTCGTTGCATGTGTATATAGCCTATATGAGCGTTGTTTCGACATTTAGTTTCTCAGTTTTCAAGACAATTACGCAACGATAAATTAATCACGAGGACATAAGTTTGTTACTGGTTAATTTTAATCCAGTAATTTTATGACTATTATTTAATTAGAACTAACTGATTTATTATAACGTTGTTGTTATAACTGTTATTATAGTCTTTCCCCGAGGTAAGCCCTATATATGTGACAACAAAAACAACATAACGTTATCTAGTAGCAACAACGACAACATTAATACCCTTCCATTTAAACAAGTAATACCACCTGAAGATTTGAATAAAAATGGCTGGCTCTTAGAAATCCTACAAAAACGCTACAAAATAAACTAGCATGTCAACGGCCATTTGAACGAATGGCTGAATTCGCACGATTCCCTAAATCTACGGCTTCGCTTAAACACCTTTAAACTGGTTCAATCCTAAGCTATAATTTTAGAATTTAGTGATGGGTCATAACGTAGTCCTCGGGTTGACGTATGGGCGTAGCTAACAGACATCGCAGCCAATAGATGTCACTAAACATTGGATGAATTTAAGTTAAATACACTGTCCCTCGTAAACACCTTTTAAACGTTGTCATCTTAACACATATATATAAAACTCCTCATTTTCTGATCAACTCGAAGGCGGTCGTTTCTAATCTAAGTTGATGGTAATAATAATATATTTTCGTTTATTCAACAATCCGGTTGACACACCGCAACCGGTTACAGTGTACAATTATGCAATTCACAAGACACAAATCTTAACTACCAACAGAACAGACAGCCTGCAAACACAAAGCATATCCGCCCAACGGGGGCTCGAACTCAGTACCTCTCGGTCTCTTGGCCAGATGTTATCCAAAGCGCCACGACCCCCCCCCAACTCTTGTAACTCTTGTAGCAGCCACAAGGTGTCGCTAAAAGCTGAAAACTATAAGCAGATCTTCACTGTATTAGATTGCACGCCCAACTGAATAAGCACTCCGGCACTGCACGTTGTCTAGCAGCGCCAGTCCCAAGCATGGTTAAGGCCTTAAGGGAGGAGGGTTATGTTAACGGCCCTAGTAGCCACAAGATGTCGCTAAAAACTATAAACTCCGGCTACTTAATCGCCATTGTTCGCAGCGTGATAACGTGGTGACCATAACATTTCTT